>CM046031.1:23795566-23798066 GCA_025215565.1 Flaveria ramosissima
ATAGAGATAGATAGATATATATATATATATTATATATATATATATAATATATATATAGTATGTATATAATATATATATATATAGATATATATATATATTATATATATTATTATATATATATATATATATATTATATAGGGGGTGGTTCTTAAGAAAACCACTAGTTTTAAGAAAACCTAAAAAACCACTTTTAAGCCATTGATTAGTTTAGATCAATGGTTAGTATTAAAAGTGGTAAAATTGTAATTATTAGGAACATTCTTATACTGATTTCAATACCATAAGGGTAATTTAGGCAAAGCACATATCAATCTTCAAATCGTAACCGCCATCTCTCATCAATAATCATAACAAAAATCCCACAGAAATCGCTCAATCACTCTTAGTAGGAGAAGATATTCTGAAAAAAGAAACGATTTGTTTATCATTATAAGAGTTGATAGAGATTGAGGGTGTTCTTCTTGTGGACTAGGTCATCGGCTCAGAAGGACGAAAGAAGGTATGTGTTTCTTTATGGTTCTGTAAAAATCGAATTGCATGTACTTTTTGATGTAAATGTGAGTGATTTATGGATGCGGAAATGGATTCTGGGTTCTTTAACAAGATTAGTTACAAATATTGAGTAATTTAGTTCTGTGAATGCGTAATCAGTCGAATAAGAAGTCGATGGATGTAAATTGAAAATGTAGTACTGATATGAAATCGAATAACATGTATGAACAATTAAAGATTAGGGCTTTTTTGGTTTGGAAATGTAGAAACAGAGAATATGAAATTGGGGATGTCTTTGCGTAGATACGTATGCGTAAGCAGGTGGATGCGTATATGTAATCAACTCGTAAATTACTTGATTAGGGCTTTTTAGTTTACGCAATGAAGAAAATATTGGAACATATATGTAAGCGAGTTGTGATATGTTTGATTTTTTATGCATTTCTACTTTTTTTGTTGGTAGATACGTTTCTGTAATCATCCGGATACGTATATGTAAGCAAAACCGTAAATTCTTTGATTAGGGCTTTTTTAGTACAATGTTTGAAATAAATGTTGGTACGTATTTGTAAGCAAGTTGTGAGTATGTTTATTGTTATGCATTTATTAGTGTTTCTATAAGTAGATACGTATGTGTAAGCTTCTGGATACGTATATGTAAGCAAACCGTAAATTTAAACCTTTAATAAATTTAAAAACACATCGTCTGATCCTACCATTGTTGGTGATTATGAAGAAGGATCCGAAATAAAAGGTTAAAATCATTATTCAACTGAAACTGTTTGCCTTTGTGTTTATTGGTAAATCTATTTTAAAATGCTGATATGTATCATGTTAATGCAGGAATGGATACTAAATCAATACATGGGAGTGCTGGTAAAAAAATTATTGGTACGATTGAAATTAAAGACACATGCTATAAGTTGTAAATTTAAATACCTTAATCAAGTACGGTGTTCTACGTATACGAAATATCATGTTATTCTGTTTAAACAGTGGTAGATCGTAGGAAAAGTGATAGTGAAAGATGAAGGTTATTCAAGAAGTGAAGGCGAATCTGTTACGAATAAAGAAAATTATGAGCCTCACAAATGGTATTTTACTTTTATCATTAAAAATATGTAGAATGCAACAATGACAACCTAGAACATGTATGATATTCTTAGTTTTGAATCTGTAGATGAAGCAATAGAAAAGAAATCGACACCAGTCGTAAGTTCTAAGAAGAGAAAAAATGGCGGAGAAGGTATGTACTCAAATTGTAATACAAAAATTATGTATTTATGTTACTTATATATGTGACAGTTCATGATGTGTTAAAATTATAGACGTCACCTTTCCGGTGTCAAAGTACATACACGTAGCTTTCTACATGATTTGTGTAAGATCATTAACTAACAGTAAGTAGTTAAATTTGTTGAAGGTAAATTGAAGCAAAATATCAAAAGGAAAACTACTACGGAAGGTAAGAAATAATGAATCTAATTGACAGTAATGTATTGAAATTAATATGTAAAACTCTTGACCAGATACAACCACTCTTACTAGAGCAAGAAAGAATGTTCAAGCGAAAAGGACTAAGAAAAGAGCAATAAAAAATGTTGGAAAAAGTATTTATTTATTTCGAACTATACATATACGGATGTTCCCTTGTATTAATATAATATTAGCTAACCATGAATTTTGTTTCTGCTTATACGTAACAGATACAACAGAAAAGAGTAATGGTATGAAGTCTAAAAAGAAGAAAAATGTACAAATATTAACTTGAGTATGATGATAAATTTATATGAAGAACTATGTAGATTGTGGAGTGTTCGTCATGCGGCATATGGAGATGTACATGGGTAATCATGTGAAGAACTGGGACTGCGGATTTCCAAGTGATGAAAAAAGGAAGAAGACCAAAATAGCTTCTTTTAGAAAGAAGTATGCTTTTAAAATCCTAATGTCAGATATTAACGTATATCGTGACAAAGTAATGATGGAGGCAGAAGACACGTTGAAT
>CM046031.1:23803066-24213016 GCA_025215565.1 Flaveria ramosissima
CTCTTTTATTTAAAGAAAGCATTTGGATCAATGTTTATTATTTAAAATAAACTAAAACCAAGAAAAATATCCAATTGTATGTTTGACATGTAATGATTTTACAAGATAAACAATATTTTAACTCTTTTTAACAAGATATTTAAACTAATTATATTCTTTGTTTTAACAAGATAAAATAATAAATTTCCAGAAAATAATTTGCTAGCCTTTAAATAACCAGAATTATATAAAAATAGATTTTAGAATTTTAGAAATTTTTATATAATTTGTATAGGCTGAAAAGCCTTTTAAAAAAAATAATGTAGGTCCCCGGGTTCGAACCCGGGACCTCATGTCCAAAGCACAACACCTTAACCATTGAACCAAAGGCCTCAGCCGCGAGATAGTTTGGTTTCAAAAGTTTAAAAAACATAAGCAAAGGAAATCCCCAAAACAACATGAGCCCTAGAACCGAATTGTCCCAAATGAACCCCAATTCGTTGATGTTGATAAAATCAATCTTAGGGCTTTTGATTCCATGTAAAACGAGTATCTAAGTGGGTTCAATTACCTGTTTCGATTAAATATGAGGATTAGAGCACACGATGAATAGCCGATGAACAGATTGTGACCAAATTTGATTCGATTGATGATCAATTGAGGCAGAAGCTAGATTAACTTCGGGTAGTTCATGGTTTGTGATTTCAAAATGATCTTTGAGGAGAAGAGAGTAAGAGAAGAGCAGATAATATTGTAGATTGATTCGATTGATCAATTGAGAAGGTAGTAAGATGTGATGTTTCATTATAAATATGTTGAAAATGTAATGAATGATATCGATTAAGGGATAGTTTTAGATGTGTTATTGTTAGGAAATTCGCAGAAATTGAGACAGACAGGTATATATTGATTTAAATCTGATTATAAAATTTACATTGATTAGGTTAGTGTTCGATTTTTTGAGTTGATATCGTTAGGTAACATTAATTGAATTAATGCGTTTTTAAGGTGAACGTCAACGATTAAGGTGATCGGTTCACGAATCATTTGGATTCATAACCCTCTAAAATGCAATTACAGTGTTTGAAAGTGTTCGATTCGTGTTCACAAATCGGTTAGAAATGATTGGGGATCGATTTGTGCATTTAAATCATGCGAAAACGCCATGCCGGAGTCCGGCCGGAGGTGGCCGGACCGGCTGCCGGAAAATCGGGGGTGTTTAAAAGGGGAAAGGGGGTTTGGTTTTAATAGTTTACACAACAAGTCCCTGTAGTTTAGAAGTAACATCTTATATCCTAAACTTTGTTTAAGGTTTATAAATTAACAAAACTAACCTTGACTTTTAAATTAAAGTTTAATGCATTTTAAGTTTAATAATTTTACAAATTATTATTATTAATAACAATATCATTATTATTGTTATCATTCTTTGTTATTGTTATAATCATTATATTATGATTATTATTACTATTATTATCATAATATATTATTATTAGTGTCATTATAATAAAACAATAATAGTTATTACTTTATTAAGATTTTAACACCTTAAATTTTTAAAATAATAAGCAAACATTATAACACTTATAATGTTATTATTATTATTATATTAAATTTGTTAATCTCCAAATTAATTATTAAGTATAACAAACCCCAAAGTTTCAAAATGGCATAAAAGGCCCTTTTAGAATTAACAAAAATTAACTCCAAGTTAACAAAATTACGAGATGTCCCAGTCTCCCCAACTTAAAAGAATTTCGTCCCGAAATTAAAAATGAACTTAAATGAAACAAAGAATTGTAATGAAAGGTGAGTGTTCAACGAACTGTGATTGACGTTTGATTACAGGTGAAACGCCTCACTTTATGGAATCTTACAAGATTCTACACATAATAAACGCGAGACGTTTTGAGATGAGACGTTGGAAAACGATGACAAGTTACCGTGGTTTCTTGGATTTATAAGTCACAAACTTCTAGGATATAATCCCGTGGTAAAGCGATGTATTGAAATCAATAAAAGACCACAATTGTAAGTAATGTTAACCGTCAAGATTTAAGAATCCCAAACGTCACTATATGAAACGATCTTAACGCATATCTTGTGAATATGTATCTCTCCTTTGACCAATCATCGGTCTAAGAATAATACGATATGCGAAGATTTTGGAATAAGTTCACGATGATGGTTAGGAACATTATTTAAAAGCAGGAAATGAATTGATCATCCAAATTAATGATCGATGTTTAACGACATACCACGGTATACGACTATTTGAAACGGATACAAGTCAATTTCTTGACCTGTTATCTCATAAATCAAATTGAATTTTAGCCAATCGGTCTATAGTGCACCAATTGTCATCAAGACATTTTAAAATAAGAAACATTTAGTGAATGAAAAGTTAAACAGAGGATTCACAGGAACACGGAGGTTAGGTTTTGTCATATGTAAAGGTAAGATACTTGGACACATGCCAAGTTATGCCAAACCCATGACTACAAATTACAACATTTATGAACCATTATATTCACCTCGCAAAGAGGATAATAACGAGTCTTTTGTTCAAAACCAAGACAAAATTTCAATGATTTCAAGGTTAACAAATTCAAAAAACGATTCAAGAAGTGACACAAAACAATAAGAAAACTATTTGTAAACATGTTTTGCAAGGTAACAATCTCTACGTACAGTTTACATATGCAGTTAAACAACCATAAGCTGAGAACATTTGTATGACCAGAAAGACGTGAGCATAAGTTGATAATGTCTTTAGCAGGAAAGATTGTTTAGAAAGGCTACTATCGCGCAATCAGGTTTTGATGATAACTCAAAATGAAAGTCGATGAATAAGGAATAAATGGTTCCATATAGCTAGATCAAAACATGAAAATAAGGGAAAGAAATCGATTTAAGAATTCAAATGCTCCAAGCTTGGAATCAAAATCAACCTACACATCAAAGGGTAAGTAATATAGGAAAACATTCTGCACCTGATACACATTTGGTAGGGATTTTTTACTTGTATACCCCTTACCCTTTGGGTTATCTGGGTGAAATTCGTATGTTCATTTATTTTGATAAACATTTTTGATCGTTATACCTCTTGATTTTGGAATGTAAATAATATAACTTTAAATTATTTATCGAATGTATGTTTGTGTTTGTAGTAATCATATGCTTTAAAGTCCATGAGTTTAGGCCTCATGAATTCTACCTTAACGGGGTGTGACATTTGTTTACATCTACTTATTTATTTGTTTACCAAACATAGTTTTTATATATGTATTTCAATATATTCTAAAATGATATTAAAAAGGTTATATAGCAAAACAATATAATGAATTAAAAACTTATATATTATATAGGGTAGGGATATCTTGAGAACCACCTTTTTTTATGACAACGCTAGTAACCGATATAAGTCAAACAATTAATATCACATGCAAGTCACATGTCATTTTCATATTTTTAAACAATGTTCTTAACTTTTTTTTCATGATATTATTTTTTAAAAAATTTCACCATTTATTTTAGAATTTTTTTATTTTTTCAGCGCGTACCATATTGATATACTTTTTTCAAAAAAAACTCGTCAATTTGTTTATTACACATGTAAATATGATTATACACATGTGTAATATTAGATTTACACATGTGTAATTCCGGATTTTCACAATCTTTTGAGTGTTCAAAACAGAAAGATTGAGGCTTTGAGTGTTCATGTCTGAAATCTGGTAACTTCTTTTTTTAGGAGCAACGTAAAAATAAAGATTGATCTTTTGAGTTTTCAAAAGAGCAAGATTGATGTTTTGAGTTAAAAAAATGATTAATGCGTTTTTTTACAGTTCTTTTACATATGTGTAAATCCGGTATTACACATGTGTAAACAAATTTTGTAGAAAACGAGTTTTTTTTTATTTTTTATAATTTTTTTTTGAAAGATGGAAAGAGGGAAACATTTTTATGTTTTTAATTTTTTTATTTTTATGTTATTTTTTATTATATATTTTTATAATATGTTATTGTTAATTAATATTTTACCATTAAAACTAGTGGCTTATATTAGTTTCTTAGAGTTCTCGTAGAAAAATGAGTTCTCAATTGAACCCTCCCCAATATATATGTGTTGAACCCTCCCCATATATATGTGTGTAATCATATATATCGAATGTTACATAGTTTAAAGTTTAGTCATAGGGCAAAACATTTATATAGTGTTGTGAGAGGAATTAGAGAGAAATTCAAGAAATAAAAGGATTGAAAGGAAAGGATGAGCTGGGTAGTTTTTCTAAACACCCTACCAAAATGATTATCGCTTTTTGATCTTCAACATCACAAAAGTTAAAAATTTTCTTGATATATTATTAAATTTTTAGCTACTTTGTGGTAGTTTTAGCATGAACGTAACTTGCGATAATTCATGTCCATCAACTATTTACTGAAAATTTGCCTGAATGTAAACATTCAAAAAAGTATTACGTATGGTATGGGTGTAAATGAATTGATGGTGCAAAATATGGCCTTCTTTTTGTGGTTGTAGGGCATGATCCTTCCTATTACTGTATTTAAGCTTGCAAGTGTATGCTAACATGATCTTGTGAAAAGAGGATCCTTGTTTTGGAGGTCTTTCGATCTTGACTATCTCAATGTAAAGCAAAATCCCTATCTATGGGATAGGGGTAACTTAATCAAATTTGTTTTAGATTCATTACTAATATATTACTTTTCTTTAAACAAGGCTCTTGAGAAGATATTAGAGTTGTTGGATAAAAGGAGATGATTTTTTTTATAGGGAGGAAGAGGAGATGATAACTCAAACATAAAATGGCTAGTGTGAGGTCAAGTAACATATCTGAAGGAGTGCGGCAGTTAAGGGATTAGGTCACTAAAAGCCACCAATATTGGCATGTTGGCTTATTGATGGTCGCGATTTAAAAATGAAAAGTATAGATTGTGGTGGAATGTAGTTTGGGCTATTTACCAAAATTCTAGATTTATCATGGATTTCTACCACGACTAGGCATTCTACCTATGTACGTGGAAAGGTATTTTAAAATTGAAATAGACCGCCTCTAAAATTATTATTATTATACCAGGATGTTGCTCGTTAGAAAGACGGCATCGGGAATACATAGTATTTTTTGACGTATCAATGTGTCACGGCCCCCGCCGATGGCGTAATCACTGGAGGGCAACGAGTGGAACATTATAAACACATGAAAAACATAAAGAACACTAGAATCAAAATAAGTTGTTCAAGATATTTATTAGGCACATATTGTATTGAGGCACATAGTGTTGGTGAGCTTAGATTTTCGAGACTCGATTAAACCATTACTTGCATCAGTTGTAGATAAATCAATTACCTTTAAATTATTGTTTAATAATGTATAAGCATCGTATAGTTTAGTTGATGTGTAACTACATTAAGCCCACAAACGACATCCTAACCGACACTTGTCTAGTGCCTTACGCAAATACCAATCACAAATACTTGCAAGCATAAATTTAGGTAGGAAATAATCGTTTAAAATTATTGATAGTGTATTTACACAATTTAATTAATTGCGAGAATGAGGGTTGTCAAACTTGCTATATGGTTTAGTTATCTATTAAATGGGTTGTGTTTTATTAACGTATGGGCTCTTATTGGGCTGCATGAAGGCTGTCACTTTGAGCCTATATTTAGGTCTTTGAAAATGATTTTTCCTCTCATAAAATTACATGTTATTTGTGTACAAAAATCCCGTCATTATGGTAACATCTACATGTTATTAAACTACGATTTTGTCATGTTTTTATTCCTTACCAGGGGCAACACTTTTTGGGTCTGTTTTGGGCTTTAAACACCTATTAGTTTGGATTTTGTATTTCATGGATCTAGCATGCAAATGTGGTATAAGGGAGTGTATGTTTAATGATTGAAAATTAGGTTTTTACGAGGCATTTAGGCCATTACCTAGTCCTTGAACAACAAACCTTCGAGCCTATTTCGGGGCTTTTTTCTACGTTATGTTTATTGTTAACAAGTGTTTATAAAGTGACCAAACCATATTAGAACATTATGGTTTGAATATGATTTACACATGTGTAACCTTTGTTGTTCTTGGTTCAGTTTTTAAAAGCGTATGTTCTTTAGTTTCATAACTAACTTGGGAAAACTAAAAACACTCAGAATTATCTCATATATATATATATATATATATATGTATATATAGTTTGGGCTATTTACCAAAATTCTAGATTTATCATGGATTTCTACAACGACTAGGCATTCTACCTATGTACGTGGAAAGGTATTTTAAATTGAAATAGACCGCCTCTAAAATTATTATTATTATTATACCAGGATGTTGCTCGTTAGAAAAGACGGCATCGGAAATAGATAGTATTTTTGTGTGACATCTCGTAATTTTGTTAACTTGGAAGTTAATTTTGTTAAATTCTAAAAGGGCCTTTTATGCCATTTTGAAACTTTGGGGTTTGTTATACTTAATAATTAATTTGGAGATTAACAAATTTAAAATAATAATAATAATAACATTATAAGTGTTATAATGTTTGCTTATTATTTTAAAATTTAAGGTGTTAAAAATCTTAAATAAAGTAATAACTATTATTGTTATTATAATAATGACACTAATAATAATAATATTAATGATAATAATAGTAATAATAATCATAATAATAATGATTATAACAATAACAAAGAATGATAACAATAATAATGATATTGTTATTAATAATAATAATTTGTAAAATTATTAAACTTAAAATGCATTAAACTTTAATTTAAAAGTCAAGGGTTAGTTTTGTTAATTTATAAACCTTAAAACAAAGTTTAGGATATAAGATGTTAACTTCTAAACTACAGGGACTTGTTGTGTAAACTATTAAAACCAAACCCCCTTTCCCCTTTTAAACCCCCGATTTTCCGGCAGCCGGTCCGGCCACCTCCGGCCGGACTCCGGCATGGCGTTTTCGCATGATTTAAATGCACAAATCGATCCCCAATCATTTCTAACCGATTTGTGAACACGAATCGAACACTTTCAAACACTGTAATTGCATTTTAAGAGGGTTATGAATCCAAATGATTCGTGTAACCGATCACCTTAATCGTTGAACCGTTCACCCATTAAAACGCAATAATAATTCAATTAAATGTTACCTAATCGATGGTTTAATCAATACTACACCTTTTCCAAACGAAATTTTATCTGAACACATCTAAACACCCTAATCGAGCATCACACTCGTCGCAACTGCTATTCGGTCGAACAACATATTCTACAGCCTTTAAAGATCAATTGGTTGAGGGCTTTCGAGGATCACAAACCACTGAAACTATACACGAAGTTAATCTAGCTTCCTGCATCAATTGATCATCAATCGAATCAAATTTGGTCACAATCTGTTCATCGGCTATTCATCGTGTGCTCTAATCCTCATATTTAATCGAAACAGGTAATTGAACCCACTTAGATACTCGGTTTTACATGGGAATCAAAAGCCCTAAGATTGATTTTATCAACATCAACGAATTGGGGTTCAATTGGGACAATTCGGTTCTAGGGCTCATGTTGTTTTGGGGATTTCCTTTGCTTATGTTTTTTAACTTTTGAAACCAAACTATCTCGCGGCTGAGGCCTTTGGTTCAATGGTTAAGGTGTTGTGCTTTGGACATGAGGTCCCGGGTTCGAACCCGGGGACCTACATGTATTTTTTTTAAGGCTTTTCAGCCTATACAAATTATATAAAAATTTTCTAAAAATTCTAAAAATCTATTTTATAAATTCTGGTTATTTAAAGGCTAGCAAATTATTTTCTGGAAATTATTATTTTATCTTGTTAAAACAAAGAATATAATTAGTTAAATATCTTGTTAAAAAGAGTTAAAATATTGTTTATCTTGTAAAATCATTACATGTTCAAACATACAATTGGATATTTTTCTTGGTTTTAGTTTATTTTAAATAATAAAACATTGATCCAAATGCTTTCTTTAAATAAAAAGAGCTTAATTATTTTTCTATGATCGTTTAACCTTTATATATTGAAAGGATTCAAAGAGGCCTGTAGAGAAAAAACATTGATCCAAAGATTTATTCATTACTACTACATAAAGCACTACATTACATAAACAACCACATATGCCTTTACTAGAGCTTTAAAAGCATTAGGCTAAATTCAGAATTTTCGAAACAGAAATAAATCAAAGGATAGGCCTTAACAAGTAGACAGATTTTTCTTTATTCTAGTTGTTTCCCGGTCACGGAAGGTGACAGCCTGCACAATGAGTGCTTGCTGCTCCTCCTGCCAGCACTTGCAGCCTCCTCTCTAAATCCCTTATTTAAATGGCTTCTTTTAAAATAGTTGAATAATTATTTACATAAATATGGACTTGACGCAATAATTTATAATCATTTAAAATACTAACGGGAACAATAGTATTTTTATTCTTTAAAGGTTTACTTTTATAATTGTGATAATGATATATTATTCTTAAAAAACTATAAAGAATTAATTACATATTGAACTCCAACTTTGTTATGTTTAAATTCATTTCTAAAATATATACATATATAATTCTTCTAATGAATTAAAAATGTAAATAATTACTTTGTAAATTGTCACTTATCAAAAACCCCTCAAAACTATTGAAACCCTAATCATTATTTGAACATTAATCAATATATTAACCTTAATCTTCATTTTGTAAATTATATATTTAGGTGCTTGTAATGGACACTTGGGATTTATCTTGTAATCTTTTATATCATCTTGAAATGCTTATTTCCATGTGAGTTTTCCTTGCCCTTTTTACTTTATTCCACTTTATTTTGGGGTGAAACATGATACTTATACATCGTACACTTGTAAACGTTTGAGACTTGTAAGCACATGCAATTCATCTTATTTTTTTGTCATGGTTATTTGTGTATTGTAAGTGTTTATATGAGATACATAGTTTGTTTACAATCATTAACTATTGCTAGCCTGGCGACGTCTTAGATCTTTGGGCCTGACAAGCCTATTTGATGCTAAAGTCGAGGTATTGCCGACTCCTAGGGGCCGTACACTTGTGCACTAGGGAACCAAATACACTTAGCCAATCATTTATACTTGTAATCAAGTCGAGGTTTGGTTGTAACGATATGTGTTCTATAACCTTACTAGCTTATAACCTATGACATGAATTGCTACTTGTAACCTTTTCATATTATGTATGAAAACCTTGGAAACTCACCAACTATTTATAGTTGACCTTTTATTTTTATCAGTTTTCAGGAAAACCCCCAAGTTTTGAAGTGAACTTATGTTGCTGGCATATTCTAGGACTTGGACCTAGTTAATAAACAAAGTGATTATGTTTGTTATTTCATGTGAAACTTATTTCATTATTGAGACTTATGCTTGTATGTAATTTTGAAAACTTATGAATAATATATTTGGGATTTAATAATAGCGTTATGTGGCTGTGAAC
The DNA here is from genome assembly GCA_025215565.1 of Flaveria ramosissima. NCBI lineage: Eukaryota > Viridiplantae > Streptophyta > Magnoliopsida > Asterales > Asteraceae > Flaveria > Flaveria ramosissima. Next base: position 23,812,536 of record CM046031.1, read on the forward strand.
AATCTTAACCCTCACACCTCGACGTTTCCGCCGTCAAGGTTGGGGTGTGACAGATTGGTATCAGAGCCCATAACTATAGGGATTTAGGTTATTAGAAATGGTGACCTAGACTATAGTTGCATGAACCTCATAGAAAGATCCTTATACCTTAGTGCTTACATGTTGTTTGCATGCTACATAATGCTATGCCTTTTGTGCAACTTGATGCCTTAGCATAGGATTGCCTTATGTATGCTTAAACTTAGTTACTTGTCTCCCTAAACTTAACTTTGACTCTTTGACCCTCCCCGACAAATGAACTTCCTAAACTTATTTTCAACGACACGTGGAATCTACACTTATCATCCGGGTTCATTTCCTTAGACTCTATGTCTAATCTACAAAAATCTCATCAAGGTTTTGATTTCATAAACCAAAGAAATTTGTGTGACACATAGACACCTGTATTCTGGATTTCCTGGCAAAAGGCCTTCGGGCTAAGGCAAGCATATCGTATAAATCTCATTGTGAGACCGGTTATGCTTACCTGGGGATTTCTGGGATGAGTGATAAACTATGGTCAACATACACAAGTCTCTAAGGCAAATGGGTCAATTTACCTTGACGTGTCAACGATTCTAAATGGTAATGCGTTACCAAATGGAACCATCCTCTTTGTGTCTTAAAAGTCCTTGATTCTTTGATCTGGTTTATCACCAAAGTTTTAATATCTTCTCGTTCTTATCATACATAATGTTCCTGTTAATATTGAACCCATCTCACATTTCAACTTTTACGTTTAAACATTGTTACACGTCGAGCGTTTTATGTAACTATTCCTATATCTTGACCAACGTGAACATGAATCTTAATATACCCAAAGATATTGGGAATCTAAACCGAATGGTCATCAAAAACTTTAAACCGCTACTTATGGTTCTCAAGTCTCCTTAAGGATGTGTCCCATAACTAAGAACATGCAATGCTATAGGTGGAATTCCTACGTCTCGAGATACTTTGTCTAGGCAAAGTGTAAATGGTGATTTGACTCGATCGTTGAATCCATTTACTTGACTCGAAACCCTTGAGATGAGTGATCACTTATAAGTACGCATGTCTTTAATAAGGTTATGGTTGACCTCATGACTTGAGGAGTTCATGTATTTCTTTCAATTGTGAATCGAATGTTCACATCTCGTCGTGGTGTTGAATCACTCTTGTCATTGATTTAGTCTTTCTGATTTAAACCATTCAAGATTTGAAAACGATCATAACTAATTCTGTTACCTCTAACTTTGACCTTAAACTTTGTAAGCATGATTTCCCTTTTGTTACATCAATGTAACTTGAAATTTTCTGAATTTTTAATGGATACTCTCTTCCTTTCGTTGATAAGTCGAACTTCATACCGTTTGCACCGTGGGAGATGCAAGAGTTGCAAGTCAACCTATGACTAAGAACACTTGTATTTCCTAAATTCTAACTCATCAAAATAGAGGTGATTCCCTTACTTTGATGATTCTCTATTCGTTTTGATTAATGGCTTCCAATTGTGATTTATAAAATTTCATCCTCTGGATCGGGGTGATTTCCTTATCCCGAGGATTGAATTCAATTATTTTCTTTGGAATGGCATTTCACAAATGACATGATCTCACCAAAATAGGATTGAAACCCGTACTTTGGTGACAAATGTCAATCTTCGATTGTTTTCTTGCTATGATGAAATTCAATCATCAAGATAGGCGTGAATTCCATACCTTGATGATAATATCATCTTTATGAATTGTATTTGCTCAAATGAGACGACTTCATCAAAGTAGGAGTGATTTCTGGATTTTGATGAAGAAGTTCATCTTGTTATATTTTGTTTTTGTAAAACTTCACCGTTAAGATAGGAGTGATTTCCCTTACCTTAATGGTGAGTTACCTCGTCTTATTTGTGGATCCTCAACAAGGAGTTGGGATCGAACTTTTTGATTGGTAAGTTAGTGGTCATACCTTGGGAATACACCCTCAAGCTAGGAGTGAAAACCACACCTTGGTGACAATTCTCATTTCTTGATCTCCAACTTACCAAGGTTTTAATCAAATGACAAGAAACATGTAGTAACTTGAAGGGTGAAACAATGATAGTGTTTCGACCTATCAAGCCGAAGCATGATCTTTGAACTTGAAAGGAGACCTGAACGCTCTAGGTTGATTTTGATTCCAAGCTTGGAGCATTTGAATTCTTAAATCGATTTCTTTCCCTTTATTTTCATGTTTTGATCTAGCTATATGGAACCATTTATTCCTTATTCATCGACTTTCATTTTGAGTTATCATCAAACCTGATTGCGCGATAGTAGCCTTTCTAAACAATCTTTCTGCTAAAGACATTATCAACTTATGCTCACGTCTTTCTGGTCATACAAATGTTCTCAGCTTATGGTTGTTTAACTGCATATGTAAACTGTACGTAGAGATTGTTACCTTGCAAAACATGTTTACAATATTTTTCTTATTGTTTGTGTCACTTCTTGAATCGTTTTTGAATTTGTAACCTTGAAAATCATTGAAATTTTGTCTTGGTTTTGAACAACAAGACTCGTTATTATCCTCTTTGCGAGGTGAATATAATGGTTCATAAAATGTTGTAATTTGTAGTCATGGGTTTGGCATAACTTGGCATGTGTCCAAGTATCTTACCTTTACATATGACAAAACCTAACCTCCGTGTTCCTGTGAATCCTCTGTTTAACTTTTCATTCACTAAATGTTTCTTATTTTAAATGTCTTGATGACAATTGGTGCACTATAGACCGATTGGCTAAAATTCAATTTGATTTATGAGATAACAGGTCAAGAAATTGACTTGTATCCGTTTCAAATAGTCGTATACCGTGGTATGTCGTTAAACATCGATCATTAATTTGGATGATCAATTCATTTCCTGCTTTTAATAATGTTCCTAACCATCATCGTGAACTTATTCCAAAATCTTCGCATATCGTATTATTCTTAGACCGATGATTGGTCAAAGGAGAGATACATATTCACAAGATATGCGTTAAGATCGTTTCATATAGTGACGTTTGGATTCTTAAATCTTGACGGTTAACATTACTTACAATTGTGGTCTTTTATTGATTTCAATACATCGCTTTACCACGGGATTATATCCTAGAAGTTGTGACTTATAAATCCAAGAAACCACGGTAACTTGTCATCGTTTTCCAACGTCTCATCTCAAAACGTCTCGCGTTTATTATGTTAAATCTTGTAAGATTCCATAAAGTGAGGCGTTTCACCTGTAATCAAACGTCAATCACAGTTCGTTGAACACTCACCTTTCATTACAATTCTTTGTTTCATTTAAGTTCATTTTTAATTTCGGGACGAAATTCTTTTAAGTTGGGGAGACTGTGACATCTCGTAATTTTGTTAACTTGGAAGTTAATTTTGTTAAATTCTAAAAGGGCCTTTTATGCCATTTTTGAAACTTTGGGGTTTGTTATACTTAATAATTAATTTGGAGATTAACAAATTAATATAATAATAATAATAACATTATAAGTGTTATAATGTTTGCTTATTATTTTAAAATTTAAGGTGTTAAAATCTTAAATAAAGTAATAACTATTATTGTTATTATAATAATGACACTAATAATAATAATATTATGATAATAATAGTAATAATAATCATAATAATAATGATTATAACAATAACAAAGAATGATAACAATAATAATGATATTGTTATTAATAATAATAATTTGTAAAATTATTAAACTTAAAATGCATTAAACTTTAATTTAAAAGTCAAGGGTTAGTTTTGTTAATTTATAAACCTTAAAACAAAGTTTAGGATATAAATGTTAACTTCTAAACTACAGGGACTTGTTGTGTAAACTATTAAAACCAAACCCCCTTTCCCCTTTAAACCCCCGATTTTCCGGCAGCCGGTCCGGCCACCTCCGGCCGGACTCCGGCATGGCGTTTTCGCATGATTTAAATGCACAAATCGATCCCCAATCATTCTAACCGATTTGTGAACACGAATCGAACACTTTCAAACACTGTAATTGCATTTTAAAGAGGGTTATGAATCCAAATGATTCGTGTAACCGATCACCTTAATCGTTGAACCGTTCACCCATTAAAACGCAATAATAATTCAATTAAATGTTACCTAATCGATGGTTTAATCAATACTACACCTTTTCCAAACGAAATTTTATCTGAAACACATCTAAACACCCTAATCGAGCATCACACTCGTCGCAACTGCTATTCGGTCGAACAACATATTCTACAGCCTTTAAAGATCAATTGGTTGAGGGCTTTCGAGGATCACAAACCACTGAAACTATACACGAAGTTAATCTAGCTTCCTGCATCAATTGATCATCAATCGAATCAAATTTGGTCACAATCTGTTCATCGGCTATTCATCGTGTGCTCTAATCCTCATATTTAATCGAAACAGGTAATTGAACCCACTTAGATACTCGGTTTTACATGGGAATCAAAAGCCCTAAGATTGATTTTATCAACATCAACGAATTGGGGTTCAATTTGGGACAATTCGGTTCTAGGGCTCATGTTGTTTGGGGATTTCCTTTGCTTATGTTTTTTAAACTTTTGAAACCAAACTATCTCGCGGCTGAGGCCTTGGTTCAATGGTTAAGGTGTTGTGCTTTGGACATGAGGTCCCGGGTTCGAACCCGGGGACCTACATGTATTTTTTTTAAGGCTTTTCAGCCTATACAAATTATATAAAAATTTTCTAAAATTCTAAAAATCTATTTTATAAATTCTGGTTATTTAAAGGCTAGCAAATTATTTTCTGGAAATTTATTATTTTATCTTGTTAAAACAAAGAATATAATTAGTTAAATATCTTGTTAAAAGAGTTAAAATATTGTTTATCTTGTAAAATCATTACATGTTCAAACATACAATTGGATATTTTTCTTGGTTTTAGTTTATTTTAAATAATAAACATTGATCCAAATGCTTTCTTTAAATAAAAGAGCTTAATTATTTTTCTATGATCGTTTAACCTTTATATATTTAAATGGCTTATTTTAAAATAGTTGAATAATTATTTACATAAATATGGACTTGACGCAATAATTTATAAATCATTTAAAATACTAACGGGAACAATAGTATTTTTATTCTTTAAAGGTTCACTTTTATAATTGTGATAATGATATATTATTCTTAAAAAAACTATAAAGAATTAATTACATATTGAACTCCAACTTTGTTATGTTTAATTTCATTTCTAAAATATATACATATATAATTCTTCTAATGAATTAAAAATGTAAATAATTACTTTGTAAATTGTCACTTATCAAAACCCCTCAAAACTATTGAAACCCTAATCATTATTTGAACATTAATCAATATATTAACCTTAATCTTCATTTTGTAAATTATATATTTAGGTGCTTGTAATGGACACTTGAGATTTATCTTGTAATCTTTTATATCATCTTGAAATGCTTATTTCCATGTGAGTTTTCCTTGCCCCTTTTTACTTTATTCCACACTATTTTGGGTGAAACATGATACTTATACATCGTACACTTGTAAACGTTTGAGACTTGTAAGCACATGCAATTCATCTTATTATTTTGTCATGGTTATTTGTGTATGTAAGTGTTTTATATGAGATACATAGTTTGTTTACAATCATTAACTATTGCTAGCCTGGCGACGTCTTAGATCTTTGGGCCTGACAAGCCTATTTGGTGCTAAAGTCGAGGTATTGCCGACTCCTAGGGGCCGTACGCTTGTGCACTAGGGAACCAAATACACTTAGCCAATCTTTTATACTTGTAATCAAGTCGAGGTTTGGTTGTAACGATATGTGTTCTATAACCTTACTAGCTTATAACCTATGACATGAATTGCTACTTGTAACCTTCTCATATTATGTATGAAAACCTGGAAACTCACCAACTATTTATAGTTGACCTTTTATTTTTATCATGTTTCAGGAAAACCCCCAAGTTTTGAAGTGAACTTATGTTGCTGGCATATTCTAGGACTTGGACCTAGTTAATAAACAAAGTGATTATGTTTGTTATTTCATGTGAAACTTATTTTATTATTGAGACTTATGCTTGTAATGTAATTTTCAAAACTTATGAATAATATATTTGGGATTTAATAATAGCGTTATGTGGCTGTGAACAATCTTAACCCTCACACCTCGACGTTTCCGCCGTCAAGGTTGGGGTGTGACATTTTTTGACATATCAATGTGTCACGGCCCCCACCGATGGCGTAATCACTGGAGGGCAACGAGTGGAACATTATAAACACATGAAAAACATAAAGAACACTAGAATCAAAATAAGTTGTTCAAGATATTCATTAGGCACATATTGTATTGAGGCACATAGTGTTGGTGAGCTTAGATTTTCGAGACTCGATTAAACCATTACTTGCATCAGTTGTAGATAAATCAATTACCTTTAAATTATTGTTTAATAATGTATAAGCATCGTATAGTTTAGTTGATGTGTAACTACATTAAGCCCACAAACGACATCCTAACCGACACTTGTCTAGTGCCTTACGCAAATACCAATCACAAATACTTGCAAGCATAAATTTAGGTAGGAAATAATCGTTTAAAATTATTGATAGTGTATTTACACAATTTAATTAATTGCGAGAATGAGGGTTGTCAAACTTGCTATACGGTTTAGTTATCTATTAAATGGGTTGTGTTTTATTAACGTATGGGCTCTTATTGGGTTGCATGAAGGCTGTCACTTTGAGCCTATATTTAGGTCTTTGAAAATGATTTTTCCTCTCATAAAATTACATGTTATTTGTGTACAAAATCCCGTCATTATGGTAACATCTACATGTTATTAAAACTAATTTTGTCATGTTTTTATGCCTTACCAGGGGCAACACTTTTTGGGTCTGTTTTGGGCTTTAACACCTATTAGTTTGGATTTTGTATTTCATGGATCTAGCATGCAAATGTGGTATAAGGGAGTGTATGTTTAATGATTGAAAATTAGGTTTTTACGAGGCATTTAGGCCATTACCTAGTCCTTGAACAACAAACCTTCGAGCCTATTTCGGGGCTTTTTTCTACGTTATGTTTATTGTTAACAAGTGTTTATAAAGTGACCAAACCATATTAGAACATTATGGTTTGAATATGATTTACACATGTGTAACCTTTGTTGTTCTTGGTTCAGTTTTTAAAAGCGTATGTTCTTTAGTTTCATAACTAACTTGGGAAAACTAAAAACACTCAGAATTATCTCATATATATATATATATATATATATATATATATATATATATATATGTATGTATATATATACATATATATGTATATATATGTATATATATATATATATATATTATATATATCTATATATAGCTATGTATCTCTGTATATCTACTCTGTCTCTATATACCTGTCTCTCTCTATCTCTCTCTCCTGTCTCTCTCTCTCTCTCTATCTCTCTCTCTATCTCTCACATCCTCTGTCTCCTCTCTCTCTCTAGCTCTGTCTCTCTCTCCCTCTCTCTTGTCTCCTCTCCCTCTCTCTCTCTCCTCTCTCTCTCTCTCTTCTCTCTCTGTCTCCCTGTGTCTCTCTCTCTCTCTCTCTGTCTCTTTGTGTCTCTCTCTCTCTCTCCTCTCTCTCTCTCTCTCTCTCTCTCTCTCTCTCTCTCTCTCTCTCTCTCTCTCTCTCTTCTCGCTCTCTCGCTCCTATCTCTCTCCGCTCTCTCCTCTCTCTCTCTCTCTCTCTCTCTATCTCCCTCCCTCCCTCTCTATCTCTCTCTCTCTCTCTCTCCCCTCCCTCTCTCTCTCTCTCTCTCCCTCTCTCTCCTCTCTCTCTTCTCTCTCCTCTCTCTCTCTCTCTCTCTCTCTCTCTCTCTCTCTCTCTCTCTCCTCTTCTCTCTCTCATCTCTCTGTCTCTCTCTCTGTCTGTCTCTCTCTCTCTGCTCTCTCTCTCTCTCTCTCTCTGTTGTCTCTCTCTCTGTCTCTTCTCTCTCTCTCTCTCTCTCTCCATCTCTCTCTCTCTCTCTGTGTGTCTCTCTCTCCTCTCTCTCTCTCTCTTCTCTCTCTCTCTCTCTCTCTCTCTCTCTCTCGCTCTCTCGCTCTCTCTCTCTCTCTCTCTTCTCTCTCTCTCTGTGTCTCTCTCTCTCTCTCTCTCTCTCTCTCTCTCTCTCCTCTCTCTCTCTCTCTCTCTGTCTCTCTCTCTCTCTCTCTCTCTCTCTCTCTCTCTCTCTCTCTCTCTCTCTCTTCTCTCCTCTCTCTCTCTTCCTCTCTCTCTCTCTCTCGTCTCTCGCATCTCTCTCTCTCTCTTCTCTCTCTCTCTTCTCTCTCTCTCTCTCCTCTATTCCTCTCTCTCTCTCTCTCTCCTCATCTCAATCTGTCTCTTCGCATCTATATCTCTCTCTGTCTCTTTGTCTCTCTCTCTCTCTATCTGTCTCTTTGTATCTCTACTCTCTATATATATATATATATATATATATATATATATATATATATGAGGAAACCTAAGAAAACCAACATACTTTAAGAAAACCATGAAAACTAAATTCAATCCAATCAAAATTTTTCTTTAATTATTTATATTTATTATATTCAAAGGGTATTTTAGTAATTTATACATAATTTATTCTTAATTAATGATAAATCCCTATTTTTTCTCCAAATGATGAACTAACCTGCACAATTATTGGAACGATTCATTCAATCGAATTCTTCTGTTACTATTGTTTTCTCGATTCTTGTTTGTTCTAGTGTGGTTTCATTACGATTTTCAACATATTGTCAATCAAATTCAACGATCTTATATTGAAAAAGGTGAGTGTCATTTAATGGCTTTCTATTGATTGTTTGATGATACTCTGTTTTCTTATCTTCTGTTTTTCACCATTTAGGATGGATAAGTTCATTCTTCTACAATGGTCACTGTAACTGGGATGGAAATTAAAGAGTTTGTTGAAGCAACTCCTTCAATAAGTATCGATTAGATTGATAATCCCTCAACCGGTAATAATCTCGAATTAGACACTTCATCAATATTTATACCATCAAATATGAATCGTGAAGATGAACACATATATCTTACAAGTGTTGAAAATGAAGGTAATTAGTGACTTAATATGTTCGGTTAGTTTTTTTCCAGTTAAACATATTGATTACGTATATGTAAGTAGCATGATGTTAATGTAACAGATGTTTATCTATAAGAATGTTTACGCATATGGTAAGCGTACATAAATAAATATTTTCCTTAGTTGTGATTATGAGTAACTCAAGTCTATTGAAATTTTAATAATGTACTGATTTATTACATTTTTTTCTCACTATCAACGTTCTTATCTACCAATATATATGAATCTCCAAATGGAACTCGATACTGGAATCCTAATGTTCCAGTTGAGTAAAGCTTGTTGTAGAACCAAATTCAATACATGGCAAGATATGACCTAATAATGCATTGTGTATCATTATAAAATAATTCTTGGTCTATCCTTTTATATTTATGTAACCTAATAATTCTAAGAATATCCGGATTCTATATCTTAAACATATAAAAAAATATAAAATCAAACATCATCTTATTGAAATTTGGTTTACTCCTACATATATGTAAACAATCATATCCAATTGTCCTACATATATGATAATCTTACATATACGTAAGCAATTTGTATGTAAACATTAATCATATGTAAACATAAGCAAACATCATCACTGAAATATTTTTCTAATACTAACCCCTAAAAGTTAATAAATATTTAGCGTAGTTTAACTAAACATGATTTTATTAGTCATTTTACCAACTAACCAGTTAATATACCAACAAAAGCTACATATATGTAAGCATCATCACCAGTGTAATATACGAACCCATAAGTAATGACATAGAAGAAAAACTTGATACAAACACATTTTATAACATTATATTGATATTCGTTCAAAGTTTTAAAAGAAGATTACTAACAATCGTATTGGTTTACACAAAAAACCCCAAAATCATAAAAGTTCGAATCTAATAAATGTTTCATCAACGAGTCTTCTGCCTCCATCATTACTTGTCACGATATACGTTAATATCTGACATTATGATTTTAAAAGCATACTTCTTTCTAAAAGAAGCTATTTTGGTCTTCTTCCTTTTTTCATCACTTGGAAATCGCAGTCCATTTCTTCACATGATTTACCCATTTACATCTCCATATGCCGCATGACGAACACTCCACACTACATATTCTTCATATAAATTTATCATCATACTCAAGTTAATATTTGTACATTTTTTCTTCTTTTTAGACTTCATACCATTACTCTTTTCTGTTGTGTCTGTTACGTATAAGCAGAAACAAATTCATGGTTAGCTAATATTATATTAATACAAGGGAACATCCGTATATGTATAGTTTGAAATAATAAATACTTTTTCCAACATTTTTTATTGCTCTTCTTAGTCCTTTTCGCTTGAACCTTCTTTCTGCTCTAGTAAGAGTGGTTGTATCTGGTCAAGAGGTTTTACATATTAATTTCAATACTTACTGTCAATAGATTCATTATTTCTTACCTTCCGTAGTAGTTTTCCTTTGATATTTTGCTTCAATTTACCTTCAACAAATTTAACTATTTACGGTTAGTTAATGATCTTACACAAATCATGTAGAAAGCTACGTGTATGTACTTTGAACACCGGAAAGGTGACGTTATAATTTTTAACACATCATGAATGTCACTATATAATAACATAAATACATCATTTTTGTACTTACATTGGAGTACATACCTCTCCGCATTTTTTCTCTTCTTAGAACTTACGACTGGTGTCGATTTCTTTTCTATTGCTTAATCTCTCTCAACAAAAAAAAACTAAGAAAAACAAAAAAAACAAAACAACAACTGAGTGGAGAACAAGATACGTAGATTGAAGCAATAGAAAAAAAAATCGACAAGTCCGTAAGTTCTAAGAAGAGAAAAAAGGCGGAGAAGGTATGTCTCAATTGTATACAAAAATTATGTATTTTATGTTACTTATATATGTGACATTTCATGATGTGTTAAAATTATAGACGTCACCTTTCCGGTGTCAAAGTACATACACGTAGCTTTCTACATGATTTGTGTAAGATCATTAACTAACCGTAAGTAGTTAAATTGTTGAAGGTAAATTGAAGCAAAATATCAAAAGAAAACTACTACTACGACGGTAAGAAATAATGAATCTAATTGACAGTAATGTATTGAAATTAATATGTAAAACCTCTTGACCAGATACAACCACTCTTACTAGAGCAAGAAAGAATGTTCAAGCGAAAAGGACTAAGAAAAGAGCATAAAAATGTTTGGAAAAAGTATTTATTTATTTCAAACTATACATATACGGATGTTCCCTTGTATTAATATAATATTAGCTAACCCTAATTTTGTTTCTGCTTATACGTAACAGACACAACAGAAAAGAGTAAGGTATGATCTAAAAAAGAAGAAAATGTACAAATATTAACTTGAGTATGATGATAAATTTATATGAGAACTATGTAGATTGTTGAGTGTTCGTCATGCGGCATATGGAGATGTACATGGGTAATCATGTGAAGAACTGGGACTTGCGATTTCCAAGTGATGAAAAAAGGAAAGACCAAAATAGCTTCTTTTAGAAAGAAGTATGCTTTTAAAATCCTAATGTCAGATATTAACGTATATCGTGACAAAGTAATGATGGAGGCAGAATACTCGTTGAATGAAAGCATTTATTAGATTCGAACTTTTATGATTTTGGGGTTTTTTTTGTGTAACCAATACGATTGTTAGTAATCTTCTTTTAAAACTTTGAACGAATATCAATTATAATGTTATAAAATGTGTTGTATCAAGGTTATTCTTCTATGTTCATTACTTATGGGTTCGTATATTACCTGGTGATGATTGCTTACATATATGTAGCTTTTGTTGTATATTTAACTGGTTATTTTGTAAAATGACTAATAAATCATGTTTTAGTTAAACTACGCTAAAAAATATTTATAACTTTTGATGTTAGTATTAGAAAAATATTTCAGTATGATGATGTTTGCTTAGTTTACATATGATTAATTTTTACATACAAATTGCTTACGTATATGAAGCATTATCATATATTAGACATTGGATATTGGAGGGGATTGTTTACATATATGTAGGAGTAAACCAAATTTCAATAAGATGATTTTGATTTTATATTTTTTTTATTATTTTTAGATATAGAATCCGGATATTCTTAGAATTATTAGGTTACATAAATATAAAAGGATAGACCAAGAATTATTTTATAATGATACACCCAATGCATTATTAGGTCATATCTTGCCATGTATCGAATTTGGTTCCTACAACAAGCTTTACTCAACTGGAACATTAGGATTCCAGTATCGAGTTCCATTTGGAGATTCATATATATCGGTAGATAAAGAACGTTGATAGTGAGAAAAAATGTAATAAATCAGTACATTATTAAATTTTCAATAGACTTGAGTTACTCATAATCACAACTAAGGAAAATATTATATTTATGTACGCTTACATATGCGTAAACATTCTTAGATATAACATCTTTACATTAACATCATGCTACTTACATATACGTAATCAATATGTTTAACTGGAAAAAACTAACCGAACATATTAAGTCACTAATTACCTTCATTTTCAACACTTGTAAGATATATGTGTTCATCTTCACGATTCATATTTGATGGGATAAGTATTGATGAAGTGTCTAATTCGAGATTATTACCGGTTGAGGGATTATCAATCTGATCGATACTTATTGAAGGAGTTGCTTCAACAAACTCTTTAATTTCCATCCCAGTTACAGTGACCATTGCAGAAGAATGAACTTATCCATCCTAAATGGTGAAAAACAGAAGATAAGAAAACAGAGTATCATCAAACAATCAATAGAAAGCCATTAAAAGACACTCACCTTTTTCAATATAAGATCGTTGAATTTGATTGACAATATGTTGAAAATCGTAATGAAACCACACTAGAACAAACAAGAATCGAGAAAACAATAGTAACAGAAGAATTCGATTGAATGAATCGTTCCAATAATTGTGCAGGTTAGTTCAATCATTTGGAGAAAAAATAGGGATTTATCATTAATTAAGAATAAATTATGTATAAAATTACTAAAATACCCTTTGAATATAATAAATATAAATAATTAAAGAAAAATTTTGATTGGATGAATTTAGTTTTCATGGTTTTCTTAAAGTATGTTGGTTTTCTTAGGTTTCCTCATATATATATATATATATATATATATATATATAATATCTATTATATATATATATATACAAATATACATATATATATATATATATACAAATATACATATATATATATATATGCGAATATACATATATATATATATATATCTATATATATATATAGATATATATAGATATATATATATATATATATCTATCTCTCTATATATCTCCGAATACCCTCTCTCTTCTCTCTCTCTCTCTCTCTCTCATCTATCTCTCTCTCTCTCTCTCTCTCTCTCTCTCTACTCTCTCTCTCTCTCTCTCTCCCCTCTTCTCTCTCTCTCTCTCTTCTTATCGATCTCTCTCCTCTCCTCTCTCCCCCTCTCTCTCTCTCCCTCTCTCTCTCTCTCTCTCTCTCTCTCTCTCCTCTCTCCTCTTCCTCTCTCTCTCTCTCTCTCTCTCTCTTCTCTCTCTCTCTCCCCCCTCTCTCTCTCTCTCTCTCTCTCTCTCTCTCTCTCTCTTCTCTCTCTACCTCTCTCTCTCTCCCTCCCTCTCTCTCTCTCTCTCTCCTCTCCTCTCTCTATCTCCCTCCCTCCTCTCTCCCTCTCTCTCTCACTCTTATCTCTCTCTCTTCGCTCTCTCTGCTCTCCTCTCTCTTCGCTCTCTCTCTCTCTCTCTCTCTCTCTCTCTCTCTCTCTGGATCTCTCTCTCTCTCTCTGTCTGTCTCTCCTCTCTCTCTCTCTCTCTCTCTGTCTTTCTCTCTCTCTCTCTCTCTCCGCTCTCTCTCTCTCTCTCTCTCCTCTCTCTCTCTCTCTCTCTCTCTCTCTCTCTCTCTCTCTCTCTCTCTCTCTCGCTCTCTCTCTTTCTCTTCTCTCTCTCTCTCTCTCTCTCTCTCTCCACCCCTCTCCCTATCTCTCTCTCTCTCTCCCCCTTTCTCCCTCTCTCTCTCTCTCTCTCTCTCTCTCCTCTCTCTCTCTTCTCTCTCTACTCTACTCCCTCTCTCTGTCTCTCTCCATATCTCTATTATCTCTCTCATACTAGTCTATCTCTCTCTCTCATCTCTCTCTCTCGACATCTCTATCTCTCTCTCTCTCCTGTATCTCTATACCTCTATCTCACATCTCTCCCTCTCTCTATATCTCTATATATCTATATATATATATATACATCTACATACATCTCATGTCTATATATCCCTACATATATCTATATATATATATATATAATATATATATATATATGAGATAATTCTGAGTGTTTTTAGTTTTCCCAAGTTAGTTATGAAACTAAAGAACATACGCTTTAAAAACTGAACCAAGAACACAAAGGTTACACATGTGTAAATCATATTCAAACCATAATGTTCTAATATGGTTTGGTCACTTTATAAACACTTGTTAACAATAAACATAACGTAGAAAAAAGCCCCGAAATAGGCTCGAAGGTTTGTTGTTCAAGGACTAGGTAATGGCCTAAATGCCTCGTAAAAACCTAATTTTCAATCATTAAACATACACTCCCTTATACCACATTTGCATGCTAGATCCATGAAATACAAAATCCAAACTAATAGGTGTTTAAAGCCCAAAACAGACCCAAAAAGTGTTGCCCCTGGTAAGGCATAAAAACATGACAAAATCGTAGTTTAATAACATGTAGATGTTACCATAATGACGGGATTTTTGTACACAAATAACATGTAATTTTATGAGAGGAAAAATCATTTTCAAAGACCTAAATATAGGCTCAAAGTGACAGCCTTCATGCAACCCAATAAGAGCCCATACGTTAATAAAACACAACCCATTTAATAGATAACTAAACCGTATAGCAAGTTTGACAACCCTCATTCTCGCAATTAATTAAATTGTGTAAATACACTATCAATAATTTTAAACGATTATTTCCTACCTAAATTTATGCTTGCAAGTATTTGTGATTGGTATTTGCGTAAGGCACTAGACAAGTGTCGGTTAGGATGTCGTTTGTGGGCTTAATGTAGTTACACATCAACTAAACTATACGATGCTTATACATTATTAAACAATAATTTAAAGGTAATTGATTTATCTACAACTGATGCAAGTAATGGTTTAATCGAGTCTCGAAAATCTAAGCTCACCAACACTATGTGCCTCAATACAATATGTGCCTAATGAATATCTTGAACAACTTATTTTGATTCTAGTGTTCTTTATGTTTTTCATGTGTTTATAATGTTCCACTCGTTGCCCTCCAGTGATTACGCCATCGGGGGGGCCGTGACACATTGATATGTCAAAAAATGTCACACCCCAACCTTGACGGCGGAAACGTCGAGGTGTGAGGGTTAAGATTGTTCACAGCCACATAACGCTATTATTAAATCCCAAATATATTATTCATAAGTTTTGAAAATTACATTACAAGCATAAGTCTCAATAATAAAATAAGTTTCACATGAAATAACAAACATAATCACTTTGTTTATTAACTAGGTCCAAGTCCTAGAATATGCCAGCAACATAAGTTCACTTCAAAACTTGGGGGTTTTCCTGAAACATGATAAAATAAAAGGTCAACTATAAATAGTTGGTGAGTTTCCAAGGTTTTCATACATAATATGAGAAGGTTACAAGTAGCAATTCATGTCATAGGTTATAAGCTAGTAAGGTTATAGAACACATATCGTTACAACCAAACCTCGACTTGATTACAAGTATAAAAGATTGGCTAAGTGTATTTGGTTCCCTAGTGCACAAGCGTACGGCCCCTAGGAGTCGGCAATACCTCGACTTTAGCACCAAATAGGCTTGTCAGGCCCAAAGATCTAAGACGTCGCCAGGCTAGCAATAGTTAATGATTGTAAACAAACTATGTATCTCATATAAACACTTACAATACACAAATAACCATGACAAAATAATAAGATGAATTGCATGTGCTTACAAGTCTCAAACGTTTACAAGTGTACGATGTATAAGTATCATGTTTCACCCCAAAATAGTGTGGATTAAAGTAAAAAGGGGCAAGGAAAACTCACATGGAAATAAGCATTTCAAGATGATATAAAAGATTACAAGATAAATCCCAAGTGTCCATTACAAGCACCTAAATATATAATTTACAAAATGAAGATTAAGGTTAATATATTGATTAATGTTCAAATAATGATTAGGGTTTCAATAGTTTTGAGGGGTTTTTGATAAGTGACAATTTACAAAGTAATTATTTACATTTTTAATTCATTAGAAGAATTATATATGTATATATTTTAGAAATGAATTTAAACATAACAAAGTTGGAGTTCAATATGTAATTAATTCTTTATAGTTTTCTAAGAATAATATATCATTATCACAATTATAAAAGTAAACCTTTAAAGAATAAAAATACTATTGTTCCCGTTAGTATTTTAAATGATTTATAAATTATTGCGTCAAGTCCATATTTATGTAAATAATTATTCAACTATTTTAAAAGAAGCCATTTAAATATATAAAGGTTAAACGATCATAGAAAAATAATTAAGCTCTTTTTATTTAAAGAAAGCATTTGGATCAATGTTTTATTATTTAAAATAAACTAAAACCAAGAAAAATATCCAATTGTATGTTTGAACATGTAATGATTTTACAAGATAAACAATATTTTAACTCTATTTAACAAGATATTTAACTAATTATATTCTTTGTTTTAACAAGATAAAATAATAAATTTCCAGAAAATAATTTGCTAGCCTTTAAATAACCAGAATTTATAAAATAGATTTTTAGAATTTTTAGAAAATTTTTATATAATTTGTATAGGCTGAAAAGCCTTAAAAAAAATACATGTAGGTCCCCGGGTTCGAACCCGGGACCTCATGTCCAAAGCACAACACCTTAACCATTGAACCAAAGGCCTCAGCCGCGAGATAGATTGGTTTCAAAAGTTTAAAAAACATAAGCAAAGGAAATCCCCAAAACAACATGAGCCCTAGAACCGAATTGTCCCAAATTGAACCCCAATTCGTTGATGTTGATAAAATCAATCTTAGGGCTTTTGATTCCCATGTAAAACCGAGTATCTAAGTGGGTTCAATTACCTGTTTCGATTAAATATGAGGATTAGAGCACACGATGAATAGCCGATGAACAGATTGTGACCAAATTTGATTCGATTGATGATCAATTGATGCAGGAAGCTAGATTAACTTCGTGTATAGTTTCAGTGGTTTGTGATCCTCGAAAGCCCTCAACCAATTGATCTTTAAAGGCTGTAGAATATGTTGTTCGACCGAATAGCAGTTGCGACGAGTGTGATGCTCGATTAGGGTGTTTAGATGTGTTTCAGATAAAATTTCGTTTGGAAAAGGTGTAGTATTGATTAAACCATCGATTAGGTAACATTTAATTGAATTATTATTGCGTTTTAATGGGTGAACGGTTCAACGATTAAGGTGATCGGTTACACGAATCATTTGGATTCATAACCCTCTTAAAATGCAATTACAGTGTTTGAAAGTGTTCGATTCGTGTTCACAAATCGGTTAGAAATGATTGGGGATCGATTTGTGCATTTAAATCATGCGAAAACGCCATGCCGGAGTCCGGCCGGAGGTGGCCGGACCGGCTGCCGGAAAATCGGGGGTTAAAAGGGGAAAGGGGGTTTGGTTTTAATAGTTTACACAACAAGTCCCTGTAGTTTAGAAGTTAACATCTTATATCCTAAACTTTGTTTTAGGTTTATAAATTAACAAAACTAACCCTTGACTTTTAAATTAAAGTTTAATGCATTTTAAGTTTAATAATTTTACAAATTATTATTATTAATAACAATATCATTATTATTGTTATCATTCTTTGTTATTGTTATAATCATTATTATTATGATTATATTACTATTATTATCATTAATATTATTATTATTAGTGTCATTATTATAATAACAATAATAGTTATTACTTTATTTAAGATTATTAACACCTTAAATTTTAAAATAATAAGCAAACATTATAACACTTATAATGTTATTATTATTATTATTTTAAATTTGTTAATCTCCAAATTAATTATTAAGTATAACAAACCCCAAAGTTTCAAAATGGCATAAAAGGCCCTTTTAGAATTTAACAAAATTAACTTCCAAGTTAACAAAATTACGAGATGTCACAGTCTCCCCAACTTAAAAGAATTTCGTCCCGAAATTAAAAATGAACTTAAATGAAACAAAGGAATTGTAATGAAAGGTGAGTGTTCAACGAACTGTGATTGACGTTTGATTACAGGTGAAACGCCTCACTTTATGGAATCTTACAAGATTCTTAACATAATAAACGCGAGACGTTTTGAGATGAGACGTTGGAAAACGATGACAAGTTACCGTGGTTTCTTGGATTTATAAGTCACAACTTCTAGGATATAATCCCGTGGTAAAGCGATGTATTGAAATCAATAAAAGACCACAATTGTAAGTAATGTTAACCGTCAGGATTTAAGAATCCCAAACGTCACTATATGAAACGATCTTAACGCATATCTTGTGAATATGTATCTCTCCTTTGACCAATCATCGGTCTAAGAATAATACGATATGCGAAGATTTTGGAATAAGTTCACGACGATGGTTAGGAACATTATTAAAAGCAGGAAATGAATTGATCATCCAAATTAATGATCGATGTTTAACGACATACCACGGTATACGACTATTTGAAACGGATACAAGTCAATTTCTTGACCTGTTATCTCATAAATCAAATTGAATTTTAGCCAATCGGTCTATAGTGCACCAATTGTCATCAAGACATTTTAAAATAAGAAACATTTAGTGAATGAAAAGTTAAACAGAGGATTCACAGGAACACGGAGGTTAGGTTTTGTCATATGTAAAGGTAAGATACTTGGACACATGCCAAGTTATGCCAAACCCATGACTACAAATTACAACATTTTATGAACCATTATATTCACCTCGCAAAGAGGATAATAACGAGTCTTGTTGTTCAAAACCAAGACAAAATTTCAATGATTTTCAAGGTTACAATTCAAAAACGATTCAAGAAGTGACACAAACAATAAGAAAACTATTTGTAAACATGTTTTGCAAGGTAACAATCTCTACGTACAGTTTACATATGCAGTTAAACAACCATAAGCTGAGAACATTTGTATGACCAGAAAGACGTGAGCATAAGTTGATAATGTCTTTAGCAGAAAGATTGTTTAGAAAGGCTACTATCGCGCAATCAGGTTTTGATGATAACTCAAAATGAAAGTCGATGAATAAGGAATAAATGGTTCCATATAGCTAGATCAAAACATGAAAATAAAGGGAAAGAAATCGATTTAAGAATTCAAATGCTCCAAGCTTGGAATCAAAATCAACCTAGAGCGTTCAGGTCTCCTTTCAAGTTCAAAGATCATGCTTCGGCTTGATAGGTCGAAACACTATCATTGTTTCACCCTTCAAGTTACTACATGTTTCTTGTCATTTGATTAAAACCTTGGTAAGTTGGAGATCAAGAAATGAGAATAGTCACCAAGGTGTGGTTTTCACTCCTAGCTTGAGGGTGTATTCCCAAGGTATGACCACTAACTTACCAATCAAAAAGTTCGATCCCAACTCCTTGTTGAGGATCCACAGAAATAAGACGAGGTAACTCACCATTAAGGTAAGGGAAATCACTCCTATCTTAACGGTGAAGTTTTACAAAAACAAAATATAACAAGATGAACTTCTTCATCAAAATCCAGAAATCACTCCTACTTTGATGAAGTCGTCTCATTTGAGCAAATACAATTCATAAAGATGATATTATCATCAAGGTATGGAATTCACGCCTATCTTGATGATTGAATTTCATCATAGCAAGAAAACAATCGAAGATTGACATTTGTCACCAAAGTACGGGTTTCAATCCTATTTTGGTGAGATCATGTCATTTGTGAAATGCCATTCCAAAGAAATAATTGAATTCAATCCTCGGGATAAGGAAACCACCCCGATCCAGAGGATGAAATTTTATAAATCACAATTGGAAGCCATTAATCAAAACGAATAGAGAATCATCAAAGTAAGGGAATCACCTCTATTTTGATGAGTTAGAATTTAGGAAATACAAGTGTTCTTAGTCATAGGTTGACTTGCAACTCTTGCTCTCCCACGGTGCAAACGGTATGAAGTTCGACTTATCAACGAAAGGAAGAGAGTATCCATTAAAAATTCAGAAAATTTCAAGTTACATTGATGTAACAAAAGGGAAATCATGCTTACAAAGTTTAAGGTCAAAGTTAGAGGTAACAGAATTAGTTATGATCGTTTTCAAATCTTGAATGGTTTAAATCAGAAAGACTAAATCAATGACAAGAGTGATTCAACACCACGACGAGATGTGAACATTCGATTCACAATTGAAAGAAATACATGAACTCCTCAAGTCATGAGGTCAACCATAACCTTATTAAAGACATGCGTACTTATAAGTGATCACTCATCTCAAGGGTTTCGAGTCAAGTAAATGGATTCAACGATCGAGTCAAATCACCATTTACACTTTGCCTAGACAAAGTATCTCGAGACGTAGGAATTCCACCTATAGCATTGCATGTTCTTAGTTATGGGACACATCCTTAAGGAGACTTGAGAACCATAAGTAGCGGTTTAAAGTTTTTGATGACCATTCGGTTTAGATTCCCAATATCTTTGGGTATATTAAGATTCATGTTCACGTTGGTCAAGATATAGGAATAGTTACATAAAACGCTCGACGTGTAACAATGTTTAAACGTAAAAGTTGAAATGTGAGATGGGTTCAATATTAACAGGAACATTATGTATGATAAGAACGAGAAGATATTAAAACTTTGGTGATAAACCAGATCAAAGAATCAAGGACTTTTAAGACACAAAGAGGATGGTTCCATTTGGTAACGCATTACCATTTAGAATCGTTGACACGTCAAGGTAAATTGACCCATTTGCCTTAGAGACTTGTGTATGTTGACCATAGTTTTATCACTCATCCCAGAAATCCCCAGGTAAGCATAACCGGTCTCACAATGAGATTTATACGATATGCTTGCCTTAGCCCGAAGGCCTTTTGCCAGGAAATCCAGAATACAGGTGTCTATGTGTCACACAAATTTCTTTGGTTTATGAAATCAAAACCTTGATGAGATTTTTGTAGATTAGACATAGAGTCTAAGGAAATGAACCCGGATGATAAGTGTAGATTCCACGTGTCGTTGAAAATAAGTTTAGGAAGTTCATTTGTCGGGGAGGGTCAAAGAGTCAAAGTTAAGTTTAGGGAGACAAGTAACTAAGTTTAAGCATACATAAGGCAATCCTATGCTAAGGCATCAAGTTGCACAAAAGGCATAGCATTATGTAGCATGCAAACAACATGTAAGCACTAAGGTATAAGGATCTTTCTATGAGGTTCATGCAACTATAGTCTAGGTCACCATTTCTAATAACCTAAATCCCTATAGTTATGGGCTCTGATACCAATCTGTCACACCCCAACCTTGACGGCGGAAACGTCGAGGTGTGAGGGTTAAGATTGTTCACAGCCACATAACGCTATTATTAAATCCCAAATATATTCATAAGTTTTCAAAATTACATTACAAGCATAAGTCTCAATAATGAAATAAGTTTCACATGAAATAACAAACATAATCACTTTGTTTATTAACTAGGTCCAAGTCCTAGAATATGCCAGCAACATAAGTTCACTTCAAAACTTGGGGGTTTTCCTGAAAACTGATAAAAATAAAAGGTCAACTATAAATAGTTGGTGAGTTTCCAAGGTTTTCATACATAATATGAAAAGGTTACAAGTAGCAATTCATGTCATAGGTTATAAGCTAGTAAGGTTATAGAACACATATCGTTACAACCAAACCTCGACTTGATTACAAGTATAAATGATTGGCTAAGTGTATTTGGTTCCCTAGTGCACAAGTGTACGGCCCCTAGGAGTCGGCAATACCTCGACTTTAGCATCAAATAGGCTTGTCAGGCCCAAAGATCTAAGACGTCGCCAGGCTAGCAATAGTTAATGATTGTAAACAAACTATGTATCTCATATAAACACTTACAATACACAAATAACCATGACAAAATAATAAGATGAATTGCATGTGCTTACAAGTCTCAAACGTTTACAAGTGTACGATGTATAAGTATCATGTTTCACCCCAAAATAAAGTGGAATAAAGTAAAAAGGGCAAGGAAAACTCACATGGAAATAAGCATTTCAAGATGATATAAAAGATTACAAGATAAATCCCAAGTGTCCATTACAAGCACCTAAATATATAATTTACAAAATGAAGATTAAGGTTAATATATTGATTAATGTTCAAATAATGATTAGGGTTTCAATAGTTTTGAGGGGTTTTTGATAAGTGACAATTTACAAAGTAATTATTTACATTTTTAATTCATTAGAAGAATTATATATGTATATATTTTAGAAATGAAATTAAACATAACAAAGTTGGAGTTCAATATGTAATTAATTCTTTATAGTTTTTTTAAGAATAATATATCATTATCACAATTATAAAAGTGAACCTTTAAAGAATAAAAAATACTATTGTTCCCGTTAGTATTTTAATGATTATAAATTATTGCGTCAAGTCCATATTTATGTAAATAATTATTCAACTATTTTAAAAGAAGCCATTTAAATAAGGGATTTAGAGAGGAGGCTGCAAGTGCTGCAGGAGGAGCAGCAAGCACTCATTGTGCAGGCTGTCACCTTCCGTGACCGGGAAAAAACTAGAATAAAGAAAAATCTGTCTACTTGTTAAGGCCTATCCTTTGATTTATTTCTGTTTCGAAAATTCTGAATTTAGCCTAATGCTTTTAAAGCTCTAGTAAAGGCATATGTGGTTGTTTATGTAATGTAGTGCTTTATGTAGTAGTAATGAATAAATCTTTGGATCAATGTTTTTTCTCTACAGGCCTCTTTGAATCCTTTCAATATATAAAGGTTAAACGATCATAGAAAAATAATTAAGCTCTTTTTATTTAAAGAAAGCATTTGGATCAATGTTTTATTATTTAAAATAAACTAAACCAAGAAAAATATCCAATTGTATGTTTGAACATGTAATGATTTTACAAGATAAACAATATTTTAACTCTTTTTAACAAGATATTTAACTAATTATATTCTTTGTTTTAACAAGATAAAATAATAAATTTCCAGAAAATAATTTGCTAGCCTTTAAATAACCAGAATTTATAAAATAGATTTTTAGAATTTTTAGAAAATTTTTATATAATTTGTATAGGCTGAAAAGCCTTAAAAAAAATACATGTAGGTCCCCGGGTTCGAACCCGGGACCTCATGTCCAAAGCACAACACCTTAACCATTGAACCAAAGGCCTCAGCCGCGAGATAGTTTGGTTTCAAAAGTTTAAAAAACATAAGCAAAGGAAATCCCCAAAACAACATGAGCCCTAGAACCGAATTGTCCCAAATTGAACCCCAATTCGTTGATGTTGATAAAATCAATCTTAGGGCTTTTGATTCCCATGTAAAACCGAGTATCTAAGTGGGTTCAATTACCTGTTTCGATTAAATATGAGGATTAGAGCACACGATGAATAGCCGATGAACAGATTGTGACCAAATTTGATTCGATTGATGATCAATTGATGCAGGAAGCTAGATTAACTTCGTGTATAGTTTCAGTGGTTTGTGATCCTCGAAAGCCCTCAACCAATTGATCTTTAAAGGCTGTAGAATATGTTGTTCGACCGAATAGCAGTTGCGACGAGTGTGATGCTCGATTAGGGTGTTTAGATGTGTTTCAGATAAAATTTCGTTTGGCAAAGGTGTAGTATTGATTAAACCATCGATTAGGTAACATTTAATTGGATTATTATTGCGTTTTAATGGGTGAACGGTTCAACGATTAAGGTGATCGGTTACACGAATCATTTGGATTCATAACCCTCTTAAAATGCAATTACAGTGTTTGAAAGTGTTCGATTCGTGTTTCACAAATCGGTTAGAAATGATTGGGGATCGATTTGTGCATTTAAATCATGCGAAAACGCCATGCCGGAGTCCGGCCGGAGGTGGCCGGACCGGCTGCCGGAAAATCGGGGTTTTAAAAGGGGAAAGGGGGTTTGGTTTTAATAGTTTACACAACAAGTCCCTGTAGTTTAGAAGTTAACATCTTATATCCTAAACTTTGTTTTAAGGTTTATAAATTAACAAAACTAACCCTTGACTTTTAAATTAAAGTTTAATGCATTTTAAGTTTAATAATTTTACAAATTATTATTATTAATAACAATCATTATTATTGTTATCATTCTTTGTTATTGTTATAATCATTATTATTATGATTATTATTACTATTATTATCATTAATATTATTATTATTAGTGTCATTATTATAATAACAATAATAGTTATTACTTTATTTAAGATTTTTAACACCTTAAATTTTAAAATAATAAGCAAACATTATAACACTTATAATGTTATTATTATTATTATTTTAAATTTGTTAATCTCCAAATTAATTATTAAGTATAACAAACCCCAAAGTTTCAAAATGGCATAAAAGGCCCTTTTAGAATTTAACAAAATTAACTTCCAAGTTAACAAAATTACGAGATGTCACAAAAAATACTATCTATTTCCGATGCCGTCTTTTCTAACGAGCAACATCCTGGTATAATAATAATAATAATTTTAGAGGCGGTCTATTTCAATTTTAAAATACCTTTCCACGTACATAGGTAGAATGCCTAGTCGTTGTAGAAATCCATGATAAATCTAGAATTTTGGTAAATAGCCCAAACTATATATACATATATATATATATATATATATATGAGATAATTCTGAGTGTTTTTAGTTTTCCCAAGTTAGTTATGAAACTAAAGAACATACGCTTTTAAAAACTGAACCAAGAACAACAAAGGTTACACATGTGTAAATCATATTCAAACCATAATGTTCTAATATGGTTTGGTCACTTTATAAACACTTGTTAACAATAAACATAACGTAGAAAAAAGCCCCGAAATAGGCTCGAAGGTTTGTTGTTCAAGGACTAGGTAATGGCCTAAATGCCTCGTAAAAACCTAATTTTCAATCATTAAACATACACTCCCTTATACCACATTTGCATGCTAGATCCATGAAATACAAAATCCAAACTAATAGGTGTTTAAAGCCCAAAACAGACCCAAAAAGTGTTGCCCCTGGTAAGGAATAAAAACATGACAAAATCGTAGTTTAATAACATGTAGATGTTACCATAATGACGGGATTTTTGTACACAAATAACATGTAATTTTATGAGAGGAAAAATCATTTTCAAAGACCTAAATATAGGCTCAAAGTGACAGCCTTCATGCAGCCCAATAAGAGCCCATACGTTAATAAAACACAACCCATTTAATAGATAACTAAACCATATAGCAAGTTTGACAACCCTCATTCTCGCAATTAATTAAATTGTGTAAATACACTATCAATAATTTTAAACGATTATTTCCTACCTAAATTTATGCTTGCAAGTATTTGTGATTGGTATTTGCGTAAGGCACTAGACAAGTGTCGGTTAGGATGTCGTTTGTGGGCTTAATGTAGTTACACATCAACTAAACTATACGATGCTTATACATTATTAAACAATAATTTAAAGGTAATTGATTATCTACAACTGATGCAAGTAATGGTTTAATCGAGTCTCGAAAATCTAAGCTCACCAACACTATGTGCCTCAATACAATATGTGCCTAATAAATAATCTTGAACACTTATGTTGATTCTAGTGTTCTTTATGTTTTTCATGTGTTATAATGTTCCACTCGTTGGCCCCCAGTTGATTACGCCATCGGCGGGGGCCGTGACACATGATACGTCAAAAAATACTATGTATTTCCGATGCCGTCTTTTCTTAACGACAACATCCTGGTATAATAATAATAATAATTTTAGAGGCGGTCTATTTCAATTTTAAAATACCTTCCACGTACATAGGTAGAATGCCTAGTCGTGGTAGAAATCCTGATAAATCTAGAATTTTGGTAAATAGCCCAAACTACTATTCCACCACAATCTATACTTTTTCATTTTTAAATCGCGACCATCAATAAGCCAACATGCCAATATTGGTGGCTTTTAGTGACCTAATCCCTTAACTTGCCGCACTCCTTCAATATGTTACTTGACCTCACACTAGCATTTTATGTTTGAGTTATCATCTCCTCTCCTCCCTCCCTATAAAAAAAATCACTTCTCCTTTTATATGCCAACAACTCTAATATCTTCTCAAGAGCCTTGTTTAAGAAAAGTAATATATTAGTAATGAATCTAAAACAAATTTGATTAAAGTTAACCCCCTATCCCCTAGATAGGGATTTTGCTTTTACATTGAGATAGTCAAGATCGAAAGACCTCCAAAACAAGGATCTCTTTTCACAAGATCATGTTAGCATACACTTGCAAGCTTAAATACAGTAAATAGAAGGATCCATGCCCTACAACACAAAAAGAAGCCATATTTTGCACCATCAATTCATTGACACCCATACCATACGTAATACTTTTTTGAATGTTTACATTCAGGCAAATTTTTCAGTAAATAGTTGATGGACACTGAATTATCGCAGTTACGTTCATGCATGCTAAAACTACCACAAGTAGCTAAAAATTTAATAATATATCAAGAAATTTTTAACTTTTTTGTGATGTTGAAGATCAAAAAGCGATAATCATTTTGGTAGGGTGTTTGTAGAAAAACTACCCAGCTCATCCTTTTCCTTTCAATCCTTTTATTTCTTGAATTTCTCTCTAATTCCTTTCACAACACTATATAAATGTTTTGCACTATGACTAAACTTTAAACTATGTAACATTCGATATATATGATTACACCATATATATGGGGAGGGTTCAACACATATATATTGGGGAGGGTCAATTGAGAACTCATTTTTCTACAGAAACTCTAAGAACTAATATAAGCCACTAGTTTTTAATGGTAAAATATTAATTACAATAACATATTATAAAAATAATATAAAAAATAACAATAAAAATAAAAAAATTAAAAACATAAAAATGTTTCCCCTCTTTCCATCTTTCAAAAAAATTATAAAAAATAAAAAAAACTCGTTTTCTACAAAATTTGTTTACACATGTGTAATAACCGGATTTACACATATGTAAAAGAACTGTAAAAAAACGCATTAATCATCTTTTTAACTCAAAACATCAATCTTGCTCTTTTGAAAACTCAAAAGATCAATCTTTATTTTTACGTTGCTCCTAAAAAAGAAGTTACCAGATTTCAGACATGAACACTCAAACCCAATCTTTCTGTTTTGAAACACTCAAAAGATTGTGAAAATCCGGAATTACACATGTGTAAATCTAGAATTACACATGTGTATAATCATATTTACATGTGTAAATAACAAATTGACGAGTTTTTTTTTTTTGGAAAAAGTATATCAATATGGTACGCGCGGCTGAAAAATAAAAATTCTAAAATAAATGGTGAAATTTTTTTTAAAAATAATATCATGAAAAAAAGTTAAGAACATTGTTTAAAAATATGAAAATGACATGTGACTTGCATGTGATCTTAATTGTTTGACTTATATCGGTTACTAGCGTTGTCATAAAAAAGGTGGTTCTCAAGATATCCCTACCCTATATAATATATAAGTTTTTAATTCATTATATTGTTTTGTTATATAACCTTTTTTATATCATTTTAGAATATATTGAAATACATATATAAAAACTATTGTTGGTAACAAATAAATAAGTAGATGTAAACAAAATGTCACACCCCGTTAAGGTAGAATTCATGAGGCCTAACTCATGGACTTTAAAGCATATGATTACTACAAACACAAACATACAATCGATAAATAATTTAAAAGTTTCATATTATTATGTTCCAAAATCAGATGTATAACGATCAAAGTGTTTATCAAATAAATTACATACGATTTCACCCATATAACCCAAGTAATGGGTTATACAAGTAAAATCCCTCAAATTGTATCTAGGTGCATGAATGTTTTCCTATATTAATTACCCTTTGATTTATGCTTTAATTTCCTAGAAACTACTTAAAGATATTAAATAAAGTTAGTGAGTTCACAGGTTTTAATCATTTAAAGAAACAAAATCATTATTTAAGATTATTAGCGAATACGATAATCAAAACAAATGCATATGACCAATTTGTAAACTTGAAAAGAATTACACACGAAGTGTGACAACCCTAAAAACTTAGGATTTTGTTACGTTAATAATATTAATAAATTCTTATTATAATGCTTATTATTTTGACCAACCCTTTATGAGTTATACATGTTTTAGTGTATATATATATATATATATATATATATATATATATATATATATATCTATATATATCTATATATATATATATCCTATATATATATATATATCCCTATATATATATCTATATATATATATATAGATGTGTGTGTGTGTGTGTGTGATACATGGCATGCATGCACAAATTTTACGTGTGCATGTTTTATATGTATGAGTTTTTTATATCAAACATTATTTGATCACTCATCTTATTATGTTACCACCAAACATACATCAAGTGAACCAAATACAACCCCACCAAACACCACTATACAATGCAATATCAAAAAGAAATTAGACATCAAAACAAAACTAAGCGAACCTAAACACTTAAAGACCTAAACTCGACTCATAATATAAACTAAGCAACCCCCGATTAAAACTATAAGCCTAGTGATTAACCACCACCGGCCAAGGACACCTCACCACCCCACTTAACCGCCACCTTGCACCTTGTGTTTCAAGAGTTGGACACTTCACTAACCTACACCTAGCTTACTCACCCAAGCTAGCATGTAGCTATCATGATTGTGCCATTAATGGCAACCGACCCATTACACCATAAACACCACCTCTCGGCCGATGAACCACAAACACAACACCACCATCTCCTACACACTCACTCGGTCACCTCTCAATCGCACACCACCACCAACTCAACTCTCGGTTACCATCATCACTTCCTCATCTCTCGGTTAACACCATAACCGAACACCATCAGCATCACCACTCTCGGTCACCACAAAAACATCACCACAACCGAACACCATCATCTTCCAAATCGACTTTTGCAAGAAGATCACGACCTTGGAAGCTCAAGAAAACCATACAAGCCGATGAAATCGAAGAAGAAGCTACCATCAACTACCCTCAACCTCTCTCCCTTTGTCAAATCAAGGTTTCATTCCCTAACACATAACTAGTTAAGCCTTACCAAAGTATGTGTTTAAACAACACATATAACCAACCCTTATGACTAAACATACAAATTCTTCACAAAATCTTACAAACATGTTAATCTTATCAAAAGACATTAAGAAAGGTTTTATGAATCTGAAAGAATAAATAAATATTGTAACCAAAAGTTAATAAGGAATTATTAATAAAGGGTTGAAAATTATGTGTAAACTTGTTAAATTCAGTTTAATATGTAAATGACTGTGATTGTGGGAACAAACATTATAAATATGTTTAGAATATTAGGAAATATCGTTCTGCAAACTTTGATGCCATTACTATAAGTGAAATAATTTATATATATTATTTAAGTATTTGGAAAAAATTTTATGCTGGAAGAACCGAACTTGGAAAATGATTGGAAAATTATATATTGATTATTATGATTTATAAGACTTGCAAAAACGTTTTGTGGCCCAATTCAAAGTTATGCATAAGTTATGAATTTTAGAATTTTCTGCTATATGAAAATCGGGAAAATACTTAAACTTTGATATAAATTATGAAACATTTACAGAAAGTATGATAACTAGAATAAAGCAGTTTGTATAAAGATTAGAATTTTTTGAACATATCCTGCTATTTTTACCAAATATTAGTAAAATAATAAAAATCATGAAAATAGGCTCTGCTATGATTTAGAACCTAAAAAAATTTTGAGAAATATAAATTTTGTGACCTATAGTCTGACAAAGTTTGACAAATTTTAGAGGAATGAAGGTATTTCTAATAATTTATCCAATAATATAAAAATTCTAGAAAATAAACTGTAAATTATTGATATATGAAATTTTGACATATTATACATGAGTTTTAAAACCCAGCTGCTATAAAATTTCGTGATATATGCTTTATTATAATTTCTGAAATGATTTTATAATTTGAGGTACTAAAAATATTAAAAAAAGACATTTTTCTAAACTATAAATATTTTGTTTATAGGTTATCATTTGGAGTAAAAGGTGAGACTCATAGCCCTAGTTTTATTCTTATAAACTTTTGGGGGGAAAAACATACTGATTTATGATTGATGCATTTATAAGATTTTTAAGATGTACTGTCATTTATGTTACAACCATTAAATTTTATTCTTATAAACTTTTGTGATTTCATGAGTATCCTAACACTACTTTTTAGTAGATTAAAAGTACAAATTTATTTGAGATGTATATATATATATATAATATGTGGAAATAAGTGAGTACTATTCTGCTTAAAAAAAATTATAAAAAGACTTTTTGTAGCTATGAGCTCAGATAATTATCCCAGTGAGACTGACCTATATGAGTATTCAGACCATAGCAATTTTAAGGAAATAACACCCGAACCCGAACCTCAGCAAGACTTAGAAACTCCTCAAATTGAAATGAAATTAACCATAAGCCAAAATTCTATGTCCGACGTGCACGTGTAATAGTAGGGGGATATACAATTAAAACCCCCGGGAAAAAGGTACAACAACGCGGAGACAGATTCCAGGCTAAGCAAGATGAAAACACGGGAATACAAAATGCTGATTCTCCCAAGCATGAGAAAAAAGAAACTAAAAAACAAAAGCTGGATAAGGACCAAATGATGATAGCTCAACAGACTCTTAAAAAGCTTAAGAAAATCCAACAGGGAATCCGGAGTATTCTGAAAGATGTTAAAGAATTGAAGGCACCCAAGAAAACATCTTTACAAGGATATGGAAATGGGTTCATGAAAATTAGAATTACCTTCTAAACTTTAACATGCAAAATCCTTAATAAGAACTTAAATGAATTATATCTTTTATGTTTGGAATTATTGTCTGTTATGTGTTAGCTAAAATATTATTAGGAATTTAAAATTCTTTTAACATTGACTACAATTAACTATAGAAAATCATGCCGCCAAGAAGGAACACTCAGCCCGTAAGAAGAACGGCGTGAGTTGGACGACCCAGAACCAGGCTCGGGGAGGAAACTCCTGTGAACACAACCACCAATGAGGATGACAGAATCTCACGACTAGTAACTCAGCAGATAGAGGCTGATATACCAACATTAATAACCCAACTTTAACAAAACCTAAACCTTGGAACTACGACACAGGGAACGAACACCAGTAGACGACACTATGAGAGGACAACAAGAAGAAGGAACTATAACTGAAAAAGGATGCTCCTATAAGGCTTTTATGTCATGCAGGCCCCGAGAATTTGATGGTAGAGGCGGAGCTGTACAAGCCCTACGCTGGTTGGACGAGATGGAATCAACCTTGGAAATCAGTAATTGTGCCAACAATAACAAAACCCTGTTTGCTTCGGATTCACTAAAGGGAGAGGCACAATCTTGGTGGAAAATAGAAATACACACTAAAGGTAGGCATATTATGAATGGATTAAGTTGGAGGAATTCAGAGGTTTAGTAATAGAGAAATATTGTCCCTATAATGAAATAGAAAAATTAGAAACTGAATTCCTAGCACTAGAAATGAAGGGAGCAACACATCGAGAGTACAGCGACAGATACAATAAACTCTCAAGATTAGTACCACACTTGGTGACCCCGGAAGCAAAAAGAATAGGGAGGTATATTTAGGGATTAGTGCCACAAATAAGAGGACTAGTGAAATCCACTATGCCTAGAACTTCCAAGACGTCGTGAGCTTATCAGGAAGCTTGACTGATGAAATGATAAGAAAAGGATCCTTAAGTAACCCAAGATCAGGAGAGAAAGGAAATGGCGTGACAATAACCCAGGAGGAAAGTTTAAAAAATTCCCAGAAAAGGATAGCCCGACAACCCACCAGAAACTTCTTAGAAATGATGCGGGAGAAGAACCACAAACAAAAAACCGAGACCAGCCATGGTGCAGTACCTGTCAGAGATATCATTAGGGCAATTTTGCGCGATGGTAATCTGTGTACAACTGCAAGAAAAAGGGACATATTCCCGAGACTGTAAGAGCCCCACCAACCCAAACCAGTCTGTTATCAATGTGGAAACGAAAACCACTTTCGAAATGAATGTCCACAATTGAAGGATAAGGCTCCGGTCCACCAAAACAACCCTCGAGGAAGAGCTTTTGTGATGCAAGCTGAAGAAGCTCGACACGAACCGGAGGTTTTAACGGTACGTTTCCTATAAAAAATCAGTACGCCACTGTGCTATTTGATACTGGAACAACCTGTAGTTTTGATTCAAACACGTTTAGACCACTGCTTAATCTAACCTCAGAAAAGTTAACCAAATATATGATAGAATTAGCTGATGGTAAGATAAGTGAAGCCTGTGAAATCATTCCTAATTGTATTATAAATCTAGATGAATATTGTTTCAATATAGATCTGATTCCTACTGATCTAGGAGGATTTGATATTGTTGTGGAATGGATTGGTTAAGTAGAAATCAGACTGAAATAGTATGTGGCAAGAAAATGATAAGAATTCCTCTGATTAATGAAAATAGAACACTTTGTCTATAGGTGAGAAACCTAGAGGTGTCATGAAGATAATTTTCTGTAAGAACGCACAAAAATGTTTAAAAAAATGCTTAGCTTTCCTGGTCCACATTGTTGACACAAAATTAAAAAGGTAAATCTAGAAAATATTCCTATCGTTAATGAATATCCTGATGGATTTCTTGATGAATTACATGATTTACCACCCTCTCGTCAAGTAGAATTCAATATTGAGTTAATACCAGGAACGACCCCTATTGCTAAGGCACCCTACCGTTTAGCACCCATAGAAATGAAGAAATCAGTTGGAGAATACGTAGAAGGATGTGATACATGTTCAAGGGTTAAAGCTGAATACCAAAACCTTCAGGATATCTGCAACAACCCGAAATCCCAGAATGGAAATAGGACCAGATCACCATGGATTTTGTAACTAAACTACCAAGAACCTCAAGTGGGTATGACACAATTTGGGTTATAGTAGATAGATTAACCAAATCAGCACACTTCTTGCCAATTAGGGAAGATTATAGAATGGAAAAATTAGCAAGAATTTACATGCGGGAAATAGTGTCCAGACATGGAATACCCATATCAATTATATCCGACAGGGATAGTAGATTCACATCTAGGTTCTGGCAAACCCTACAAAAAGCTTTAGGAACCAAATAAACCTGAGTACCGCATATCATCCACAAACAGATGGGCAAAGTGAAAAGACGATTCAAACATTGGAAGATATGTTGCGTGCTTGTGTATTGGATTTTGGTGGCAATTGGGATATACATCTACCTTTGATAGAGTTTTCTTATAATAACAGCTATCATTCTAGTATTGGAACAGCCCCATTTGAAGCCTTGTATAGAAGAAAATGTAGATCACCAATATGTTAGAATGAAATAGGAGATAGACAACTTATAGGCCCTGACCTAATTCAAGAAACATTTGAAAAGATCAGAGAAATCAAAAATAAATTGAAGGCAACACGTGATCGACAGAAAAGTTATGCTGACAAAAGAAGAAGCCATTAGAATTTCAAGTTGGAGATAAGGTCTATCTAAAAATATCACCCACAAAAGAAATCATTCGATTTGGAAAAAGGAGTAAATTAAACCCTAGGTATGTTGGACCATTTGAAGTCACTGACAAAATTGGCCCGGTTGCGTATAGACTAAATTTACCCCAAGAATTAAGTAAAGTACACAAATACTTTTCATGTATCCAACCTAAAGAAATGTCTAACCGATGAGACATTAAAAGTACAAATTCAAGAGATCAAAGTTGATAAGAAACTTCAATTTGTGAAAGAACCCGTAGCCATTATAGGCCAAAAGGTAAAGAGATTAAGGAAGAATAGACTACCCATAGTGAAGGTTAAGTGGAGTGCAAAAAAAGGACCAGAATTCACGTGGGAAAGAGAAGATGGAATCAGAAAAAATATCCCCATTTATTTTAAGTCGGTAATCAGATAAGTTCTTCTCAACCTTAGGTATTACTCTCTAATAAATTTCGGGACGAAATTATTTTTACGGGGGGAGAATGTGACAACCCTAAAAACTTAGGATTTCGTACGTTAATAATATTAATAAATTCTTATATAATGCTTATTATTTTGACCAACCCTTTATGAGTTATACATGTTTTAGTATATATAATATTGTGTGATACGTATGCATGCATGCACAAATTTCACGTGTGCATGTATTTATATGTATGAGTTTTTGATATCAAACATTATTTGATCACTCATCTCATTATGTTAACACCAAACATACACCAAGTGAACCAAATACAACCCAACCAAACACCACTATACAATGCAATATCAAAAATGAATTAGACATCAAAACAAAACTAAGCAAAACCTAAACACTTAAAAACCTAAACTCGACTCATAATGTTAACTAAGCAACCCGATTAAAACTGTAAGCCTAGTGATTAACCACCACCGGCCAAGGACACCTCACCACCCCACTTAACCGCCACCTTGCACCTTGTGTTTCAAGAGTTGAACACTTCATTAACCTACACCTAGCTTACTCACCCAAGCTAGTATGTAGCTATCATGATTGTGCCATTAATGGCAACCAACCCATTACACCATAACACACCCTCTCTCGACCGATGAACCACAAACACAACACCACCATCTCCTACACACTCACTCGGTCACCTCTCAATCGCACCCACACCAACCACCTCAACTCTCGGTTACCACCACCACTTCCTCATCTCTCGGTTAACACCATAACCGAACACCATCAGCATCACCACTCTCGGTCACCACAAAAACATCACCACAACCGAACACCATCATCTTCCAAATCGACTTTTGCAAGAAGATCACGACCTTGGAAGCTCAAGACAACCACACAAGCCGGATTATCGGAGAAAGAAGCTACCATCAGCTACCCTCACCCTCTCCCTTTGTCAAAATCAAGGTTTCATTCCCTAACACATAACTAGTTAAGCCTACCAAAGTATATATGTGTTTAAACAACACATATAACCAACCCTTATGACTAAACATACAAATTCTTCACAAAATCTTACAAACATGTTAATCTTATCAAAAGACATTAAGAAAGGTTTTATGAATCTGAACGAAATAAATAAATATTGGTAACCAAAAGTTATATAAAGGAAATTATCAATAAAGGGTTGAAAATTTATGTGCAAACTTGTTAAATTCAGTTTAATATGTAAATGACTGTATTATGGGAATAAACATTATAAATATGTTTAGAATATTAGAAAATATCGTTCTACAAACTTTGATGCCATTACTATAAGTGAAATAACTTATATAAATTATTTAAGTATTTGGAAGAAAATTTTATGCTGGAAGAACCCAACCTGCTAAATGATTGGAAAAATTATATGTTGATTATTATGATTTATAAGACTTGCAGAAAACGTTTTGTGGCCTAATTCGAAGTTATGCATAAGTTATGAATTTTAGAAATTTTTGCTATATGAAAATCGGGAAAAATACTTAAACTTTGAGATAAATTATGAAAAGTTTACAGAAGGTATGATAACTAGAATAGAGCAGTTTGTATAAAGATTAGAATTTTCGAACATATCCTGCTATTTTTACCGAATATATTTTTTATAATAAAAATCATTAAAATAGGCTCTGCTATGATTTAGAACATAAGAAAATTTTGAGAAAATATAAATTTTGTGAAATATAGTCTGACAAGTTTGACAAATTTTAGAGGCCCGAGGTATTTCTGATAATTTATCCAAATAATATAAAATTTTAGAAAATAAACTGTAAATAATTGATATATGAAATTTTGATATATTATACATGATTTTTAGACCCACCTACTGTTAAAATTTTGTGATATATGCTTTATTATAATTTCTGAAAATGAATTTTATAATTTGAGGTGCTAAAAATGTTAAAGAAAAGAAATTTTTTAACTATAAATATTTTGTTTATAGGTTACTATTTGGAGTAAAAGGTGAGACTCATAGCCCCATTTTTATTCTTATAAACTTTGGGGGAAAAACATACTGATTTATGATCGATGCATTTATAAGATTTTTAAGAAGTACTGTCATTTATGTTACAACCATTAATTCGGATGTGGAACCATTGGATAATATAGGTAGTGCTACTTAGGAAAATATTTTCTGCACCAACAGGATGAGTGTTGTGATGCTATATTACCTGATTTTATAATTTATATTATGACAGTTATGAATCATCTGAGTATTAAGTAAGGTTTGGTTGTATCTGATTCATCAAAAATATTTTGTTTAAGTTAAACCTATGATCTCACCAACTTTGTGTTGACCATTTTGAGTATGCTTTTTCAGGAAATCATCATGACTAACAGCATAATGTTCTCTTTTGATGTGTATAATGGCTGGGGAGAAATAAATGGGGAAATTCTGTGTTAATTTATCTGTGAACATGTATGATCTCAGCTTATCGGTGGACGCGCACTTCCATCGTTACTAAAGATGTAGCAGTTAGATAATATGTATGTAATAGGTTTATATTAGATCAAATTTTGACTATCTATGATGTAATATATTCTAACTTTATAATTATCTCTAATTATGAACTGAAGTATGTTATGTTATGTTTTGCTGTGCTAATCTGTTTACTCTTTTAATCAATGAGTTCTGAACAAGCAAGTCACATCCAAGCATCTCACGCTTCTGTCGGGATGTGACACGAAGGTACTCCTTTTGGTTGACCGACCAAAACTCGTTTTCAACACAAATCACACAACTTTAAAACCACACTAAAAACTACATTTATGGTAGAGGAATCACATCATCTAGACTTGTTACAGACGAGATGTATTCCCAACAATGATGACCAAAAAGATGCTGAAAATGATAGGACCTTTCATTTTGTTTTGGTAGTTTGGGGTATCAAATCTCAACTAAATCTGGTAAGACCACTTGAGTTGTAAATTTGACTCTTTAAAAGTATGTTTAGACTCGATAATCATGTGATTTGGTTGTGTTTATGACCAGTGTCACACCCCAACCTTCACGGCGGAAACGTCGAGGAGTGAGAGTTAAGATCGTTCACAGCCACATAACGCTATTAATAATCCAAATATAATTTAAACATAAGTTTCAATTGTAACATTACAACATAAGTCTCAAAGAATTAAAAGCATAACATAGAATGTAACAAATCATTCTTATTTCATTATTTATCTAGGTCCATTCCTAGATGTACAAGCTTCAAAGAGTAGATCACATACTTGAGGTATTCCTGAAACATGTTAAAATAAAAGGTCAACATAAAAATGTTGGTGAGCATTCCATAGTTTTCAATACACAAGTATATAAAAGATGGCAATTCAAGTCATAAGTTAGTGAATAAAGTGATTAGGGATGTTATGAACAATGCAACAATCAAACCTCGATAAAGTTTTACAAGTCTCAAACGTTTAAAAGTATATACGATCAGCTAAGTGTACTTGGATCAACCAAAGCAGGCTTGTCTTACCCATAGATCTATGACTTCGCTGGGCTAGCAATAGTTAATGATTGTACATATAACGCCATAATATGGTAACCACAAAGTTCAACTAACCACAACTTTACAAGATGAATTGCCATAGGTTTACAAGTCTCAAATAAGTTTACAAGTGCAATAGTATAAGTTAACATGTTTCACCCCAAAGTGTGAAAATAAGCAAAAAGGGGTATGGAAATACTCACATAGAAAACTCACAAGTATAGTGATGATTGTAGAGTACATAAGAAAGCTTGGATGTCAAGAGTCAAAGGTGATCTCCTAAATGATAGAAAAACAATAACTTGATGTTGGAATTCATTACAAGAAGTTAGAACGTTTAGAGAATGCTAAAAAGCGAAAGGTAGATTGAAAAAGGATTATTGCATCAATTTTAGATTCTGGACAGAATGTTTGGTATGTGTTTGAACAGGTTTTAAAAATAGCAAAAGGTTTCATAAAATTATAAAAATTTATACTTGACTAGTTCAAAGTCTTCCGGAAACTTTCATTCAGAAACATTTTTATGAAAAGATCTTTAAATAGGTCAAACAAGCATCACAAGACAGAAGGTGCTGAAATGCGCACTTATTTTGTGAAGGCTATTGTTGAGTCGTCCAATTGAGTTTGAAGACGTATAAACTGTCGTTAGAAAGGTAATTCAATGAACTTAACATTGGAGTCTGATTTTACCCAAATTTAGTTTGTTATGATCAAGTTATGGTCGGTTGAAGTAAGACTATATTCTGCCAGAATTGTAGTAAGGCACTTATGTGCACTTTTAAAATTGTTAATACATGAAACGGGTTAGAACAATTTATTATGTTAATATATGGTATATTAGTCTTCATTTGAGTTATAAAAATATTCTAAGACTTTGGCATAGCCATCATTTAGAACAATAATCTTGCAGAATAACCGAATGCGGCGGCATAGCCGTCCATATGCAAACGGGATTCTTTGTTTATGTTAGTGTGTTGTTAGCTTAATTTAGGAATGTTAGTGATTATTATAAGATTAGTGATTATTAAAATTTAATGATCAAATGATAATTATTAAAATAAAAGAGGTTTGGTAGAAGAAAGAATAATAGTAAGAACATAAAGTCATGAGAACAATTGAATGTTAGGATGATTAAAATGTATAATATAAAAACAATAAAGGATTACCTTAGTATTAAGAATTCTTGAAATTTCTTGTAAAATAAAATTCTTCAAATTATCATAACCAATGGATGAAAGAAAGATATGAGAGTGAGGTTTTTAGAGAATGAGCAAATGAAAAGTGAGGCCTAAGCCTTGCTTTTATACTTGAGGTTAGGAGGAGGTTATGAATGGTGTTAATGGTGATTTATAAGTCTTTTAAAGGGGGTTATGATTGGAATTTGAAATAAATATAAAATTAAATAATTTAAATAAAAGAATAATTATAATTTAAAATTTAAATTCTTGAAGACTATAATTTTAACAACTTTTTTATAAAATATTTATAGACTTTATAAAACCAATTTGAATAATCAATCAAATTATTTATTTGTTAATCTTTATAACTTTTATAAAACTTGTAACTTTATAATTTGATTACTTATTTTCAATATTTAAAATTCATAATTACTTATAAAACTTTATAAGTATAATAAAATTCATTTTATAACTTTATAAGTTTTAATAAGTCTTTTCCATTTAGTTATTTGTTGTAGCATGATTAATAAAGTTAATAAATTTTATGAAAAAGAATTATTTATAAATCAACAAGTTATTATAAGTTGTTTAAATGATAAATTGAATAAATCAATTTAAACTACACGTCTAATCTATATAATTCATTAATATAAATAAAATAAGTTAAATAAAGAAATTCATATCGTAAGATAGTTCGATTTTAGTTCGGGTTCGGGTTTATAACTTGAAAATGCCGGATGTTACAGTCTCCCCTACTTTAAGAAATTTCGTCTCGAATTTAATCACAAGAAGACTAATTTCAAGGATGTGAGGAGACTTGGATTTCATGATACATTCGCAAGTGACACTTGGAACGTTTAAATTCAAATGAGTTTAATTATGATGGGATGGTATGCTTAAGTTTGTTAAGTTCATTATTTATGATTTCATGTGCTCCTTGACAAAGGTTACAAGATTGTTAATCTAAAATTTTTAATTAATAAATGTTTGTACCTTAAATGGTTGAAGACATTCGGGAAGGTTTTGTCACGCAGTATTGGTGTGACACGAGACTCAGAGATAAGTTTAGAATGTTTTTGGATGGAATATAAAAGCTTCTCAAGTAATAACTTTACATAGATCTTAGATGATTGATTCTTGTCTACTTATGCCATTAAGGTTTCAAGCTTAACTAGTGTAACGCTGATATAAGGATTGTGTTCGTTAAGGTTAGAGATTCAATTCAGAATGAGGACATATTGTAATAGATTTTCAGGATAAGTGTGGATTTGAGGGGAAGTCATTCGGAAAAGATTATTAAGGGTCGTTAAGAGATTTGGGATAATGTGTTTAAGATTTAGGAGGCCAAAATCAATGAAGAAACAAGCCAATAGGTCAATAATGCACCAAAGGACATCAAGAAGTACAAGGCAATTTGAACATATACCCAGCTACGTCATCATTTCCTTTGAATGATACCAAACGATCAGTCATGATCCAATACGCATCATTGATTCATTTTCTCCCATCAGAATGAATAACAATCTTGTGAGTCGCATCAAATAGAGATTTAGAGATTTTTCAAAATTATGAGTTCAAAGTTATCCAAAATAATGGGAATTGTATTTTTAATTATGGGTAAAAAGTTAAACAACAACGTCGTTCATGATCGGATTGGAATTTAAACAATTCAGAATATCAACGACAAAGGCAACGGCAAATAGTTTTCTAAGTACGGCTTGCACACGCGGTTCATCATACCCATAAGCACAGCTGAGAACATTTATGTGTCTAGAAAGACATGAACACAAGTTGATAATGCCCTTATTTAGTAGAAAGATTGTTTAAAAAGGCTACCATCACACAATCATATGTTGATGATAACTCAAAGTGAAAGTTGATAAGTAAGAAATAAATGGTTCGATGTAGCTAGATCGAGTCAAAACATGAAGATAAAGGGAAAGAAATCGATTTAAGAATTCAAATGCTCCAAGCTCGGAATCAAAATCAACCTAGAGTGTTCGGGTCTCCTTTCAAGTTCAGAAATCATGCTTTGGCTTGATAGGTCCAAACACTAACATTGGTTCACCCTTCAAGTTACTACATGTTTCTTGTCACTTGATTAAAACCTTAGTAAGTTGGAGATCAAAAAAAAATGAGAATAGTCATCAAGGTGTGGTTTTCACTCCTAACTTGATGGTGTATTCCCAAGGTATGACCACTAACTTACCAATCAAAAAGTTCGATCCCAACTCCTTGTTGAGGATCCACAAAAATAAGACGAGGTAACTCACCGTTAAGGTAAGGGAAATCACTCCTATCTTAACGGTGAAGTTTTACAAAAACAAAATATAACAAGATGAACTTCTTCATCAAAATCCAGAATTCACTCCTACTTTGATGAAGACGTCTCATTTGAACAAATACAATTCTTAAAGATGATATTATCATCAAGGTATGGAATTTACGCCTATCTTGATGATTGAATTTCATAATAGCAAGAAAACAATCGAAGATTGACATTTGTCACCAAAGTACGGGTTTCAATCCTATTCTGGTGAGATCATGTCATTTGCGAAATGCCATTCCAACGAAAATAATTGAAGTCAATCCTCGGGATAAGGAAATCACCCCGATCCAGAGGATGAAATTTTATAAATCACAATTGGAAACCATTTATCGAAACGAATAGAAAATCATCAAAATAAGGGAATCGCCCCTGTTTTGATGAGTTAGAATCATTTAGGAGATACGAGTGTTCTTAGTCATAAGTTGGCTTGCAAACACTTGCATCTCTCACGGTGCAGACCGTACGGAGTTTGACTTAACGACGAAAGGAAAATAGTATCAATTAGAAATTCGGAAAATTTCAAGTTTCATCAATGTAACAAAAGGAAAAATCATGCTTACAACTTAAGATCAAAGTTCGAGATAGCAGAATTTGTTATGATGGTGTAAAAATCTTGAATAATTTAAATCAGGAAGGCAAAATCAAGGACAAGAATGATTCGACATCATAATGAGATGTGAACATTCGATTCACAATCGAGGGGAATACATGGACTTCTCAAGATACGAGATCAGCCATAACCTTATTAAAGACATGCGTACCTATAAGTGACCACTCATCTCAAGGGTTTCGAGTCCAGTAAATGGATTCAATGATCGAGTCAAATCACCATTTACATTTTGCCTAGACAAAGTATCTCGAGATGTAGGAATTCCACCTATAGCATTGCATGTTCTTAGTTATGGGACACATCCTTAAGAAGACTTGAGAACCATAAGTAACGGTTTAAAGTTTTTGAGGACCATTTGGTTTAGATTCCCAATATCTTTGGGTATATTAAAATCCATGTTCACGTTGGTCAAGATATGGAAATAGTTACATGGATGCTCGACGTATAACAGTGTTTAAACGTAAGAGTTGAAATGTAGGTTAGGTTCAATATTAACAGGAACATTATGTGTGATAAGAATGAAGAGATACCAGTTCAAGGAATCAAAGATTTTTAAGATACAAAGAGGATGGTTCCATTTGGTAACGCATTACCATTTGAAATCGTTGACACGTCAAGGTAAATTGACCCATTTACCATAGAGACTTGTGTATGTTGACCATAGTTTATCACTCATCCCAGAAATCCCCAGGTAAGCATAACTGGTCTCTCAATGAGATTTATACGATATGCTTGCCTTAGCCCGAAGGCCTTTTGCCAGGAAATCCAGAATACAGGTGTCTATGTGTCACACAAATTTCTTAGGTTCATGAAATCAAAACCTTGATGAGATTTTCATAGATTAGACATAGAGTCTAAGGAATTGAACCCACGACAATAAGTGTAGATTCCATATGTCGTTGATAATAAGTTTAGGGAGTTCATTTGTCGGGAAGGTCAAAGAGTCAAAGTTAAGTTTAGGGAGACAAGTAACTAAGTTTAAGCATACATAAGGCAATCCTATGCTAAGGCATCAAGTTGCACAAAAGGCATAGCATTATGTAGCATGCAAACAACATGTAAGCAAAAAGGTATAAGGATCTTTTATGAGGTACATGCAACTATAGTCTAGGTCACCATTTCTAATAACCTAAATCCCTATAGTTATGGACTCTGATACCAATCTGTCACACCCCAACCTTGACGGCGGAAACGTCGAGGAGTGAGAGTTAAGATCGTTCACAGCCACATAACGCTATTAATAATCCAAATATAATTTAAACATAAGTTTCAATTGTAACATTACAACATAAGTCTCAAAGAATTTAAAAGCATAACATAGAATGTAACAAATCATTCTTATTTAATTATTTATCTAGGTCCATTCCTAGATGTACAAGCTTCAAAGAGTAGATCACATACTTGAGGTATTCCTGAAACATGTTAAAAATAAAAGGGTCAACATAAAAATGTTGGTGAGCATTCCATAGTTTTCAATACACAAGTATATAAAAGATGGCAATTCAAGTCATAAGTTAGTGAATAAAGTGATTAGGGATGTTATGAACAATGCAACAATCAAACCTCGATAAAGTTTTACAAGTCTCAAACGTTTAAAAGTATATACGATCAGCTAAGTGTACTTGGATCAACCAAAGCAGGCTTGTCTTACCCATAGATCTATGACTTCGCTGGGCTAGCAATAGTTAATGATTGTACATATAACGCCATAATATGGTAACCACAAAAGTTCAACTAACCACAACTTTACAAGATGAATTGCCATAGGTTTACAAGTCTCAAATAAGTTTACAAGTGCAATAGTATAAGTTAACATGTTTCACCCCAAAGTGTGAAAATAAGCAAAAGAGGTATGGAAATACTCACATGGAAAACTCACAAGTATAGTGATGATTGTAGAGTACATAAGAAAGCTTGGATGTCAAGAGTCAAAGGTGATCTCCTAAATGATAGAAAAACAATAACTTGATGTTGGAATTCATTACAAGAAGTTAGAACGTTTAGAGAATGCTAAAAAGCGAAAGGTAGATTGAAAAATGATTATTGCATCAATTTTAGATTCTGGACAGAATGTTTGGTATGTGTTTGAACAGGTTTTAAAAATAGCAAAAGGTTTCATAAAATTATAAAAATTTATACTTGACTAGTTCAAAGTCTCCCGGACAACTTTCATTCATTCAGAAACATTTTTATGAAAAGATCTTTAAATAGGTCAAACAAGCATCACAAGACAGAAGGTGCTGAAATGCGCACTTATTTTGTGAAGGCTATTGTTGAGTCG
The DNA here is from genome assembly GCA_025215565.1 of Flaveria ramosissima. Taxonomy (NCBI): domain Eukaryota; kingdom Viridiplantae; phylum Streptophyta; class Magnoliopsida; order Asterales; family Asteraceae; genus Flaveria; species Flaveria ramosissima. The sequence continues at coordinate 23,856,928 of CM046031.1, forward strand.
TCCGATTGAGTTTGAAGACGTATAAACTGTCGTTAGAAAAGGTAATTCAATGAACTTAACATTGGAGTCTGATTTTACCCAAATTTAGTTTGTTATGATCAAGTTATGGTCGGTTGAAGTAAGACTATATTCTGCCAGAATTGTAGTAAGGCACTTATGTGCACTTTTAAATTGTTAATACATGAAACGGGTTAGAACAATTTATTATGTTAATATATGGTATATTAGTCTTCATTTGAGTTATAAAAATATTCTAAGACTTTGGCATAGCCATCATTTAGAACAATAATCTTGCGGAATAACCGAATGCGGCGGCATAGCCGTCCATATGCAAACGGGATTCTTTGTTTATGTTAGTGTGTTGTTAGCTTAATTTAGGAATGTTAGTGATTATTATAAGATTAGTGATTATTAAATATTAATGATCAAATGATAATTATTAAAATAAAAAGAGGTTTGGTAGAAGAAAGAATAATAGTAAGAACATAAAGTCATGAGAACAATTGAATGTTAGGATGATTAAAATATATAATATAAAAACCATAAAGGATTACCTTAGTATTAAGAATTCTTGAAATTTCTTGTAAAATAAAATTCTTCAATTTATCATAACCAATGGATGAAAGAAAGATATGAGAGTGAGGTTTTTAGAGAATGAGCAAATGAAAAGTGAGGCCTAAGCCTTGCTTTTATACTTGAGGTTAGGAGGAGGTTATGAATGGTGTTAATGGTGATTTATAAGTCTTTTAAAGGGGGTTATGATTGGAATTTAAAATAAATATAAAATTAAATAATTTAAATAAAAGAATAATTATAATTTAAATTTAAATTCTTGAAGACTATAATTTTAACAACTTTTTTATAAATATTTATAGACTTTATAAAACCATTTGAATAATCAATCAAATTATTTATTTGTTAATCTTTATAACTTTTATAAAACTTGTAACTTTATAATTTGATTACTTATTTTCAATATTTAAAATTCATAATTACTTATAAAACTTTATAAGTATAATAAAATTCATTTTATAACTTTATAAGTTTTAATAAGTCTTTTCCATTAGTTATTTGTTGTAGCATGATTAATAAAGTTTATAATTTTATGAAAAAAATTATTTATAAATCAACAAGTTATTATAAGTTGTTTAAATGATAAATTGAATAAATCAATTTAAACTACACGTCTAATCTATATAATTCATTAATATAAATAAAATAAGTTAAATAAAGAAATTTATATCGTAAGATAGTTCGATTTTAGTTCGGGTTCGGGTTTATAACTTGAAAATGCCGGATGTTACAACCAGCTTATGACCTTTTAAACTTGGATACCATAAACCGCCATCATGTTGTTAACTCTAAAACAACTTTTACACCATCTTTCTATGATCTTATTATTTGTACTTGTTTACCCAATGCTTAATAGTTTTTAGCTATTTGTTCTGTTATTTTAAACATGATCCAGTTTTAAACTCCGGATAATCTTTTTAAACATGTCACAGATAGAATCTTTAAGTTTTACCCTTTTTTTTTATTGTTCAAAATCCATGGTTGCAATAAGGACCTTATTTTTCATATGGTTCATTATTTGTAAGTTTAGATCTTACTCTTAAGAAGTCCATATACACATGTCCCACTTGTATTTTGCATGAAACAAACAAAGACAAAAGAAACCCGAGTCCAACGAGTACAATCCAAGTGCTTTGGATATATGAAGAACTCCAGTTGCCTCAATGATGATGATAAGGAAAAGAGCTTGGAAAAGTTCCACACCACCTGGTAAGAATAAAGGGAGGCCTCTTTGATACTCGCTCTAAACCCTAACTACGGATCCCTTATAGGGTAGGTTGGTGCAATTTAACGATATTCAATTGTAAAGATTCTGGTTCAAGCAAGAAGTGATTGAGAATGGAGATTTTAAAGCCTGACTACTCCAATCGATTGTCTAACCATATAGGCGCACTTAGCGGCAAATTACTCGCTGGAAAGATTGCAAAATAATATATGTAAGTTTGTTATTTAATTTGAACTTTATATCATATTTTTAATTAATATGTAAAGTCAGATTATAATAAGTATTATCTTGGTTTATATTTTGTATCATCTAGAATGTAAACTGTTCTTTTAACAATACTATTTCTATCTGTTTATTATTGGTATTGAAAAATTAAACAAAAAGTAACACATGGGAATTAATAATAAAATAAAATAAGACAAAAGATGATGAGAGGACGTTAAGATGACGAAGATCATATGGAGTTAAAAGTATATATTTTTTTGGAACATCTCCATGCTTTTACTCGTATTCTCACTTTTAACACCAAATTTCTCTCTATTTGAATAAGGTGGTGGTTCCAAGCGTGATTCCATCGATTAAATTTATTGTTACTGTAAATATGTTTTCATTGTTAATTAACCTGAAAGAAATAAACTGAATTGAACAAGGATGATAGGCAATGATATAGAAGATCGCCCTAAAATATGACTTCCTTAGATAGCACAGGGACTTTCGTCAATGCATAAATTGTTTTCTAATGTTTACACACTCCTAAATCTACCTCTAATGTGGATGTGTTTTCTAACAATTGGCTAAACATTAAAGACTAGTGGTCCATCAATAAGTTGTTTGCACCAACTGTAATAAGTCATTATCCAACATTAAAGACTTGGCTTTAAATTCATCGTTATTCAGATCAATGGCAAGACCACCCAACGTTAAAGAAAGAGTGTGGCGAATGATGATGTTTATAAAGTAGGTGAGGAAGAACTAAAGGTGATCAAATGTGAATCGTGCCAATTTTGTACTGACGAGCACCTCTACGGCTAGACGCAAAACAATGGAAAGATTCAAATGTTGAATGCACCATAGAAATTAACACATATGGATAAGAACAATGGTAAATATTTGTTATGATTATTTAGGAATGGAAATACAATATTCCTTTACTTGGAGTTCATGTCTCGAAATTACTTTGGAGTTTTATTTTGTCTAGTTCCGGGTGGTAAATACTTCAAATCTATCGAGATGTTATCTAGGTCTCTCATATTCTGTGTATTGCTGGTTTAGTTTTTCCCATTATCCTTTTAGTAATAATAATTTCAGCCATTCAAAAAAAGAGTTATACAGCTCATAAAAAAAATTATCACACCTATACTTTATGGAATTTGAACATACAATAATTGATTGAATAATACAAGATGTCCCTTTAAGACTATAATTTAATTTTTGCCCCATAAAACTTGGTGAAGAAAGTTGTTTCTTTCTGTTTGCACCATAAAAAGTTATATTATTAGTTTTATATTGGTTTATGTAACACCTAAGATTTACTAAATATGATAATCATTATTAACATAATCATTAGAGTTAATTAAACGGATGGTCCCTTGGAATGTTTATATTATAGGTTTGATCCTAAACATTGAAAAATTACGATCATGGTCCCAACAGTATGTCAAATCCTAACATTAATGGTCCTTGAAGTGAATTGCCTTTAGTTTTTCGCAGTATAATTTTTTAAAATGACCATTTTAACCTTGTTAATATTGATTATATACCACTACTACTACTACTGCTATTGCTTCTGCTCATGCTCCCTCTTGCTGTTGAAATATTTGAATTTTGATGTTTGGTTTAATTTATTATATATGTAATTATAATTTATTTTATTAGAGATTATTGTTTGAATATTAAGTTGTGGTTTTGCATAATTCTTTTAGTTACTCATACTTGAATGAAGTTGATATACAAGGTATTTGTTTTTTTATGTGGTGATTGTAAAGAATGTCTATACGTGAATGTGGACATGCCCATGGACATGGAAACATTAATATCACACTGTCAGAACTAGCCACTCTTATCAAACATCATATGACTACTGATCTGGTTGTCGAGACTCGATCAAAAACAAGTTATTATATCGGTCTTAGCTACCTTTATTGTATAAGGGTAAGTAAGGTCGTCTTCACAAGGAATATGTGGAAAGTGTTTAACAATATGACTCGATTAACGAAAAGACACGAACTTTGAATTAAAAATTGAAACTTTAGATTAATTAATGAACACAGTTGCATAAAGCAAAGAACTTTGGAACTAATTAACTTAAATAATGAAAAACAATTACTTTCAGGTTTCTAATTCTGCAAGATTCACAATTGGTACTTTTAAGTTAAGGTTTGTAAAAAACAATATTTCAAGATTATAGCTTTTGATTAAAGTGATAACAAAGGAACAATCTTTTAAGACTCGTTCGTTCACAATTATACCAATTTACCTATATCAAATTGTCTACTTTTCTTAATGAGCTCACGATGCAAGGAAACCGAAAACTGATATCAAGCAAACAACTTTATTTATAAGCAAATTGTTTAAATCAACCAAAGCATAATGTTTCATTCAATAGATCGATGTTCATTACAAAAACCTAATCAAACATACCAATTTTCTCACTTGACAAGAATTGTACTCCCGAAAGCAATCAAGAGAACCTAGCCACGCATCATCTTCATCAAATCTTCAATCTTGACTTAATGATGATCGATGATGATTTGGTATGAGTTGGGAAGATTGAAAGCAACCAAAATCTCCTTGAAATCACCTATTTTTGGTTGGGAAAAGTTGTTCTTCGACTTGGGTTTGATGTAGCTTATATAAACTTGAAGATCCATGAAATCCGGAAGTTTGTTGGTGACCGGCGTATGATACACCCAGAGTCGGCGTATCATACGCCCCCCTCAGCTTGCATACACCCAACTTTCTATTATTTTGATCAAATATGCCCACAAATACGCCACCAATACGCCGCCCAACATAGTTACGTCAATACCCCGTGTGTTATAAGCCGGTACACCTAAATTTGTGCCTTTTCTTGTAACTTTTGATATTTACATCTTCAGTCCTTGTAGTTCCGTGTTTTGCTTCTTTTCATCCAAAATAAGCCTCCTTTAGCTCCAAACACCTATAATTCAAAACACAAACAACTTGAACTTGTTCCACCATAATCATGATGTAAAATCAAGCTTTTAAGTTAACTAAACACTGAATTATCACCAAGCGATCAACTACAACTCTAGCCGATCAAAATCCTTAGCAAAATCCTATAGGTAAGTGATATCAACTAAATTCTTGTATTGAGAATTCCTTACTAATCTTGTTGCATGTGCATTCACGTAATCTCAAAATTTTGACCCCAAACTGATACAGGTCAAGGTTTCACCTACAAATCATTTCTCAATTGTAAACCCAATCCATTTACTAGTGCTGAAGGAGCGGTTAGACTCCTTTGCTAGTTTGAAAAGCTAGAGTTTATGTTCGAGATGTACAACTACCCGGTCACGAATTAGGTGAAATATGCCACTAGTACACTAGATGGTCCCACTCTAATTTGGTGGAACACACAAGTACAGATTGTGGCAACCACCCAGACCGACAACCACCAACGATGACAACCACCTATTACACATGCTATAAAACTAAATACCTCACCTCCCCCCTTATCGTCATTTCCTAACCACCATCATCACCTGTATCGACCACCCTAACCCCTCGTTTCCCCGACATCACCCAAAGAACACCAACCCCAAATTGAACTTTAGACCATTATCACACCCCAACCATGATGGACCTGCAAATCCCTTGCAATGATCAACCTAATCACCAACACTCTCTCCATATGCACCAACATCATAGCTATCCACCCTAAGGACCATCCATTTCCCTAGAAGACATAGCATATGTCAGAGGAAAAGTATATCCACTATTGATAAACCACCGGCGAAGGCAGTGGTGCTCCTAAATATTAAGTTTTGGATATGGGCATCATAAATAGCTTGTATATGGATACATATTTATATTGATTACATAATAATTTTAACAAGAAAACATAACAACCATCAAAGATGCTTAAAGTTTTAACAAGCATGACAATTATGCATAAGTTTAGTCTTTTAATTGTTTTATTCAAGATTGTTTATATCCTCTAAAAGACTGTCACAAAGTAAAGTTATGAAAGTCCTGATAAAATTACAAAATGATTAAAAATTAAATATTTTAATTAGTTTATCTCTTTCTTTTAAGTTTATATTTTGGTGTGACTTAAAATGTTAAAATGAAGATATTTATTGCATTAAACTATTTAAGAAGAACCAAAGAAGAACATAGTAGGACTTCAGCAAAGAACGACACATTAGTGACATGATGGGGGATAAGAAATGTAGGGGTGTAGAGACTGTCAAGGTTATGGGATTGCTCACTGATCTAGCGCTCTTGCACAGAAGATGAACGAAGCTAAGATTTTCCAAAGCTGTGGGATGTTAAAATACATCGGTAGTGGGAGTGTTTGGTCTTAATGTTAAGCACCTGCGTGAGTGTTAGTAATGAAGTGGAAGTGAGAATTTCGGCTTGATTAACGCAAAAATTGGTGAGAATCCAATGCCCTGAAATCGTAAGTGTTCCTTCATGAGGTTTGTCACCTAAGATCAGGATGAAAGGCATGGTGGATGGAAAACAAGTGAATATTCATGTACTAAACCTTGTTGGTCTGGAGGGATAGAGAAATCTAGGTTAACCAAAAGATGGTTATTATTTCAATGAAATAAGGTGACATGTTTTTTCATAGTAATAAAGGATAGAGAAAATGCCTTGAGCCAATGTTCGTGTACAAGGCGCTACAATGCTAAAGTAGCCCATGTCATACGCTTAGGAAAAGCTCGAAAGACCTACAACAAAAGGGTACATATACCCGAAACCGACGCAAGTAGGTAGGTAGCGAATACCTATGGACACATGACAACTTATTCTGAGGAACTTGACAAAATTGCCATGTAACTTTAGAAGAAGGGGTGCCTCCTTGCAACATAGTTAAAGTGACTAGGCAAAGGCCTGAGAAACTATTTATTAGGTTTTGTAAACTCGTAAGATCATGTATGGGGGCTGATGCTTGTTTAATGATGGAAGGTTAAGGAAGTTGGGGAAAAGGAGCTGAAGACGAAAGTCCTAGTGAATGACAATCGTAATTATAATGATCCTAAGGTAGTAAAATTCCTTGTTGGGTAAATTTTGACTTGCACAAAAGGCATAACGATCTTGGTAGTGTCTAGGAGAGGGGTCGATGAAATAAATATGTCTATGAAGATGTAGGGTACTTACACCTGGACATAAGGACCCTGTGAAGCTATACTATTCTCTGGGATTGGCTTTAAGCCTTTTCCGCGAAGCTTAGGTGGAAGGTAAAGAATGCCTCCTTTGGAGAGATCCGAGCCATCATTGATATACTACCATGAAAGAGCTAAAATTTACACCTCGTGTCAAAACATATATGCAAAGGGACAATCTCAGGTAGACGGTTTCTATGGGGAGTAGGCTTCTCAAAAGGTAATGGAGGCGTGCAAAGGTTTTGTTGGCTGGATAGTAAGGCCCCGTTCCCGGGACGCCTACAGTTGGTTATTCATCGCACATAAAACCAATAATTACGTTTAACTTTCATAAAATATTGCAGCGGAATTATCAAAATAGACATCTCATTACATTATAAAAGCTTTTGCCAAATAATACGTCGTTAATCAGTTACAAAATATATTATTGCATTACATTACAAAAGCCCTATATAAATGGATGCCATCAAAGAGCTGAGTAGCCTCGTAACGCCATCCTCAGCAACATTACCTGCCAACTGGAAATACATAAGAAGTCAGCGTTGCTGAGTGAGTTCTAGTTTTATAGTAAAATATACTTTACTTTCATTAAAAGCGTTGCTGAGTGAGTTCTAGTGGGGTCCTAGAACTCATACAAACGACACACAACGAAAAGAGCTTCGATTGGACTCGCTACACGACGATATTACCCGCTCGAATCTACCCGAACCGACCTTTTCTCCCTTTCTCTCCTTTCTCTCCCTTCTCTCTCTCTTCTCTTTTTGCTGAAATGTGAGTGAGGGAGAGGGTAAGGGCTGCCCTCTCCCTTTAAATACCCCCACGTACTCCACTTTCTCTCGGTGGCGAGTTTGGTCCCTCGACTTTGGACTTTATTTCTTTTTCTTCGTTCGTCGGCTTCAAAATCAATAAATAACCGGGTGTTACAAGTCCACCCTCCTTAAATAGGTTTCGTCCCCGAAACCTGTTATTCCTCGAACAAACGTGGCTAATGCTGCCTCATCTCTTCTTCAGTCTCCCACGTAGACTCAGATCCTTTCATGTGCTTCCACTGAACACGCACAAGAGGAACCGTTTTATTCCTCAACCTCTTCTCTTTTCGATCGATGATTACCACTGGTGGCTCCACATAATTGAGCCGTTCGTCTACTTAGATATCTTCCAGTGGAACAATCATATCTTCATCTGCCAAGCACTTCCTTAGATGAGATACATGGAATGTCGGGTGAATCCCACTTAACTCATCCAGTAACTCTAGTCTATAGGCCACCTCTCCTACTCGAGCAATGATTCGGAAAGGGCCTATGTACCTCGGGCTCAACTTACCCCGCTTTGGAAAGCGGATGATACCCTTCCAAGGTGAGACCTTCAACGTAACCCGGTCACCCACTTGGAATTCAATCGGTCTGCGTCGTTTATCAGCATACGACTTCTGCCTATCTTTGGCTGCCTTCATGAAGGCTTTGATCTTTTCAAGCTTCTCCGTCGTAGCCTCGATCACCTTGATGCTCCCTAATTCCTTCTAACCAATATCACCCCAACAAACAGGTGTTCTGCACCTCCTACCATATAGCATCTCATATTTGGGCATACCAATGCTGGCATGATAACTGTTGTTGTACGAGAATTTAGCTAACGGTAAGTGGTCATCCCAACTTCCTCCAAAATCGATAACACATGCCCGAAGCATGTCCTCCAAGGTCTGTATGGTCCTCTCGGACTGACCATTAGTCTGGGGATGATAAGCCGTGCTAATATGTAACCTCGTCCCCATAGCGTCGTGGAACTTCTTCCAGAATTTGGATGTAAACCAGGTCTCACGATCAGACACAATAGAAACCGGCACACCATGACGAGTTACAATTTCCTTGATGAACAGATCAGCCACCTCTCAGATGAATATGTCTCTCGGATCGGTAGAAGTGAGCACTCTTCGTTAAACGGTCAACTATCACCAATATGGCATCATACCCTTTCGGGGTACGTGGCAGTTTCGTAATGAAATCCATGGTGATATGCTCCCACTTCCATTCCGGTATATCCAAAGGTTGGATCTTCTCATACGGCTTCTGATGCTCAGCCTTCACTTGCAAGCAAGTAACGCACTTACTCACATACTCCACTACGTCACGCTTCATACCCGACCACCAATAATCTTTCTTCATGTCGTGGTATATTTTCGTAACACCAGGATGAATAGAGTATCAAGTCTTGTGAGCTTCATCCATGATCTTCACGCGTAGATCTCCGAAACGAGGAATCCACACACGTCCGAATCGGGTTCTAACACCGAGTGTGTTTTCACCCAACTCTGCGACCAGAACTCTCATTCTTTCAGAGTTAAGATGATCTTCTTTCAATGCTTCATCTTGCAACACCTTGACTTGCTTCATTACATCGGAGGACATGCTCAGTTGATAAGCTTTCACCCGAATCGGCTCGGGTCTCTCCTTTCGGCTAAGGGCATCTGCCACCACGTTGGCTTTGCCCGGATGGTAATGGATCTCGCAATCATAGTCTTTTAAGAGCTCCAACCATCTTCTCTGTCTCATGTTCAGGTCTTTTTGCTCAAAGAAGTACTTCAAGCTTTTGTGGTCAGTGAATATGGTGCACTTCGTCCCGTACAGATAGTGCCTCCAAATCTTTAACGCAAAGACCACAGCTGCTAGCTCCAAGTCATGAGTAGGATTGATCTCATGAACCTTCAACTTCAACTGGGGATGTATAGGCTATAACCATTCCCCTCTGCATCAACACACACGCACCCCAAACCCGAGTAGGAAGCATCAGAATAAACCACCAGGTCTTCGCTTCCATCGGGTAAGGACAAAACTAGAGCCTGAGTCAACCTCGTCTTCAATTCCTCGAACGCCTTCTCTTGAGCCTGACCCCCTACAAACTTCACGTCTTTTCGGGTCAACTTAGGTAGTGGAGAAGCGATCTTAGAAAAGTCTTGGATGAATCTTCTGTAGTAGCCCGCCAAACCCAAGAAGCTACGAATCTCGGATGGCGTCTTTGGTGACTTCCATTGCATAACCGCCTCCACCTTTGCCGGGTCCACCATAATTCCATCAGATTCACCACATGACCCAAGAACTGAACTTCGCGCAACCAGAACGCGCACTTGGAGAACTTGGCGTACAACTTCTCCCTTCTCAACGTCTCTAGAAATTCCCGAATGTGACTAGCATGCTCTGTCACGCTCCTCGAGTAAATCAGGATATCATCAATAAACACGATCACTTATTTATCCAAAATCGGCCGATACACTCGATTCATTAAATCCATAAAAGCAGTTGGCGCACTAGTCAAACCAAAAGACATGACAAGGAACTCGTAGTGACCATATCGCGTGCGGAAAGCTGTTTTAGGGATATCTTGCTCTTTCACCTTCAACTGATGGTAGCCCGATCGAAGATCTATTCTTGAAAACCAACTGGCACCTTGAAGTAGATCAAACAAATCATCGATTCTCGGTAAGGGTATCGGTTCTTTATCATCAACTTGTTCAGCTCACGGTAGTCAATACACATCCTCATACTACCGTCTTTCTTCTTCACAAACAGGACCGGAGCACCCCAAGGAGAGATACTCGGTCTAATGAACCCCTTATCAAGCAGCTCTTGCAACTGCTCCATCAACTCTTTCATCTCTGTCGGAGCCAGCCGATACGGTGCTTTGGCAACAGGTTGGGCACCCGGTATCAGATCAATCTGAAACTCGATCTCTCGGTCAGGTGGCACTCCTGATAAGTCTTCTGGGAACACGTCTGGAAAGTCACACACAACCGGTACATTGGCTAGTTGTGGTGTTGGCGTATCCACATCCTTTACATGGCCAAGTAGGCACTACATCCATCCACGCCTCATACACTTTCCCGCCACCGCCATCGAAATTACTTTCGGAATTGCCGTGACCCGATCACCATAAACCGTCACCGAACTCCCGTCAGGCGCTGACAGCTGAATCATCTTCTTGCGACACACAATGTTCGCCTCGTAGTCCGCTAACCAATCCATCCCAAGTACCAAATCGAAACCACCTAAGGTCATCATAAACTGTCTAACAGGAAACTTATGACCCTCTAGCTCCACATCACAGTTCTTTATCATCTCAGAAATCCTGGTAGACTTACCTATGGCAGTTTCTACATCAAAGGGCACTTCAACTCGTCTACTACTAACAAGCATCTTAGCACAGAAAGCAGCAGAAATAAAACTTTTACTAGCACCAGAATCAAATAACACGGAAGCTAAAGTTTGGTTCACTAGAAACGTACCGGAAACAACGTCAGGGTCCGTCCTAGCCTCCTACGTGTCATGGTGAATGCCCTGGCACTAGCCACTATCCTTTATTTCCCGTCTTCTTCACCCTGGAACCCTCAGCCCTCGGCTTCTTACAATCCTTACTTATGTGACCCTCTTCACCACAGTTGTAACACCTGCCTGCACGACAATCCCTTGCCATATGCCCTACCTTCCTGCACTTGAAGCACACATTCAAACCCAGCCTACATTCTCCTGCATGCTCCTTTCCACACTTGCCGCACCTCTTCGATCCCGCTCCCGATGTGGCCACACGGCGGTCATCCACCCGTGCCTTTTTGTTACCCATCGGGGCATCACCCCGACCAAACCTTTTTTCGTTCCCGTTCCGATCACCACCACCCTTTTGTTCGCTTTAGTCACCACCACCTCTCGCTCATCATAAAGTCTCCCTACCAAATCAACCGCCGACCTAAACTTGCTTGGCCGGGCGGCGATCATATGCATGCGAACATCCACCGGCAAACCCTGAACGTACCTCTTGATCTTTCGAGACAGAGGCGTCACCAGATCCGGCACCAGCCGTGCCATTTCGTTGAATCTGGTGGTGTACTACTGGTGTGTTATGGTCCCCGCCTCCAGTTGCAGGAACTCCTTCTCGATCTTATCCATCTCCCTCTGAGGACAGAACTCCTCGATCACCATCTTCTTCAACTCTTCCACCTCATCCTTCTTCTCTCTCCCACCTCGCCTTCTATCGCCCCGTTACCCTCGACTTTGACAATGTTGTCCACCAGCACAGAGCCGAGTCCACAAATGAATGAGTGGCAAACTTCACCTTCTGATCTTCCCGGCACTCGCTGATGTCGAGAACAGCCTCCATTTCCCTCACCCACCGGTGAGCAGCAACAGCAGTGCCGTTTCCATCGAAAGTAGGGGGCTTGCATCTCATAAACGCCCCGTAGTTACAGCCTCGTGCCACCTCTTACACAGGCTCATCTTCCTCCTCTTCTTCATTATCGGAGAAAATTGTTTCAGGCTCCAGTTGCTCTCGTCCTCCCGAACCTGTTTCTCTCTCCTTTCTTTCTCCTTCCTTTACAGCCTTGATGACTTCGGTCACCACATACGGTAAGATTGTCTGCATGACCTGGTGTACTTCTTCAACAACAGCCTCCTTTACCGAGGCCCTTAGGTTGGCACTCTCATCCCCAGCCTCCGGATGAGGGGTCTCAGGTTCTTCAGGAACCACCTTTTCAACTCTAGGCCTTCCTCTTTTGGGTCGCGGTTCAGCATCAGGCCCACCACGGCCTCCACCCCTAGAAGCTTTAGAAGATCTACCACCGGCCATTCTCTATCACACTGAAAGATTCAAACACCAACACGATCATTCAAGGGAACAGCTCAATTCATGTCAAGTCTAGTAAGTCCCTAATTACAGTTGCAAGTTGTGATTAGCCACTTACTTTACTCTTCATACCCTGAGCATTACCTATCCTAACTACATCAGTATCTAAATCTACAAACAACACATAAACCACATAACATGCGCACATAATACCGGTTATCATTAAGAAAATACCTGATGGCACACATCTACTCAAATTGGCATCCCATTCCCATTCTGTCCCAATTTCAGTTTATTTTGAAAATTTACCCGTTTCACTTAAACTTTGGCTCTGATACCAACTTGTAAGGCCCGGTTCCCGGGACGCCTACAGTTGGTCATTCATCGCACATAAAACCAATAATTACGTTTAACTTTCATAAAATATTGCAGCGGAATTATCAAAATAGACATCTCATTACATTATAAAAGCTTTTGCCAAATAATACATCGTTAATCAGTTACAAAATATATTGTTGCATTATATCACAAAAGCCCTATATAAATGGATGTCATCAAAAGAGCTGAGTAGCCTCGCAGCGCCATCCTCAGCAACATTACCTGCCAACTGGAAATACATAAAAAGTCAGCGTTGCTGAGTGAGTTCTAGTTTTATAGTAAAATATACTTTACTTTCATTAAAACCGTACGTTACTTTTGCATGATCACACATCATACGTACACATAGATATTATCATTATTATCTTCTTCATTCGTTCATTCATTATTACATCTTTACTTGCGCATCTGATATCTTCCGTACCAATACCATGTGCTACACCCCCCAAACTATATGGCTACTGGGCCGAAGTCTATAAATGGACAGCTGAGCATGTGCCGCAGTACCGGGGTAAGCGGTAGAGGTTCTATACAAATGGTCGGTCACAAAGACGGATCCCAATGTGCATCCTTCCGGGTAGCGAACCCGCACACCGTTGGGCTAACACCTTATAATTGGCGTGTCCCGTTATCAAATGCTTGCAAGACTTTCATTACTTTCGTTCATTTATGCATGCATTCAATTCATGTTCCCCTTTTTATCATCTTTCACTTTGCGTTACATAATACTTTCAATTCATTCATTAACATAACACGTAAAGCTACAAGAAAGATAAGCATTCATCATAATCAGGAACATCATGCATACATAACATACATCATACATAAATATGCAACGTCATCATCATCATCATGCCCAACCTACTCTCTAAGGCCTCAACAGTAATCTTACATGAACTTACGGGAATTTCCATGTCAAAACTTACGTCTGCACTTTCCCTCGAAAGTCAGTAATTAATTACACGTTTCCTAAGGTTACCACCCCTGTATGGGCGTATGGACATCCATCAGTCGCATGGCCTCCAAGCGACTGAACATCATGCGATTGGACTCATGCGGATGAACATCTACGCGAATGGACATCCAGTCATGCGTATGGACCTCATGCGGATGGAACTAATGCGAATGAGTACCTATGCAACTGTCCTCATGCGAATGGACTCAATGCGAATGAGTTCCATGTGGTTAGAACTAATGCGACTAAGCACCTATGCGACTGGACCCTCAGTCGTATGACTACACATGCGACTGGACCCCCAATCGTACGAATGAAACCTTAGTCGTGCGAATGAACCCTCAATCGTGCGAATGAACCTCAATCGTGCGAATGAACCTCAATCGTGCGAATGAACCTCAATCGCCCCTCAGTCGGCCGTATGGCCTTCAGTCGGTCGCCTAGCCCTAGCTGATGCAGAAAAGAGTTCATCCCGAACCCAATCTGCCATTTTCGGCCTCCAAGCTCATCTAAACCCATTCTAAGCCTAAATCAACCATCCTAGACCTTAGGAATGCATACCATAAACACCATAAAAACACACACAAGCCCGGAAACAAACACCAAACGCATCACACACAACCACACCCAAATGGGTCAAACACACACACATACAAAACGGGTTTCCTATGCTTTCCAGCCCCAAAATCATTTGAAAACAAGTAAAAGTGGGTGCTAGAACTCACACAAACGACCACAACAAAAAGAGCTTCGATTGGACTCGCTACACGACGATTTTGCCCGCTCGAATCTACCCGAACCGACCTTTTCTCCCTTTCTCCCCTTCTCTCTTCTCTTTTTGCTGAAATGTGAGTGTGGGGAGAGGGTAAGGGCTGCCCTCTCCCTTTAAATACCCCCACGTACTCAACTTTCTCTCGGTGGCGAGTTTGGTCCCTCGACTTTGGACTTTATTTCTTTTTCTTTGTTAGTCGGCTTCAAAATCAATAAATAACCGGGTGTTACATGGATGGAGATTGGTCCTCGAGTGCAAAGGCAAAAAGGAGATTGACTGCAAGATCCACCCGTAGAGCAGGGACGAAAGTCGGCCTTACTGATCTGATGGTGCTGAGTGGAAGGGTTGTTTATCAATGGATGAAGATTACTCTGGGAATAAGACACGGATATTCTCTAAGAGCTCACATTGAGGGAAAGGTTTGCTACCTTGATGTCAGTTCTTCCCCCACCTAGAGAGGTAGTATGTTCTATGAGATGGGTTGATTGCCCATTTAAGCGGTACATGAGCTAGGTTCAGATAATAGTGAGACAGTTTTGTCCATACCCGATGTGGGTGTTAGAGTATTGAGAGGACCTTTTACTAGTAGAGAGGACTGCGAGTGATGCACCTCTTATGTACCAATTATCTTGCCCATGATAAATGCTATGTATAAAAGTGTACAACGAATAACTACTAAAAGCATCTAAGTTGTAAACCCACCCAAAGATGAGTGTGTTCCTATTCAGACTTCACCAAAGCCTTTGGTAGCATGACTGAGACTTGGACGGGTTCCTTGCCCCTACGAGAAGAGTGACAAAAGTTTTAAAAATTTAATAGAAGGTCACGCAAAAACAAGTTGCTTATCATTGTGACAGGGGTCAAAGTGGAAGTGCAATGCTATAAGCAGTTGAGGCATCCTACCAGACCTACAGACTTGGACCTTGGTCCTACATGACCCAATCAATTCGGTTGGGTATTCACCATCTATTAACTCTTTGACAACATAAAAATACCATTGTTCAATTCTCTAACAACATAAAAACCAAAAGCTTTGCCCTTCCTCTCTTTCTATCCAAGGGAAGGCAAGGTAGCTTTAGTGTCCTCTAGACGAAGGATTGGGGCCTCATAATCTTTATTTATCTCATGTCTTTTCTGATCATGGTTGAATATTCTAGTATCCTAGGCACAAACGAACCACACAAATCCATCCCAAATTTGGTGGTTAAACTCTACAACGGTAATGATTCTGTAGAGAAAGTCTTGTGGAAAAATAGCTCATCATCATGAGGAAAAAATCTCCGCACCTTTCATTCATCATACTGGACCTGGCAAAACAAGTCTAAAGAATTCATTTTGGGTAATTTTAGACTATTTTAAAACTTAAATGGGCAGGATGGGTCAAAAAATATCTAAAGAGGCCCGAGTGGGTTGAGAAATTCAATCATGTACATATTATGGGTTAAGATGGATGGTTAATAAATTAATCATGGTTCAAGATGGGTGATTAAGAACAAAAGAAAGAATACCCTACAGTGGCATAATGGACAAAATGGTGGAGCTTAGCAGGAGGGACAAATGTGATTAATAACTCCATAGCTGACGTTTTAGAAAAATGATGGGTGGGGATATGGAGGAGAAGGATATTAGGAGAAAAAATAGAACCTTCTTTTGTTTTGAAAGAAAAGAGAAAATGAGAAGATTTAATTGCATTGCAATCCTTTTTTATAAAAGAAGTTTATTTTACTTCAGCGATGCTACAGATTCGTACTCTCTAATTAAGATTTAAAGTGGAACGTAACCCACACATGACAGTTTGACTCAATGATGGGAGTAAAAATATTGTTACACGTGATGTGGGGTGACATTCTGTATGTAAGATTTAAACCGTTTGAACGCACGTAGCGGCACGTTTGTGAATACAGTAACACGTGTTGTGGCGGTGACATTCCGTATGGAGCTTGAAACATAATTAGAAAACAATATTGTTCGCACGTTGCGGTTTAATGTTTAAAACAAGAATTTAAACAACAAAAATAAGAAAAGTAAAAAGATTAACTAAAATAAAAATGTAATCCGCCTGTTGTGACATGACCTTTCGTACCATCATAGTTGTGAATCTCATTACATGTGTTGCGACTGTGACATAACGTATTGAATATTAAAATGTAGATTAATTACTAATAATATTATATAACACTCTTCTAGATTTAATAAATTAAAAAGAGATCTATTTATTAATAATATACAAAATTTTTATAAAATAATAAATTTTTCTAAAGCATAAAATTTTTTTAAAAATATGAAATATTTTAAAATTGGTATTTTTAAAAAATATAATTTTTTAAAACCAAAAATAATTAATTTTAGGGGTTATAATAAGAATTTTTTTTTAAAATGTCATTTTTATACGGTTTATTTTAGAGCAAAATATTTATTTTTAATTTTGAAAAAAAATTAAAAATAAAATTTTAAAAGTTGATATCACTGTTTTATTACTTATAATAATTTCTCATACGTAATTTCAGTCATATCATATATTAAAATATTATTTTTTAATTAATAAACTTTATTATATTAATATTTTATTTATTCAACCCGTGTAATACACGGGTTTACTAAAGCTAGTATACTAATATATACATAAGAGCATTCACAACTGGTTCCTTATCTTTATCCATATAATTACACTAAAAATCATCACATTTTCTCTCTTCTTTTCAATTAAATAATAATTTTTATACCCTTATCATTACCTTTTTATCTCCCTCCACTCACAACCACTTTAAAAAATATTAAAAAAATTATAAGAATTGAACAGTAATTTTTCAAATATACCAATCCACAATAACATTTTCTCTCTACTTCACTCACAACCACTCAAAACCATTCCATATAATATACCAAACACACTCACATATTTTTAAGGACTCCACTATGAATGCTCTAAGATAAGTAAAAGTAACTCCAACCCATCTGATTATTACCCATCCTAACTTATACCTATTCTGACATATACTCATTATAACCTTTTTGTCTAATCAGACCAACTTGACCCAAACTCATCCTAACCTAAACCCATTCTAACCCAACAACCAACTCAATCCAACCTGTCCATTTTACCACCTCTAATCATAATATTTCAATTTTCAAAAAAAAATGAAAAATAAAAAGGTCGTCTTATTCAAAACCCGACCTGGACCCGATTGACCTAGGTTGGACCCGGTTTTTTCCTTTTTTCCCGAATTCAAAAAATTAGCCGTGTGAAGTATTTTCAACCAATTTTTGTATTTTAGCATCCCTAACTTAAAATAAATAGGTGTGGGTTGATATAGTTGAGTACCCAACTTCAAAACACAAAAACACACACAAAACACACAAAAATACTCTTATTTACTCTCGTGGTCCACTTTCTACTCTTGTTATACACTTTCACTCTCATTCCACATTTTCCACTCTCGCTCTACACATAATAAAACATGTATGTTTGGTGCAACTGGGATTTGGTTGAGTTTAGTGATGGGTCTGTAAAGATTCGTTGCAAGTTTTATGTAGATTTTCTAGCCAGAGATTCAAACACAACTTTATATAAACACATTACAAAGAAGTTTAGTAAGGCGTTAAAAAGTATTCCAAATTCCGAACAACATAAAATTGGGTGGAGCTGGTAGAATCTTTCATTATAGCATTAACACGGATTGGGATCAGATCGTGAAGTTTGGGATTCAAGAAGGTTTACTTTTCGGCCACCTCGACCACCCTTGATTGATTAAGATTATTCGAGACTCGCACTACATTCAGACGTTACTGTTTAAAATTATGAAAAATGATTTAACTACACCTTTCTAGTGATGTTTGGTTGGCTCCACATGGTTTACCCGAATCGTACCTTTCTATCACCGCTCATTGTGTAGATCTTAATTTATGGAAAATGACGAAACATACGATTGCATTTTATTTCATTTTATTTTTTTGTATCCACATACCAGAGAATTTTTGTTTCAATTTTTTGGATTATGTAATAACTACTTTTAATTTACAACCGTGGTAGACGAACTAAAATTAAAATATCATCCGATTAACAACGGCAATGTTTTTCATACTCGATGTGTTGTACATATTATTAATTTAGTAGTGAAAGATGGTCTAGCCGTGAAATTTGTTGAAAACTTTTTTAGATCAAAAATATTTATAACATTTAAAAAAAGTAGGAGTCGATATTAAGATTATAAACAAATTTGTAAGGATATGAATTCTTGATTTCTAGGTCTTTATTGAGATGTATATACTCAATGAAATTCGACTTGTCACATATTTGATTGTGATTTAACAAACAAGACTTTAAAAGCTTTTTATAATAGTATTTTGAAAACTTGTAAAGTCGGCTAGTTTCTGGACGTGGGTTTGAACAATATCCAATATCTCATCATTTTCTTTATGTTTTTAAAAACTCAACTATAAGTTTTGGGAATTATATATATAATGGCTTTAAATTTATTAAAATTTGAACAATAAAATTAAATGTTTAAACAAATGATAGCAACAATAAAATGAAAGTTTAAAAAATATTTTAAAGTTTAAAAATGTTACGGCGGTTGAATGTTTGATAGACGAGATAAATGACAATTTTGGATTTGAATGATGAACACCCTCATTTTTCAAGCGAAACAAAAAGTAATTCTAATCATAGTTGAAAACAAATTATGATATTTATTTAAATAAATGCGGGCCTAACGCTAACGTAAGCACATTAAGGAAATCAACCTCAAGTGGTAGTAACTCATTCAAAGACCTGGTTTTGACTATGTTGTTTAGGATGTGACGGCTAAACGACAAAGGGATAACACCCCAACAAGTGAGTTCGACAGATAAGGTGGAGCAAGTTTTCTTTCCACTATGAGTGCCAAAGATTATCGTGAATTCGATATTTTGGCTTGATGGAAATGAAAGGAATCCCATCGTCTGATTTTTTCCACTAAGATCCCTGATTCACTAATCATCCAAGATTTTACAATAGCTTTGAAATCTGTGTTTTCTCTTAGTGGCAAGGTAATATCGTCACGGAGAACACGACTCATTCCGGAGGTAGTGGAGATATGCATTTGCCTAAAGAATCACTTGGACATGATAGATCATATACATGACCAAACAAGTCTCGAAGACGAAATAGCACTTGAAGCAAAAATACACAATGAAAAAGGCAGAAGAAGAAGTATATGCTCGCATATCAAACGAAGAACTAGCATTTGATGAAGCGTTTCGTATAAAATAAACATACCAGCTTAGGAGACGATAAAAAAAAAAATTATATTAGTTTCAGATATTGTATTTTTTTTCTTTGTAAACTATTAAAATTAATAAATGAGGCATTTTATGCTTATATAATTTTTTATACCCGTTACCAACGTTCAAGTTGCCATAAAAAAAAAACTAGTATTGGACCCGGTCCTGTATCCGACTAGGACCATACTCGACCCTACCCGGTTCTAGTCCGTAGACTTTCATGAAGTTGAACCTGATCTCGGTTCATACCCGGTTCCAACTAAGCCTAGGCCAAAAACAAACTGATCAGGCTGAACCTTGTTTGAAGAACATGTCTACAAACCACGATGTCAGGGGTTTGAAACCCTCCTCGCCTACAACCAGCCCGAAGGAAAGGGCCTTTCCTTCTGGTGGTAGGAAAATTATGATCATGATATGAGACCAAAAGCTTGGGAACTTCATTGTGGGTCTTCGTTGAAATAGAATAGCCATTTTCTTTATTATTTATTGTAAATGAATGAATCATAACACATAGTATGTCCACTCCTATAAGCATATTTTTTTGTTTTATGCACCCATAACTCTTCCTCAGCTATGATGTCGTAGAATAGTAGAGCAAATACAATTATTATTAGCATAATGAAAACGGGCTTCTTGTTATTAATATGTTTGCTCTTCATAATTGTGGCCTCTTGGTAGAATCATGACTACATCTTTGATATACTATTAGTACTAGTACATTTAATTGGATAGTTGTAAATAGCGTGAGGGCTATGAAACAAAGAAGTATCCCATACCAACACAAAGGTGTTGATAATTAAAACTTGAATCGAGCTTAAGCACATATTAAAGATTGATTTAAATGAAATACTAAATAAAGAGAAGGATACATCTAAAACCGATCAAATATGGTTTTGGTACATTTAGTTAGAATTATATTTCTAAAATGAGGAAAACTCAAAATACCTATACTATGCATTATTTTATTATCATCTAAAATATCAAATATTTTTTGATTTCTTTTCTATAATTAATTGAAAATACACCGCATAATTTACAAGAGTCAAATAATTCTTGCTAAAAGTAACCATACTTATAAATAAACTAATTAATAAACAAATAAATATACCCATGTTCTTCATTTCAATTCTTCTAAACATTCCATCATTCCATGGAGATATACACTCTCTCTTTCATCTTCATCTCCCTCATAATCCCACCATTAACATCACAAGCTTGCAATCACATCGACCATCAAGCACTACTCAACTTCAAACACCAAATCACATTCGACCCTTCAAATCTCTTACAATCATGGACCCCTCAAACCGATTGCTGCAAATCATGGAATGGAATCGCCTGCAACTCCGCCGGAAGAGTCATCAACCTCACCTGCTCCGGCACCGTCTCCGGCGACGACTTCATCCTCGAAACCTCCATCTCCGGTACCCTTTCTCCTTCTCTCTCTAACCTCACGTTTCTTCAGCTTCTTGACCTCAGCAACCTCAAAGACTTATCGGGTCGGATCCCGCCGGAGTTCGGAAAGCTTTCACGTCTCACCCACCTGTTTCTTGACTCCAACAAGCTTTCCGGTGAGATTCCGGCGACTTTCCGACGACTTTCGAAGCTCAAAAGGATGTATCTTAGTAATAATCTGTTATCTGGGGTGATTCCGCCGGTGATTTTCCGATCGTTTAAGTCTTTATCGGAGATTGGTCTCTCTGGGAATCGGTTCTCCGGCGAGATTCCGTCGTCGATCGGTGAAATGCTTTCGATCACTAAACTTGATTTTCATGAGAATAATTTAACTGGAGTCATACCATCAACCATTGGGATGTTGAAGAAGCTTAAATTTCTTGACTTGTCGGAAAACCAGATCGCCGGAGCTATACCGGAATCTCTCGGATCGTTGCCGGAGTTGCAGCTTTTGTACCTTAACGAAAACCAACTTTCGGGTTCGATTCCTTCGACAATTGAAGGTTTGAAATCGATTCAATTCCTCCGGTTGTCGGAAAACAGATTATCCGGCGACATTCCACCGTCGATCGGTAAGCTTCCGAACATCCAACGGTTGATATTTGAGAACAATAATCTCACCGGAAAACTACCCACCACCATTGGTGATCTGATTACTCTCACCGATGTATACTTCTCCGGCAACTGTTTCACTGGAGGTATTCCTTCAAGTTTTGGTAAATTGAAGAATCTTCAAGCACTTGATCTATCAAGAAACAACAACTATCCAAAAAGATTCCTTATCAGATTGTTAAACTGCAGAATTTACAGACTCTTGATCTGTCATTCAACCCTTTGAACCTGATCAAATTACCAAATTGGTTTTCAAAGCTCAAACTTTTCCGGTTAAAGATGGCGAACACCGGAATCCGAGGTCAGATTCCGGGGTTCTTATCATCATCAACAACAATATCAGAACTTGATCTGTCCAGCAATTCTTTAACAGGTGAATTACCGAGTTGGATCGCGAACATGACCAATCTTTCATATCTGAACTTATCAAACAACGGGTTTACGAACGCGATTCCAAGTGAATTCAAGAATCTTTCGCTGTTGATGGATCTTGATCTTCATTCCAACAACTTTTCGGGTGATATTAACACAATATTTAAGAAGAATGTACAAGGCCCACTTGGTCATTACAACTCAATTGACGTGTCATTTAACTTGTTTTCGGGACCTATAACTATTAGTGATGAACCCGCGATGGATTCAATTGTTTCGTTGGTGTTATCGCGCAATCCGATTGGTGGAATGATACCGGAAAGTTTGAGCAGTAGCAAGGAATTGGTGAGGATCTTGATTTCTAGTAATAATTTGATGGGTGAGATACCTAAGGAGGTGTTGAATTTAAAGAATTTGATGGAGTTTGATGTGTCTAGAAATAGGTTAATTGGGGAAATTCCTAAGCATAATGTTAGTATTCCTGCTTCTGCATTTTTTGGTAATGCTGGATTGTGTGGGACCCCACTTCCGCCATGTAAGCATTCTTTCTGACAAAGTATCATTTTGATGTACTTTTATGTGAACTTATTATATTTTTTTGAAAGACACGCATGCTTTAATACTATATATTTACACATACAGTTAAACTACACGAACATTAGTGTGTGATAAATTTGTGAAGGAAATTGCAAACATAGTAGTGCCTATAGGTTATAACCAAAATGAGTGTATCTAGTGAGTAATTATCAGTGATTCGCAACGGGTTTAAAACGTAGATGAAAATAAAGAAGATTTGATGGTATATTAGTACTCATCATTCGAAAAAAAATGCACGTTAAAACACTAGAAATGTATATAAAAATAAACAAAAACAATAAAAGAAAAAAAAACCCAAATATTAAAGAAAAATTAAAGAAAATGTAAGGAAAAAAATAAAAAGTACATACAAAAATAACTTTATTAATGTGGAAATGAATAAAAATATTAATAGCAATAACTGATTAGGAATAATTGTACGATAATTTTGTTAAGTTTAGGAATAATAGTGGATATGAATAAAAAATAAGTTGATTAAAGTGTTGGGGCCTAAGGGTAAGATTATAAAACTACTAATATAAGCAACAGTTTCAATACATATATAGAGTGTGTTTGACTAAGTTTATTACTTATGACATATCCTTAAGTTCTTATACATCCTAAAAAGTGTTTGGCAAAAGCATAAGTTCTTCTCATTTTAATTTATCAATTTGGCTTGAAAAAAAGAAATCCATAACTTGGGTTTCCTCAACTTATCAAAACAACTTCTTCTTATCCCATATTATCCCATACAAAAACCCTAATTACCCCTTTTACATGAATAATCTTACCCAACCAACAAAAATATCTATTAAAAAACTAATTTCTCTTTCTTTCATCTATACAACCCAACTAACCTTAATTTTTCCACTCCCATTAGCAACCAAACCAAACTAGTTTTTCATTTAAATAAATATGCTTTCATGACTAACTTTTAGTCTATTAAAAATAAATTATCTTATTTCAAAAAAGTAAAAATATATTATATATTTATATATAAAAATATATAATCTTCTCAATCTTTAAAATGAAGTAAAAAATTGAAACCATAGACGAAAATAAGAATCACAAGAGATTAGAAACTAGAATCAGAAGTGATACGCAAGTATGCTTAATATTATAACTTGTAAATATATAAAGAAATTATGAATTTTGGTATTTTATAATTTTTTGAACTAGATAACGTTAGTTTTTTTAGATAATAAATTTGATTAAAAAGATATTATCAACCACTTCAATATTAACACAGTGACATTTTATTCATAAAAAAATAATAAAATAGTTGAAAAATGGGTCATTCTAGTGACCGACCTGTGTTCCCTGGACCGACTTGGTTGCCCCCAATTAGTGAATTTTTCTTTTTATTTAATTCAGAATCCTCCGACCGAACGACTGGAGATTCCCCGATGGGAGTAGTCTTAGATAGCCTTTTGCCTTGGGATATCCAGATGTTTAAGTTGTTACACTGTTCATGAGGTTAAGAGTAAAAGTCTCGTGGTGAATAATCCTTAAGAGTCGATTTGATTGTTACTAAATAAAAGTAATAAAATCTTTTAAAGTTTTCATTAAAGTTACACATATTTTTTGTAACTTATTAGTCCACTAAAGTTTCATTATTATTTCATTATTATGATTGTTTCTATAAATGTTTGGAGTTTCTTTACACCCATGAAGTTAACTAGGCAAATTAATATTGTTAAATCCAGGAACAAACTCCATAATATAGGCCCATCCAGCATGTAATTTACCTTTAAAGTTAACTTAATCTAATAAAATATTATAAAAAAATATTTCTATTTAGTATTTTCTTAAAGTTTAAACTGAGATAAATGTAACTATGAAACACAAAATATACTAAATAATAATCAAGTTTCGTATGTATTTCATTTAAGTTAATTTGGATAGAAAATACTATTAATCAACTTTCATATATTATTTAAATCATTTGATATAAACAAATTACAAATTATATATAATATTAAATAACAATGTTGGTGTCTACGGTAACTAAATTTTTTCTTTTTTTTCGTTTTTATTACACTTTAATAAATAACTTAGAGAACTTTTGACTAAATACATCATTTGGTCTAGTGGTTGGAGCTTTATATTTCAACCAAATGACCCATGGTCTAATCTAATAAGCGCCTAACATTTTGTACTTTTTTCTGGTTTGTTTCTTTATTTTTTATATAACTAAGTTGTTAAGTTACTCAAACGTACCGACATGGAGCTTATAGCTATGTTCAAAACACGTGCAAGTAATTTCATATTAATAAAAATTAGATCTCGCGTGATGCGTGGTGAATAACGTTGGTATCATATTTTTCAAAATCGTCAGTTAAACGATGTTACAGATTACGAGTATGAAAACTGAATAAAGATAGTGAGTCGGTCGAATGGGGTTAGCCAACATTGTTTACACTTGAATGGTTGGGTCGATTGGTGTTCACCGACCGAGAGGAGCAGGAATATCTAAATCTTAGACGAGGTAGATAATCACTATATTACAAAAGAACCCCGCGACAACGCGCGGGTTTTAAATTCTAGTTCTTCTTAAAAAACTCACAACAAAACAATAATGAAACTTCAGGTGGTATCTATAGTAAGAAAACATATAGTGGGTTTAACAGGAAATTATTAACACTTGGTTATAATTTAAAATTTCACTTCTTTAGATAAAAATAGATTAAAATACGGTATAGTTAAAAGAAAACTAGAAGTACTTTTATTGTCTATTTTAAAAAAGAGTGTATTACATTTTTTGTTCTATAACTGTATTTTTAAAGATTTGTTCTTAAACTAAAGAAATTATAGTTTTTATCCTTTACGTTTAAATGTTGTTACACATTTAGTCCTTTTCACTAACGGACGTTAAAATTTTCCGTTAAGTCCAAATAGTTCCTTGCACATGAGGGCAATTCTGTCCTTTATTATATTAACTATAAAAATTTCTTATTAAATAAATAAAAAATAAAAAACAAAAAACAAAACAAAATATATAAAACCCAAATCATTCTCTCTTCACTCCCCCACTCTCTCCTCCTTCTTATCTCCATTTTCTTCTTCAACAAAATCCATCATCTTTCCATTGTACTACCGCCACTACTAGCCACCACCAGCCACCACCACCTCCTGCCACCTCCAGTCACACCCACCATGAACCTCTCGAACCTCCAAAGAACATATCTGACCACCACAACCATCGTGAACTCACTCAACTCATCCCCATCCCACCTACACCACCAACCACTCCACCACCGCCTGCAACCATCACCGGTTGCAACCAGCGTAATAACCACCGTGAACCCAAGTACAACTATCTCTCTACTCTTTCTCTCTCCGTGTTAGTACATCTATCTTTCTTTATTTCTTCTTCAACAAAAATGTCACCCCTTCATCTTTACTTCCACCATCGCCAGCCACCACCGCCAGCACCTACTCCCTCCACTGCTGCCACCAGCCATCGCTAACTCTCTACTCTCTCTTTCTCTCTCTCTCTCTCTCTCTCTCTCTCTATATATATATATATATATATATATATATATATCTATATAGTATATATATTATATAGATCTATAATATATATATAAAAGTATATATATAAGTATATATATAAAAGTATATATATATCATACATATACATATACATATATATATACATATATATATATATATATATATATATATATATATATATATATATATATATATATATCAGGGGAAAACTCAAACAAAAAGGGTGTGGGTTGTCTAGGGTTCCGACCACCCACCACCACCCTGTCCGATTCCTCCAACACCGCTAGATCTAGATCTAGATCTTGATTTGGGTTGTTTCTGATTTCACAAACCCTAGATCTGATAGAGGGGGTGTTGAACCGCTGGTGAAGTATGGTGAATGGTTCGATTATTTGATGGTTTGTGGTGATGGAGGTGATGATGGTGGTGGTCGGCTAGTCACAAGTTGGGATTTGACGCAGGTGGTCGGTCGCTTGTGGTTAAGGGTGGTGGAAGTGGTATATGGTGATTTAGATGCGGATGATGGAGAAAGTTTAGGTTATGAACATGATGGTTTAGAGACATCAGTTGTGACGGAGGTGGGTCGGGGAAGGTGGCGAAGGATGGCGGTGATGGCGGGTCAAAGAATGGCAATGAAGGTGGAGGATGGTGGTGCTCTTTGTGTAGAGAGAGATGGGGCAGGGTAGGTGGGTAGGGTTTTAATTATTCATATATTTATTAAAAGGGTAAAATGACCGAATTACCCTCATGTGCAAGTCATGTGACTTGAGTTAACCAGTAAAACTAACAGACGTTAGGAGAAAGGACTAAACGTGTAACAAAATTTAAACGTAAAGGTCAATTACTGTAATATCCTTCGTTTAAAGAGAATCTCTGAAATTTGTTATAAAGTTAAAGGACGAAAAATGTAATTTACTCTTTAAACATATTGTTTTTTCTTTATGTTTTTTGATATGACAGTATTGTCACACAAATCTACTTAAGGATGGTTAGAAAACTCATTTACACATGGGTGGAGCATAGTTGAGACCGGAGGGGGGCTCCTCTTTTTTTCGTCAGTAGTGTTAAAGTTTAGTTCGCTAGTGTAAATTTTTATATAAAACTCGAGTTCCCCCCCCCCCCCCAAAAAAAAAAAAAAACAAGTTAATTTCGCCTCTTCCCTCTGCCCCCCTACGAGAGTGTTCAAGCTCCGTCACTGCATTTACATGTATATTTTAATTACTATGTGAACATATGTATACTCGTACTATGATAAGAAAAATATTAATTACACGAGTTAAATAAATAAAATATTAAACAGTAATTAGTTAAAGGGTTAGTAAATATTAAATATTTGCAATCTCAAACAAAATTAAGTTCTTAATTTATTCTTCAGTGATAAACCTATGAAAATGAAGAATAAATTTTGGATGAGATTATAAAGATTTTATGTTTGCAATCCATCGTTCTAAACGTCGGTTCATAAACTTTTGTTGGATAAACACATACTAATCCCAATCGTAGGAATTTATCGTTGTTTATCATTTCTGTTGATGTAGTTTATGTTTATTTTTACCTTATTAGATTGCTCATGGAAGAGATAATTTTATTTAGAGTTATAATACGTTTTTCATCCTTGGGGTTATATTCAAATTACCATTTGAGCTTAAAACTTTAATATTGTCATTTGCATCCAAATATTATCATTTGAGTCCATTTAACTACTTCTAATTAACATTGCTAACTATTTCCATCAAGCTTCTTATATTAGGGGTATTTTTGTCAAAACAATTAAAAGAATAAAAAATCAACTCTATGTGAGGGGTTATATACATTAGCATTGTTTGGTATCACCATTACGATTTGCATTCACTTATTATATAAAATAAAATATAATGATAATCATTGGGAGTGTGTTTTGTTTGGTGGAAAACACTAGCACGGTGGATTTAGTGTTGCTATGAGGCTTGCAACATTAACTTTTTTCACGTATATTGGTGGTGGTGATTTGTCCATTATCAAAACAAATTAGTACATACTCACTTGAGTTATAGTAAATACATCACAAAAAAAAATAATAAAAAACAATTCATATGACACAAATCATTTGAATCATAATTATAAAAGATAAAACATCGTAAAAGTATAAGAAAACAGTAAACATATGAGATTAGCAGTCCTCAAATAATAATCATAATATATTAATCATCGTAATCAAAATTAAACTTTAAGCCAAAGAAATCTATTATTTAACAAAATAGGAAAAAGTAATATGACTACTAAACAAAAATACATTAACAAGACAAAACAACAAATGACTACCATAGGTTCAAATTACAACTATAGTTACCAAAAGACACTAAATGTATAAAACTTTTCACATAGGCTGATTTTTTAGTCAAAACGATTACAAAATAAAAAACTAGCCAACCCGAAAACTGTTATGCGTTCGGTCTCTTTGGTAATTCCCACTTCTTAAGTTTGGTTGAATGCGTGAGCAGGTGTATATATATATATATATATATATATATTGTGGTGTGTATTTTATAAAGTTAGAAATGGGTCATTTTAGGTAGTTGTCATTATATTTTATTTTTATCTAATTAGTGGATTAAATCTCAATGGTGATTACCAAACGAGACTGAACGCATAAAACTCATCACGTTGAGTTGATTTTTTATTTTATAAATGTTATGACAAAATGCCCTAATGTAGGAAACTTAAGAGAAAACGTTAACGGTGTTAGTTACAAGTAGTTAAATTGATTCAGATGGTAATTTTTATGAAATATTTGGATGCACATAACAAAATTTAAACTTTTGGACTCAAATAATAATTTTATAAAACCTTAGAGATGAAAACCGCATTTAACTCTTCTATTTATCTATATATATCTTAGAAGTGTGAACCCAACTATATATGTGCACAGAAGTAATGAAAAGTAGGGAGTCAAATTAACATGAAATCAATGAAAGGTGCTAGTAATGATTAAACTAAGAACAATAAACATGAAAAAGAAAAAAAGCTTGATTGATTGGATGATTTTAGTAATTGTGTAATTACAAAATTAAAACTTTGTCTTTAAACCATATTGGAGAAAAAATAACCCACTTTGGGTTTCCGGTTTGGCTAACTAACAATATTTATGTTTAACCTAGTGAGTAATCATTAATGATGAATCTATAAGTTATAAGATTCAAATGATGAATGTATGTAGATCAAAGTTTAATGGACACTATTCATACAATCATCAATTTAAAAAAACCTAATTTCAAGAAATAGCATATTGATAAAAGAAATCGAGCCCTATAATATTAAAATTCAGTTTAAAATCTATATACTTGTTTAAATAAAAAAATCACATGTTAAATCAGATTGAACTTAAAAGATTTAAAATTCAATCCTGAAACTAAGTCAAAACTAAGAAAAACCACTACTTGCACAAACTGTTCACCGGAAGTAGATCACAAGTGAATTAGCCTTGCACAATCATCAACACGTATTGAATTAAGCAGGAAGAACTAGGATGATTTTGATGCTGAAAAACCTTTTTAATGCCGAAAGATCACCAGTTTTCATTCTTAGTTGTTGTTGGTTGAATGTCCATCTAATTCTAGGTTAATCCCCTTTTAATCCCATCAAAATTAGTTTAAAATCTATCAAAACATAGAGTTTGGGGTTAGTGGGGCCCCCAAAATCAGTAAAAATTTGAAGTTTCCTGTCTTACGACACAATCAGCGCCATTTCCTAACGGTATCGGCGTCGGTAGTGCCCTGAACAGTGTTGGTGGCAATGCTGGCTATGTTCCAACTTATATTTCATGTACAACTTTGTGTGACGTTTTTTAGAGTTGTCATGGGTATAGTAACCCCATTTCTAGCTCAAGTAATGCTTATTTGAAGTTAGCAAGGTCCGTAGCATGTTCGTCTTTTGTTTCTTGATCTCTCGATTTCTGATTTCCGTACTCTTCATGTTTACCTACGAACACAAAAACACTCCAAATATAACTTCATTTCTTGTGGATAAACAATTAAAACATTGAAATGGAGCATTACAACATCAAACTTAAAGCACTCGTTCAATTGGTTGTAGTTCAACAAAGTTAGAACGCTTGGTCAACGATTAGAATAAGGTCTACGAGCAATGGAACAAGGTGGGAATAGGATCTATGGTAAGGAGGTGGGATCATATATTCTATGGTATATGTACTAGGTTCTAATGAGATGAAAGAAGGATCTTAATATGTCTTTCTATGGTCAGCTTGTTATCATACATGAGATGCGGTTGGGAACAAGGCAACAGTCTTTCCATGTTTTTAAATATTTTGAAGTTTATCGGTATGAAGAATAAATCTATATATGTGCATAGAAAGGCCAATGCCTACTCAACTGTTGGAGCACATTACAATGGTATTGGTTCCGGTTGAACCATACTAGCTTTGCTATGTACGTGATACTGAACCATTCATCATCCACACATTTGCAAGCTGACAACAAAACTTTTAGTACAATTATTGGAATATTCATGTTGCTAAGAGAGTATGGTTATACTAATTGCTCTCGTTAACGGCCACCAAGGCGTACATGAAAGTTAAATGAGAAAAAGTGCAAGATGAACGATGATTGGAGGTTACCACATCAATCACCAGTGTATCTCTCAACAAGCGCTTCATTCTATCTAGAGGACATTTCTTAGGTTTATGACTACGTGCGTGATCATATCTCCAATATTAATTATCGGTATCCCCTAAAACACTGCCTTCTTGTAAAATAATATTTGACTTCATACTATTTATAAGATATGTAGTTACAGAAATAATGGCATGTAACATAATAATGGAAATAAATCTCTTGTAGTTTTGCTTCTTGGTCTAAATATATTGACTTTTCAGAAATAGTTCGCTTAGTCGTTCATATGGAGCACCTAGGAACAAGCAGATTCAATTAGGCAACGCCTTCTTATGTGGAAAAGGGAAATAACTCCTAGGTATGTGCGTGTAAAGGTTGTATTTTTACATGAAAGTGGATTCTTTGTTAAGTCATTTTGGTGGGGTTGACACACTTATGCGTGTTCAGGTAATAACTACAAGAAAGAAGGGGAAAAAATTATAAAAAGGTAAGAAGAAGAAAAAAGGTTAGGATAATAGACAATAGAATCAATAGCTTCATCTATTTGAAAGGAGTGGAAATGAGCATAAAAAAATGTTAGAGACCAGACATTCCTTATGAACCAAGAATCTCTCCTGTCTACGGCCGATGTGAGATTCGCCTAGGGTTGTTTTTGTCCAAGATTCAATAGACGTTGGATGTATATTATGTAGTATAAAATGTTGGAGCTGGAAAATGTAAGATTACAACTAATATTACTTGCTTAAAATAGCAACACACAAGCAAAGTGTAGAATTAAAGATAAAATGATAGCCATTATGATGCTTTTCTATCAATGTTTTTTTATTTGGGGCGTTCATCTTCGTGTACTCTCCGTGTTTTGTTATTTGGATTGTTCCTTGCGCAAAGCGCATGGGAAACATTTCTCTTAACCTTAAAAAGTAAGCTTGGTTTCTAAGATTTTATGTTAAGTAGTGTTTATTTTCAAATAAATTCACCTTTATATTAGTTGAAGTGCGAACGAACAATTAAAATTTTGTCTCATATTCCCCCATATTTTGTTTACTTATGGCAGTCGTCACCTACTTCCAGTCCCCTAATATTTTGTGCAGTTTTAGTAGTCGTCACCTATCTTCGGCGTCTTTTCTGGTGGTTGGGTGCCTTCGGGTTTGCTATGTGCTTGGTGTCTTGATAGTTTTTTTCTATCTCCGCCCCACACCTTCATGCTTCACTGATTACCTTGGGTTTTTTGGTTTTGGAAATAAAGGTATTGCTTGTGCTTGCCACCATCGCCTTACTTCGGCTCCATTACTGGTGGTTGCATGCCTCAAGGTTTGCTTTGTACCGGGTGCTCAGACCGCCGCCGCATACCACCACCCATCTTTGTCGTGTATGCTTGAGAATAAGTGTAGCGCCACCTTTGGCAAGCAGGTGTGCTTTCTGTACTCAAATATGGCCAATGGAGGCGTGCATGGTGGTTGGTCAACCGTTGCCGCCTATGGATGTTTGGTGTTCCGTGAGGGACCCTGATTTATCGATGATGGTTTATTGGTACACATCTAAAACATTGATTCAATTTGTTCTAATTTAAAACCCTATATCGATGCTATGATTTGATGTTGTGGAGGTTTGTTTCGTTTGATATCTTATGTCTATGATGATAAAGGTAGTCTCATCTAAGATAGTATAGCATGATGATGGTCACGGTTATGTGTTGGCTGGTGGCAGAATGTTAGGTCCATAATGATGATGACCCAACTGTCTGAAACCATTTTAGACATGTAAACATTAGGTGTTGGTATATTTTTGGTTTCATCACATTTCATATGGGTTGTTCTGATGTTAATGGTATGAATCTGGCGATGACATGGAGTTTTAGTTTAATAGAGGCGATATTTCACATGTTGGCAACAATGAAATTTAAAACGTCGTGTTGGTCTTTTTGGCATGATAAATGGTTGTTTGTGGCTACAAAGAACCGACACTTTTGAGCCATTAATATGTTGTTTTGGCATTAATATGTTAGATTGAAATTTGCTATAAGAATTTGGAATTCAGAAGATTTGAAATCCACTACGTAAGTTAGAATTTATAATACATTTGAGTGCCAAATCAATAATAAAAAATTTAAAATATATCATGGCAACCATCATTATTGATTGCCACACCACCCTTCCCCTCTAGTCGCATCTCCTTTGCCACCATCCTACTTCTATCATCACCCTCTTCATCACCACCATGTTGTCACTTGCCTAACATATCATGTGTCACCTCTGTCACCATCTATTGTTGGTTTGTGCAATAATTTCTTTTTGTTTCCTCACATCCACCACCATTGGTAATGCCAGTGGTAACATAGACGTGTGAAGGTGGGGCTCGAAGGACATCGAAAAAGGCCACGATTGTCATGTGGTGGGGGTGGGGTGGGGGTTGAGGCATTAGTGGCGGGGTGAGGTGAACAACATTGAAGATGCAGGTGGTGGTGGTAGTAAAGCTGGTGGGGTGATGGCGGCAGCGACACTGAAGAAGAGGGTGGTGACGATGAAGACAGGAGTGGCAGCTCGCTACATTAATAGAGCATAAAGGAGATAGAAGATGCTAATGTTGAAGTGGAAAAAAATGTAGCTTACAAATAGTTAGAGATACAGTAATATAGACTATATAAGTGAAAAAAAACTTATATGATCACAATGGGAAAGAAAAGACTAGACATTTGTAGGAATAAGTGGAAACATAGAATAAATATGATACAATATATTTAAAACTAAGTTAAGAAAAACATGAAAGGACAAAAAATACATAATTGTGGACAAGAACATGGTTCAGTTAAGGCCAATTGTTAAAAAACCCAAGTTCAAACTCAAGGTAAGCCTTAGGTTGTTTAAGGTCAACAAGAGAGAGAGACTCATGTTATATGTAGATCTAAACATGAGTTAATATCTCCTCACTTACCAAGACTTTTGCAAAGAAATCAAAAACTAATCTAAATAGGGGGTTGATGAAGTCATTATCAAACTCAATGGATTATAGACATACTTAAACATTTTCATTACTTCTTTGTCTTATCATTAGGAGTAAGAAGCCTTAGTTTTACTACTATCAGTTTAACGGGAGATTTTCGTAGGAACACCATTCACAAAAAAAACTTTTTTATTGAATTATTTGAATTGTAAAACAAAGATGAAAAGTCTTTCTATGTATCCTTTGAATTACTCAAAAGAAACAAAACTGTAAACAAATTACAAGATGCAAAATGTCAAAAAGAAACTGGGTTTTGGGTGAGGATTAACTTTAACAATGGACCCTTAAAATAGATTTCAGGCTATCAAAATAAATCTGTCTATCTCCCAAGATACAACAACCTAAGCAGATGATACACTCGATATTATCAATGACAAAAATAGGTATGTAATCTAATTTAATTGCGTGACGCATTAGACTAAAATCATGACCAAGAAGACCATGTTAAACATTAGACAACTCAATCAAGTAAGTAAAATGAGAATTATTATTATATATATTCTTTTTACTACGGTTACATTAAGTTCAAACATATTATTTTAGGCATATCCTTTCCCAAACAAACATGCCATGCTTAGATAAAAAAAACTTGTCACTTTCAAAAATTAGGCAAAAACCACATTTGTTAAGCAACCATCTTGACGCAAGGCTCTTGCGCATGTTGCTTGGTGTGAGCTTGTTGATACATGTATGTCCCTAGATCAGGATTTGAATGTAAAAGATCTTGTTTTTCTGATTATGATGTAATGTTTGAAATGATTAATGAAATGATATTGATTGTTTGTGATTGATAATGTTTAATATTTCATTAATGAGTCGATGAATTGGTTAATTAGATTTGTGGTTGGTTGAATGGTTACACTTAATGTTATATTAATTAATACATTCAAACTTAACACAATGAAGTTCTCATGCGAATGGCCCATGCGAATGGACCACACGCATGAATAACTTCATACGATTGACTCAGTCGCACGACTGAACCAGGAGACTGGATCAGTCGTATGACTGTAACATAAGATTGGCTCAGTCGCACGACTGAACACTCAGTCGTGCGGATGAATCAACCGCATGGTTCAATCACACGACTGAACCATACTTATGGTCCAGTCGCACGAATGAACAATACTAACCTATAAATACAACCCAATTCGTGGAAAAACGTAAGCATTCATTCTATTTCGACTCCAGACGTACCCTAGCCGTCCAGAAGCCTCTCAATTCGTTCTCCAAGGTCATAGAACGCATTAGATCGATTCCCAATCGATTCTTAACGTTAGACTCAATACTTTATTGATTCTTCGTGCGTTCTCACTGATTGGATCGCCAATCAAATAGGATTCCGCACTATTTGATCTGGTTTACACGCTAATCACTTGGTATTTCGTTCAAATACCAGGTCCTAACAAGTGGTATCAGAGCTTTGGCTCTTGATTACGTGTGATTCAATCAAGATTGATAAAAAGTTTGTGTTTTTACATCAAAAACACAATTTTTTGTGTCAAAAGTGATCTTGGACGTTCCCTGCTCATCAAAGTTTGGTTTCTACGGACTTAGGCGATTAGAGTTTGCAAAATTACGAATTTTTACGGCTAAAACACGTTTAACCTAGAAATTTTCGCAAAACAGCAGCTTCAGTCGCACGAGTGAGCCATTCGCACGACTGGACTTCACTCGCATTGCCCAGACACACGATTGAACCTAGTCGCATCTCCATTCGTACGATTGAACCGTTCGTTAGCAGTGTTCATACGCATCAGCTTCATTCGCACGACTGAACCAATCGCTTAGTTCAGCCGCACGATTGAACCAGTCGCTTAGTTCAGCCGCACGATTGAACCAGTCGCATAGTTCATTCGCACGGATAGCCCAATCGCATCCTTCAGTCGCACCAGTTGACAGTTTGTTTTAGTAGACTTAAAGTTATTCGACATGGAAGATCAAATGTCAGCCTTTACTGCTGGGAAGGACTCTAGGATCCAGAACTTGCTGTTACTTGAGAGTGAGGTGGGTAATCATAATAAACCACCAAAGCTCTTAACGTTAGATGAGTTTCCCCACTGGAAACAACGTTTTGAGATCTACCTCAATGGAGTGGATCCAAATTTGTGGGAAGCTATCGAGATTGGGTATAGTATGCCGGTGGGAGCAGATGGAGTAAAGCTTACTTTAGGAGTGATGACAGACGCGCAAAAGGTTAAGTATAATGCAGAGAAGAGAGTCTATGCATTGATCACATAGTCTATCCCTAAAGACATTTTCTACCAGTACTCAGAGAATAAGCAGGCCAAGAAACTATGGGATGAGCTGGAAAAGAGGTACGATGGGAATGCTTCGCCGAAGGCAATCAAGGCTAAGGAGTTAAAGAAGGAATTTGATAACTTCTCATCGATGGGAAACGAGAGTTTGGATGATGTTATAGATAGATTCTACCATCTGATGAGTGAACTGCATACACATGGGGTTGCTACTACCATGGAAGAAAAAGTTACTAATTTTGCAGACGGATTGCCGGAAAAGTGGGCTTCATTCGTGTCTAACCTGAGACAGAATGAAATGCTGGCAAAGCTGGATATCAATGACTTCATTCTAAAGCTGCGAGAAGAAGCACTTAGGATGAAGTACAGAGCTCAGAATTCTTTGTACACTCAGAATCCAGCTTTGTACAATGCCACGCCTCAAGCTAAGACATCTGGAGCACCTCTCCAGACTGCATTTGTGTCTAGCTCATCTGGTCCTTCACATGCTTCTCCTTCAGGATCAGACACGTCAGGGTCTACTTGTACCCATTATATTGGATCTAAGGCAAATGCTACTAGACTGAAGATCGAGAACCTCGGTAATGTGACTGTGGAAGTAGCTCGAGAGCACATGGATCTCTGGGCAGCAGTGGTTCATTCCTATGATGGACTCGTTGCTGGGAAGATTGGAAACTGCCATTTGGCAGATGAGGACTACGAGCAGGTGGACGAGATGGAGCTGGAGAGGATGGACATTATGTGGGCCTTAGCTAGTGCTGTCCGGAGGGCGAAGAAGGTTGTGAAAAAGACCGGACAGAACTTGGTAGCTATTAAGGATACCACGTTTGGCTTTGACAAGAGTAAAGTGACCTGCTTTAACTGTGGAGAAAAGGGGCACTTCAAGAGAGAATGTGTGAAGCCAAAGAAGACGGGGAACGGGAACCCATTCTCGTCCTTCACTCGTCAAGACAAGCAAGCTACTAGTTCTACTTCATCAAGCAAGGATCCAAAAGCCTTGACTGCTCATGATGATGAAGGACAGGACTGGAGCTTTAGGTTTGTCTCTCCAGGGGAATCAAACATTGCAAGTGTAGAAGACTTAGATGATGATTCCGCGAGTGAGGGAGATATAGCAGTTGAGATAGCGATGTCAAATAGTGAAGAAGCAACTGCAACTGAGGTCAGCTACAAGCCTGAAGAAGGGACTTCCACAACAAAGACATAATCGACAGAATCACCAGAACCAGAGACATCTGATGCTGCGTTGATGGCTAACTCTTCTGAACCTACTCAGGTAAGTACCACTGACCAAATGTTTGATAATCATGCTTGTTCTGATTGTAATACTTTTAGAAATAGCATAGATGAAAAATTTGCTAGGTTATTAGATCATAATGATAACTTAGTAAATAGAGTATTAAAACAAAATGAGCATAGTTACAAAGAAAAGATAGACCTTTTGACTAAACAGCTTAGGAAAACTGAAGTAGTTGCATTTAACCAAGCTAATGATATTAGGTACTATCTAAACTCCCTAGAAGACAGTAAGAAGCAAAAGGTAGTTCTAGAAGTAGAAGTAAACTCATTAAAACAGAAACTGCACAGTTGGACAAGTTCATCACACATAGTCCAACACTTAGTGAAAGAAAGAAACAACGGGGAGGGTTTGGGTTATAAAGTGGTTCCCCCACCACCTGAGACCTTAATGAACACTAAGACTAGACCAATAAATAATAACCCCATCAAGGATCATGTGGTGTCTACTCCTCTTGTTAGTGATCCAGATTTCTCATGTTCATCAATTGAGTCTGGAACCAAACAAAAGGAGGCCACTTCCAAGGCAAAGGGTAAAATGCCTTGCGTTAATCTGGAAAAAGAATTTGAAAGGATTAATATAAAGTCAGGGTCAAACAGAGTCAAATCAGAACCTAAAAAGACTTCTAATGTTAATCTTTCACAAGTTTCAAGTCAAAAACCAGTTAACCAAAAAGAAAAAGATGTTAAAAATGTTAAAACAATTATTTTGTTAAACAAGAGAAAACATCAAAAGAACCAGAGTCAAAACCTAAATTGAGTGATGTTACTAGAGTGTCACACACATCTCCACAAAGAAAGTTTAATCATAAAGTTGATAGCAGGTCGTGCTACAACTGTGGAGAGTATGGACACATTGCTTCCTAGTGTCCTTACTATCAGACACCTAGGAAGAAGATTGAACTTCAGGATTCAAAACTTAGGTCTTCTAAGAGGAGTTCTTTAACTCCACCTAAAAGAACTAGTGAACCTAAAGTTCAACCCGTTAGCCAGTCGACTGTTTATCATAAACAGGCATTGCACAAATCTGGCTTATGGAAAGAGAAGTCATTCTCTGTGTCTGATAATGATGACAACAAGGAACCTGAGCTACCCTCACCCTCTAAGGGTCAATGGGTTGAATTCATGATGTGTGATGCCTCTGGGAAACCCAAGCCAGTAAAGGCTTGGGTTCCTAACCTAAACTAATCTTTTACATTGTATGTGCAGGGTGTTCG
Source organism: Flaveria ramosissima (assembly GCA_025215565.1). Taxonomy (NCBI): domain Eukaryota; kingdom Viridiplantae; phylum Streptophyta; class Magnoliopsida; order Asterales; family Asteraceae; genus Flaveria; species Flaveria ramosissima. The sequence goes on from CM046031.1 coordinate 23,895,963, forward strand.
CTACAATGCTGAAACAAACACGTGGATTGTAGACAGCGGAGCATCCAGGCACATGACAGGTAACAGGGCTCTTTTATCAAACATCAAGCAAATAAAAGGAGGGCATGTTCGTTTGCTGGAAACAAGGGAGGCTATATCACAGATCAGGGAGAAGTTGGGAATAAGAAAGTTAAGTTTGATAAGGTGAACTACGTTCAACAACTTCAAAACAACTTACTTTCTGTTTCCCAAATTTGTGATAAGGGATTTAAAGTCATATTCGACAACAAGAAGTGTTACGTGCTAAAGAAAGACTATGTGATTCCGGAGGACCAAGTTCTGATGACAGCTTCAAGATATAAAGACCTTTATGTTTTGGATCTGTCAACAGCTTCTACAACGGATCAGGAGGTTCAGTGCTTTCTCTCAAAAGCCACTGAGAAAGATTCCATCTCCTGGCATAGGAGAATGGGACACATTAGTCAAAGGAAGATGAATCACTTGATTCAGAAGGGTCTTGTGAGAGGAGTTAATGTCAAGAACTTCCAGCTTCTTGATTTTTGTGTAGCTTGCAAGAAAGGCAAACAGACAAAGAAGTCTCATAAGGAAAAGAAAGTTCATTCAATAGAACTTCCTCTTGAACTTCTTCATATGGGTCTGTTTGGTCCAGTCGGTACAAAGAGCATTGCAGGCGACTTGTACTGTTTTGTGATTACTAATGACTACTCAAGGTTCTCTTGGGTAATGTTTCTGAAGTCTAAATCAGAAACATTTGAGTCATTCAAGAAGTTAGTAACCACACTGGAATCTCTCTACAAGCTAAAGGTGAGACAAGTACGCTCAGACAACGGGACTGAATTCAAGAACCAGTGGATGGAGGCTTACTGCAAGGAAAAGGGAATTGTGCATCAATTCACTTCTGCCTACACGCCTCAGATGAATGGCGTTGCTGAGAGAAAGAACAGAAGCTTGATAGAGACAGCACGGACAATGCTGGCTGACTCGAAACTGCCTATCCAATTCTGGAATGAGGCAGTAGCTAATGCATGTTATACACTGAATCGAGTTCTGATAGTCAAGCGCCACAGAAAGACATGCTACAAGCTACTACAAAGACGCAAACCGAATTTGGAGTATCTCGAACCATTTGGCGCGCCGTGCACACTTCTGAAGAAGACTCAAGAAGGTAAATTCAGGGAGAAGGCTGATGAAGGAATCTTTCTAGGATACACCATACCGAACAAGAGGGTTTACAACAACTCAACGGGTCTAGTAGAAGTGTGGTGTAATGTTGACGTTCAGAGATATACCACACCACCTACTGGCAAAGGACCCGCCTACTTTTTCGACTATGATGGATTCTTCAAGTCCTTCAATATCCCTATCTCTCCTTCGGATGATGATTTAGCTACTAGAATGATGTATGATATCTTGAATACACCATCTGAGGATTCAACATCATCTAGCTCACAGGGAGAATCATCTACTCAGTCAGGGGGAGTAGTCGATGACAGTGACTCCTCCTCTTAAGATGAAGCTGGAGAAGATGATCAGAACAGTCAGGAGGAACAGGTTCCAGTTCCTGAAAGTCCACAAGCATCAAACAGTGATGCACCTTTGACTTCGGAACCTCAAACTCCAACTACCTCAGATGCAGAACCAAATGTTCATAATCTTGGCTCTGAAGTAGCTGTTCCTACTACTCCAGGATCACGCCTAAACGTCTATCATCCCTTAGACAATGTCATTGGGGATGTCAGATCAGGAGTACAAACCCGAAATCAGCTACACTCAGCTGATTATGCCTCTGTTATGGAAAAGGGATACATTCATGATGGTGCTTATCGGTGGTTTGTCTCGCAGTTTGAGCCAAAATACGTCAGTGATGCACTAAATGATGAGGCGTGGGTGAGTGCCATGCAAGAAGAACTTCTTCAGTTCAAGAAGTTAGGTGTATGGACTCTGGTAGATAGACCTAAAGGTGCTAAGGTCATTGGCACCAAATGGGTCTTGAAATGCAAGAAAGATGACCAAGGGGTCATTATCAGGAACAAGGCTCGACTGGTGGTTCAAGGATTTCGCCAAGTCGAGGGAATTGACTACAATGAAGTGTTTGCACCCGTGGCAAGGATGGAAGCCATTCGTATCTTCCTTGCCTATGCATCGTACATGAAGATTAAAGTCTACCAATTAGATGTGAAGAGTGCATTCCTTCATGGAGAAATCAGAGAAACAGTCTATGTCAGTCAACCCGAGGGATTTGAAGATCCTTATCATCGGGATAGAGTTTACAAACTCGACAAGGCTTTATACGGGCTTCATCAAGCTCCAAGAGCCTGGTATGAGAAACTCTCGACTCATCTTGTGAAACACGGCTTTCGCAGGGGAGTCATTGACTGCACGCTGTTCATCAAAGAAAAAGATGGCGACCTACTGCTCGTACAGATCTATGTCGATGACATAATCTTCGGTTCAAAGAACGAAGAGTTATGCAAAGAGTTTGAAGCAGTTATGAAGAAAGAGTTTGAGATGAGTGCTATGGGGGAGATGAAGTTCTTTCTCGGGTTATAGGTGGATCAGACACCAAATGGGATCTTTCTACATCAGACCAAGTATGTAGGAGACATTCTCAGTCGTTTTGACATGGAGAATGCTTCTGCTGCTGGGACTCCACTTGCTACGAATCATGATATAGCACCTATGAAAATGGAGATCTAGTGGACGCCACAATGTACCGAGGAATGATTGGATCCCTCATGTACCTCACAGCCTCAAGACTTGATATCAAGTATGCTACATGTTTATGTTCTAGATATCAGGCTAAGCCTAAAGTGAACCATCTGATCAGGGTCAAGAGGATATTTCGTTATCTGAAGGGTACACCCACACTTGGGTTGTGGTATCCTCATGATGATGATTTTGAGCTCACAGCGTATAGTGACTCGGATTACGGGGGCTGCAAGATGAACTACAAGTCTACATCAGCAGGGTGTCAATTCTTTGGGAGGAGATTAGTTACCTGGCAGTGTAAGAAGCAGACATCGGTTGCATTGTCAACCTGTGAAGCCGAATACGTTGCTGCTGCAAGTTGCTGTTCACAAATCATCTGGATTCAACAGCAAATGCGGGATTACGGTTTAAAGTTTTCTTCTACTCCTATTTTTGTTGATAACTCTGCTGCAATTGCAGTAACTAAAAATCCGGTCCAACATCCAAAGACCAAACATATCGGTATTAAATACCATTTCATAAGAGACTGTTTTGAAAAGAACTTAATTGATGTGGTAAAAATTAATACTGATTTTCAACGCGCTGACCTCTATACTAAAGCTTTTGATAAACCACGTTTTCAATATTTGTTAGAGGTCAACGGCGTTAAAAAGAAAAGTGATATTATTCCTGATGATGATCATGTGTAGTCCGATGTAGTTTAGTTAATTTTTCTTTTTTATTTATTTTTTATTTTTTTTTGTTTATTTTAGTCTGTTTAAATTAAACTCATGTTATTTTGCTGTTTATTAAAATCCTAAAATAATTAAACCAGTTATGATTTTAGTATTTTAGGGGGAGAATAAGTCAGCAAGTAACATTAAAAAAAAATTGAGGGAGAAGGAGTGGAAAGCTGATATAAGGTAGATCGTATCTGTGATACCGATTCAAACCGTTTGGAAAATGATAGTACACAGGAACAAATTAAGAGGGACTTTAAAATTTAATTTAGAAAAGATGCAAAAATTCAAAGTATAAGTCTGTGTAGTCTAAGCAATATAAAAGGGAAGATGATAGAAAACTGGTAACTACTAAGGTAACACAAAGAGAGTAGACCTAGAGGTTGCTAGACCACAAATGATATGTCGGTAGATTCAACACAATAGATGATTAGACCTGACTGGTGATCTTTAGATCAAACTAAGTTGTTCAACTGACTGTGGGCTTCCATCTTATCACTGGTTAACACAATCAACAATATTCCAATAAGGGGTAATGAGCATGTAAATGCCACGAATGTGTGCGGATGACCATAAATAGAGCAAAGCACGAAAAAAATGAAAGACAAATGCTATCAAGCTAATGACTTATGTTGTTGGTGCATTTTGTGCAAAATAAAATTAAGCTGCTCTAACAAGGAGATAGGTTGTGTGCCTCTCTGCTGTGCGATGGCACTGACCTGAGGATAAGCATAACCTAGATATTCTAGAATTCATTGTTGTTTGCCGCCTCTCTGCTGTGCGATGGCACTGACCTGAGGATTGGCTTCTCTTTGAATGCTCTAAGAATAGTCTCTTCTTGTAAAAATACCCGTAGACCGCTCAAAAGCTCCTGAGGAATGTTGATTACCATATAAGTGTGGGATCCACAAATGTTAGTTGAAATAATTAAACCTAAAACTATCACCTGTTTGTGTCAAAAGTCTGTGTATGGATTTAAGAGGACAAACATATTGACAATCATTGTGGCTGCAATTCTTGAAAGTTCAAATCAATGTGGGAATCTAATAGTTCCAGTGTGATTTCCTAAATTTGCTAACGACTCTGGATGAAAACCAAGAATTGAGCATCAAAAGGTTTCGACAATAAGTCCCAAATGATTTGACATGCCTGTATAATTCCAAAATTGAATTGGTCCAGGTGTGGTCAATCTAAGTTGAAGCTGCCTATTCCGGAACCAAAGCCAGTAGATTTCTATCTTAGGATTTATCTCTCACAAAAAGCCAAAAACAAAGTTAGTTTTTGTACTTTAGTTTAGTTTTCTAATTTACTTAGTCATTTAGTTTGTCTGTTTGTCGGACTACGTCGTGAAAATCAGTATAGGGATCAACTCACTAAAAGGGTCATGTCTGAGATGACCACATGCGTTTTTCAAAGTTAGTCACGTCTGAGGTGACTAAATTGTGTAAAAGGATCACGTCTGAGGTGATCAAAAGGTCTTCAAGATAAAATGATCATGTCTGAGATGATCACATGCTCAAAATGTTAATTTCAATAGTTAAAAGGGTTTTAAATGTAAAATGGTCAAAATGGGAGAAAAATTCATAAGTCTAACCCATTCGCACGATTGGACCATAAGTATGGACCAACCATGCGAATGGTTCCCATTCGCACGACTGGACATGAGATTGAGCCATTCACCCGAATGGCTTATCAGACTGATCCATTCGACCGAATAGAAGGGTGCGAATGAGTCAGTCGACCGACTGAGACTCAGTCGGTTAACTGAAGGTGCGAATGAAAGAGCTCGAATGAGTCAGTCGACCGACTGAACCTCAGTCGGCCAACTGAATGCGACTGACTGGGCCAATCGCACGATTGAGCCTCAGTCGCCCGAATGAACTGAGCGAATGAGGCCAGTCGGCCGATTGAACTCAGCTTCAGTATTTAAAGGGCCACAGTCGATCGCATTTCACTCATCACCCTCAATCGCTCCTAAATCGCTCTTCGTACCGTTACTCTGCCAAAATTTCGCTAGACCATGCTTTCACATTGTTATTGATCGTCTGACTTTCGTTGACGTTTATACAGGTAGATGGCAGTGAAATCTCATAGAAATCTGAAGAAATGGAACCCTAATTTGCGATTTTCGAATGAAAACAAGAAACGGACTGAAAAATGACCTAATAACCTACCTAAACTAAGCAAAATGTTAAAATTAAGCTTAATAGGTTATTAGTGACTAGCTGGCGAGTCTATTGAACTGGTAACCCATGTTAAATCACTTGTTTTGGTCAAGATTCGATCCACAGGCGACTGAACAGTGGGACAGGCGACTGGTCGTCCGGATGAACTCCAATCGCACGATTGAATCTTGCGATTGGGTCAATCGGCCGAATGAACCATGCGAATGAGCTCAGTCGGCCGACTGAACCAATCGCAGACTCAGGCAGCAGATTGAACTCAGTCGCATGTCACATTCACCCGAATGAGCTCAGTCGCATGAAAGGACAACCGACTGACTTCAGTCGCATGATCCATTCGCACGAATGAATAAGAATGAAGTTAAACTATACACTTAGAACTGAATTGTGATGTATTATGTACTAATGATTCTGTGTCTTGTGTTTCAGGAAAATGGGTGATAGATGGTCCATTAATCCAAAGCACAACATATGTGCTCATTTGGATCATACGACTCGGAACGGGGCCGAGTTTACAGAGATCATTGCGTTCCTTAGACGTTCCCGGATACATAAGGCCATATCTACACCGTGTACGCCTTACAGGTCGTTACATCAGGCATTCTGGGAGAATGCCTCAGTTGATCATTCTTGTGAGCCTTACTGTATACGGAGCTCCATTCATGGTCATGATATTGAGGTGACAGCTGCTGATATCCAGAGAGTTCTTGAGTTTGGGGACGATACTGATCATCCCACCAGATTACATCCACTTACTGTTAGAGGCTGCTTTCTCAGGATTAAGTACGCTGGGGACATAAACTCAGGTGTGCTCAACAAGAGCAACCTGTGCCCACAGTACAAGTACTTGACGCATGTAATCCTGAAGTGTATTGCTTCCAGGAGGGGTGGGTTCGATGACCTATCAGACCAGATTCAGAATGCCTACGTGGCACTGGTGCTGAACCACCCCTTCAGCTTCTCGAGCATGATCTTTTCTTATTTGGTGGAGAACCTGGAGGCTAAGGGGAAGGAGGGTTTTTGTATGTACCCTAGGTTTCTGCAGCTGATCTTCAACGAGAAGCTGCCATTACTTCCCAAGGAGAGCCATGATGCGGTTGCTTTGGAGATTATGGATGAAACGACTTTAGGTCGTATGAGAGTGTATAGAGGCAAGCAGGTAAAGCCCCAAGTGAAGAGATTGATCGGCCATCTGTCCAATGAGAGATACGTGGCGCCAGGGAGACGCAAGTGGCGTCATGATGATAGTGATTCAGACGACGAGAGGCTATTGCTCCCAGAGCATGATTCCGATGATGACGACAGTGGGGATGCTGGGGATGATATGCCTACTCCACCGAGAGGCACAGCTTCTGATGTTATACCTCCAGTGTCTGCCCCAGCTGGTGACGTAGCCGAGTCTGCTGGTTTCCATCAGGACTTTGTTCCTGGTGAGGAGGAAGAGGAGTCGGACGAGGAGCCCTTGACAAGAACTGTGGGAAGCAAGGTTGTTCCCACAGAGTATGGGCTAAGGGCGGTTGGTGAACGCCCAAGAGATTCAGGAGAGACAGCTGCTGATCCTAGTTATGCACCAGAGTCAGCTAGCCGTGTTGTAGGGGGAGCATCCACCTCGACGGGAACGAGGAGAAAAAGGATGGCTCAGCCCCACGGGCAAAAGAAGAAGAAGAGACGATTGACCTTCGTTACCACCACAGCCACTACCGCTACCACCACCACTACCACTTCCACAGCCACACCATCCACCACCACAGCCACCACAGCTACCACTACTACCTCCACACCTCCCACCACTGTACAGATGCCATCTACCACCATATCTTTCACTCCCACATCACCTCCACCATTTGACAGACCCAGCCCCATCTTCACTACAGCCACCACCACCACTACCCATCAAGCTAGACCCTCTTCATATCCCTCACATACTTATGGATCACCTCTACCTCCAATTGGGGTAGAGGAACAACTTTCTGCGCTTAACCGGATGGTGATGTGTTTATTAGCTGCGGATGAGGAGAAGACGGCTCAGATCCGCCAGCTGGCTGATCTTACTGCTGCACAGTCTCAACAGATCTCAGAGCAGGCTCGGGAGATTGAGGAGCAGGCCCAACAAATGGCTGCTCAGAGCCATGAGATCGCCCAACTCCAGGAGCAAAGTGTCACATCTACCAAGAAGATAGAGGAGTTGGAGGAGGCTAAGAAGACGATCATGTTAAAGCTAAAGGGATCTAAAGAGGAGCCCCTGAAGATCAAAGAGGGAAACGGAGATGATGGTGATGATGATGATGAGGATGATGATGAGGATGATAAGGATGAGACTGAGGAGGATGAGGGGACTGAAGAAGAAAGGACAGAGGAGAAGGATGAAGATGATGAGCAGAAAGAGGAGATGCAGCTGCATCGGCCTCTGCTCAAGGTCAGGAGAGGAGATCCAAGAATAGACAAGACCAACAAGCTTCCTCCTCTGCTCCACCAAGTGATGACCCAATGATCCAGGACAAAAGTAAAGATTAGATGTTTATGTATTTAATTACTTTTGTATTTGAATCATGTATTTAAACCTATGTATTCAATGTTTATATTAAGTTTAATGCATTTCTGTTTTGATTAATTACTAATGGTTGATGTGTTGAATGTTTAAATCAAACAGATCCAAATTACCAAAGGGATGAGTTCGATGTTGCCCCCCTTCAGCAGGTCAAGACTCAGTTGACTATGATTCTTGATCTGCAAGGGATCGTAAGGAGGTCGGTGAGTTATACCCCTGAAGAAGGGGAAATAATTCACGACCTATCAAACGAGCAACTAGCAGAGATCTTCAAGCTCAATCCAGATGAGATTGTGAAGGATGCTCTGACGTGCGACTCGACCAGTGACGAAGAGCTCAACGATGTTGATGAAATAGAGATTGAAGATGTCACTGCCGAGCACTACCCTCAGTATGCTGACAATGAGGGAAATGTGGTCCCCAATCTGGGTGAATCCCTTGTTAGCGATACATTTGAGGTGTTAGATAAAATGGAGCAAGAGTCAGAGAAGATAGAGGAAACGGCCCAAGCCTCAAATGATGATGTTGATATCCGAAAGGCTGAGTGGGTTGCGTGTTTTGAAGAAGTTAGATCCCAACGCGCTGCACCTAAACAGGATGCCTACACCAAACTCTACAGAGTCAAGAAACATCATAAGGTGTCTGGCAGGATCATAGCGTGGGTGTATTTTGAGGACCTTAACGTATATGCAGTTAAGAGGGAAAAGGGCATAGAGTACTTCAGATTCCCACATGATCTGAAGACTCTACCAGGTTTTGAGCTCAACCAGCTGGCCAAACTAAAGCTTTTGTATACTGACCCGAGAAAGATGTCAGGCTGGTTTGAGGCTGCCCTAAGGAAGGGGTACCACACCAGGTGGGTTAACTTCAGACCCCAACAGCCTACAAGGTATATCAGAAGGTCTGAGGTTGATGCCATTACTGGAAAGCCAAAGATAGTGTTGAAGTGGAGTCCTCCGCGCACAATGTCAAGAATCCCACTCAGGGAAATGCCACAAGACTTCACTCCACACTTCAAGTGGTGGTACTACGATTGGAGGACAGGAGAAGCGGTCATAGTCCTAAACAAAGAGGGCCAAATGGATACTATCACGGTATTCGACCCAATGTGGCTTACCAACTTGTCAGCTAATGATGTCTACACGTTATACAAGTGGCCACTGTTCTATGATACGCAGGATATTGTACAAGCCCTCCAGTTCCAGAACGTCATAAGACTCTGCTTCGCGTTTGAGATTCACGCGGGAGTCACAAAAGAGGATAAGTACAAGAAATATAAGGAGGTAATGAAGAAAACAAGACATTAGAGAGATCTAGGTCCAAGGGGGAGTTTGTTGATACATGTATGTCCCTAGATCAGGATTTGAATGTAATAGATCTTGTTTGTCTGATTATGATGTAATGTTTGAAATGATTAATGAAATGATATTGATTGTTTGTGATTAATAATATTTAATATTTCATTAATGAGTCGATGAATTGGTTAATTAGATTTGTGGTTGGTTGAATGGTTACACTTAATGTTATATTAATTAATACATTCAAACTTAACACAATGAAGTTCTCATGCGAGTGGACCACACGCATGAATAACTTCATACGATTGACTCAGTCGCACGACTGAACCAGGAGACTGGATCAGTCGTATGACTATAACATAAGATTGGCTCAGTCGCACGACTGAACACTCAGTCGTGCGGATGAATCAACCGCATGGTTCAATCGCACGACTGAACCATACTTATGGTCCAGTCGCACGAATGAACAATACTAACCTATAAATACAACCCAATTCGTGGAAAAACATAAGCATTCATTCTATTTCGACTCCAGACGTACCCTAGCCGTCCAAAAGCCTCTCAATTTGTTCTCCAAGTTCATAGAACGCATTAGATCGATTCCCAATCAATTCTTAACGTTAGACTCAATACTTTATTGATTCTTCGTGCGTTCTCACTGATTGGATCGCCAATCAAATAGGATTCCGCACTATTTGATCTGGTTTACACGCTAATCACTCGGTATTTCGTTCAAATACCAGGTCCTAACAAGAATAGATAAGAAAAGATTATACAAGCTGTTCCTAGGTTCCCCAGTTTCAAGCAACCCTACGCAGAGGCTGTGGCAGCTACACAGAACCTAGTAGGCAAGGAAACAGATAGGCAAAACATGATCAACTACCTGAGTGTCATAGGTCTCTACCAGGCATCTGCACTTCTTACCTTGTCTTGAGTACATTGAGTTTGAGTATCTCAAATAGCTTGAACTTCAAGTGCTCAAAGAACGAAAGGCAACAAAGAGAAAGATGGGGAAGATGCTTGCAAAGTCAAGAGCCATCATCGAAAAGAGTATGAAGAAGTCTGCTGACAGACAAAGGATGATGAGCTTCTTGAAGCTGTATGGATTTTCCAGAAGGAGACTTGGCCCCATGTCTCTATCTACAATGGATGAGCACATCAATGGTATCAAACAGAAGATCAAGAGTGGAGAGCTAATTTACTTACACTCCCTTCCAAGTCAAGCCCAACCTAAAATGGAGGTTAAGGTTGAACAATTGAGACAACACAACCTGTACCTCCTGCTGAGCCTCAGCAAGCTTCATCTTCTGATCCACAGCAAAGTCAAACTCCCTCTCATTCTGAACCTGTAAGGAGGAAAACCCCAACTGAGCAAGACAAGACTGATCAACAGGGTTGCTGCAGACCAGTCTTCTCAATTAAAGTCTTCAAAGAGGAAGAAGATGATGGCTTCCAAACAAAAGTAAAAGAAGAAGAAGAAGCCTGAATCATCCACCTCTACACCTCAGGCTGAGTCAGATCAACTTGAGGAAGTGCATAAAGAGGCAGCCTAATCAACTCCAATTCAAGTGGCTCCTCTTGTAGCTGAGAGACCCATCTTATCCTAGACCTTTACAACTAATCCAGAGAGATGGCATGTGATCAGAGATCAAGGTAGTGAAAATGTCTACACATGGCAAGACTTATTCAACCTACCTCGCATGATCTCTTGAGATGAGAAGATATTATGAGAGTCTAAGTGATCCTAACCATCTAATGAAGAAAGGCATGGTCATCATCATTATGAGGACTCAAAGCTGAAGATCTTTAAATGTTTTAGTAGCATCAACCTAGGGGGAGTTTGTAAGGATTCCTATAAGTCTGATTCAGCCAAAACATCCAAAGTCTCTCTGCATGCATGCACTGAAGAACTAAAGTAGAAATGCTTCAAAAGTTTTAAACATGCCACTAGAATATTCTAAGTGTAAAATCTTCCGAAGCCAAGACCAAATCTTCTGAAGCCAAAAGTGAAGTCTTCCGAAGCTTCAAAGACAAAGTCTTCCAAAGCCAAAGAGTGAAGACATATTTCTTTTTAAGGCTTATAGAGACATGTATTTATCTAATGTACTTTACCATAAAGCTGGACCACCTTTTCGCTGAAACTCTGTAAAGTCACCAACTTACATGAGTTGGTGAAAAGGTCTGTGAATCCAAGGATCGCAATCAGGAATTATGAGCGTTGGTTAAAATCAAGTCAACGTTTGCGGAATCAACGTTGGCTTGGTTTAATTGTTTGTATTAAATTTCAATATCAATAAAAATTCAAGAACATAGTGAAAGAAACACAATTAATGAATGAACAAAGTTTAAATTCAAACGTATTTTATTAAAACAAATTAATGATTACAAATAATGAACGAATGATATTGAATTTTGTGTTTAATGATGTGACGACTGCTAGGGTTTGGTTGTGTGATTTGATGTGGTGTTTTTCTGTTGTGGAATTGTCGTATTGCCATCGCAGTCGTCTTTGATTCGAAACCTAGGATCCATTTATATAGACAATGATGTTTCTGTTAAGGAAACACCGGATCCCTTGGGATTTGAATTGTTTTTGTTAAGGAATCATCGGATTTCTTGGGATTCGCATAACTGCCTTGTTGACTTGTGGACGTGTAACACTTGTTTTATACAAGTGTTTGGACTCCGGAGGAATATTGTCTTTCGTAGATATTTGTTCTTTCGCAGGAGTCTTGTTCTTCCAAGGGTACATTGTTCTTCCGAAGCAATCTTGTTCTTCCGAAGCAATCTTGTTCTTCCATCCTCAGAGCTGGTTGTTCATCCGCAAAAGATCTTCGGATGTATTTTACTTATAAGAAACATATCTACGGAAGAACAAAATGTTCATCCGTAGATGTTTCTTACACTTAGTCAATTTCTGAAATTGACTAAGTATAATGTTTGTACCTGCAAACATACATAAATCAACACACATATATATGGGTTAACCTATACAGTTAATGCATACACAATAATGAGTTACAACCATTCATTACAGATATTAATTCAAGTACTAAGCCTATACAAAATGGACTAGATCTACTGATCCTAGACCTAACAATACTCCCCTTTAGGCTTAGATACTTGTAATCATTTCTTCAAAACTGAAAGCTCCTTTAATTTTGAAACCATTTTCTTGTTGAAATATGATACTGCATCCTTTTGATCATCGTATTTGTACTTGATCTCCATTCTGCATATCCTTTGGAGTGTCTCAAAAATCAACCCCAATACTCTTCTTCTATGGTGAGGGTTTCCACAACACATTGATTGTTAACATTTTCCAGCTCATCTTCTTCTTAGATTCTCAGTTCTGATATATCTTCAATGTTGGCTTCGTTCAGCATCCCAGCATTATACCTTCTTCTCTTGCATGCTTTGGCATGCAGCTTATCCACAACTTGAATCATGTGCACATATATACACAAGTCATTCTAAGCCCTTTCATCAGTTAGCTTTGGGAAGAATTTATCGTGAAGGTATGATGTATAGCTAGGGTGGAGCAGTTTGATCTCTACTGGGTCAAAAATTCTAATTCTTTCAGCTTTCTTTCCTTCTGCATTTCTCAGCAGCACTAATTCTTTGGTCTTCTCAACATATCCCCATTTTGTTATGGGATATGTATGTTGATTCCCATCTATGCTTTTAACATTAGCTGACTTCCTGCTTTGACATCCAACCCTCTTCAAGAACTCATCATCCACCATTGTAGAGGAGTTAGATTTTGGTCTTTTCATTCTTTGTAACCTTCTTCTATGCTCATCATCCTTTCTTGTTGCTTCCTTAAGCACATCATCTCTGAATTTTGTTTTTAGCTTTCCCACTAACATAGAGAAGTCTCTTCCTCTTGGGTGAACTTGATAGTTAGATATAATCAAGCTTTGCAAATCTTTGAGATCACATTCAGGTAGGCACAGTACTGAAGCTATATCATAGAAGTATTCAACCCTTCCAGATGTTCTTTTGATGATAGCGCAGTCCCATTCTTGATCATACTTCCATACCATGATTCTGTTATCTTCCATAGAGTTTGGGCTTGTGATGTGGTCAAATAATTCTATCAAAGTAGACTTTTTCTCTGTGATTTCTCTGACTGTTGTACCCAATGGCCACACTTTCCCAGGTATGACTGCTCTTGGTTCTCTGATAAGTTTGCCTTTTTCTTTGTGTTGAGCTGTACTTTCAACTATGACTGGTTCAGCAGGGAATTTGTTGTAATGATCAGCATCAGGCTTTGGAGCTTCAGTTCTGAATCTGACTCTAGTATCAAGTTCAACAGACATTACATGTTCCATCATTCTTCTCAGCTCAGTAACACTTCTTCCTTTAAGCTCATGAGCCTTATAGTTGTGACCCTGTAGCCAACATACCATATTGTACTTGCTTAGCTTTGTTGTATCTCAGTGACCTAGATCTTTCTTGATTTTCTAAATGGCTTGGAAAGTGGTGAATGCTTCATAATCACAATTTGGAATTATGAATCTAGCAAACTCAAACTCTTCCAACATATCTTTCATCTCAGTCAAGTTCATCCTTTCAACCATGTCATATGGAACCCATGATTGATCAGGGTCATAAACATAGTTGATTCAGGCCTCTCTTCCATTATATCTTTTGTTGTCAGAAGATCATCAGCCTTTGATTCTTCTTGATCTTTGTTAGTTTCATCTTCAATCAGCTCTTTCCATTCAGCATCACTCTCAGCTTAATCTTCATCATGAGTTACTTGCTTTAATGATGACACATCCATTGAAGGAGTATGATCTGGAGATGTATGCCTTGATCTTTTAGGTGAATCTTCAACATTTATCACCTTTTTCACACTAGCACCTAAGTACTTCCTCTTTCTTGAGTATAGAATAAGTTGCTTAGAGGTCTCAGAAAATTCTTTTGGTGTTTTTGTTGATGGAACAGCATTTGATTCAAGGGCACAGATCTTCATCTTCAGCTCTTCAATCTCTTCTTCTTTGCCTTTTAACACAGTAGACTGAGTAGTGAGAGAGTTGTTTGCATGTTCAATTTCCAATTCTAACTTCTCCTTTTCAGTTTTCTCATTCTTTGCTGAATCTTGAAGTTCTTTAACCAGCTCATGCAATGCATCAATCACTTTATTGTTTTCTTGTATGTTCTCCCTCAATCTTTTCAGGCTTGATTCTTGCTTCATCAGCTGATCATCTTTTACTTTCATCATTTCCTTAAACTCTTGAATTCTTTGCTTTCTATTGTTAGACTTTACAACAAGCTTATTGTATTCAGCAACCAGATAACTTTTATTGACTGGGATATCATTATCACTTAGATCATCTTCATTGTAGGCAATCACATCAACATAGTTTGCCTCTTCTTCTTCTTTTTGATGTTGAGTAGTCATCACATCATTATTATTTCTTTAGGGGCTACACTTGCTGAGCTTGAAGTAGACATAATGACTTGATCTGCCAGTTCTTGATGTGGTTGTTGTTGTTGCTGATGGTCAGTGATTGGAGAGACTAGTTCAGTATTCTTTGAATGGACAGGGGATTCAGTCTTGGTAAATGATAGTTGAACTGTACTTGCTTGAGAGGCTAACTCTGTCTCCCCGGTGTAGAAGCTCTTAGTAGATTGATTTTCAGGGGTTGGAGGTTGTTGAAAAGTTGTATTTGGAGTTGATTTGGCGATGGAGGGTGAATTGGAGAGATTGGTTGAGTGTTTTGGCTTGCTGGTGAATGTGGTAGGGATGGTTGAGGTTGTTGGTGAATGCGTGATTGATGAGGTGAAGTTGAGAATTCCTCGGTGTTAGCAGGTGAACTTCCTTGCTGCCAGCACTCCTTTTCCACCAAAGGATCAGAAGTTAAAAGGAAAGATTGCTGATAAAGAAAAGAAAAACAAGATCTTTTGAAGGCTTCTTTGTCCGGATCAAACTCTCCCCATCACGATCAGTATTGGAAATGAACGGAGAAAAAGGGAAAGCTTGTTTACGAAGCAGGGTTGCTTTCGTAAGAAAGTCCTTCTTCCGATGGGAAAATGGCTTCGGAAGTTAAAGTTGTCAAGACTCAAAAGAACAAAAGAGTCCCCTTGAAACCATCCCAGAAGAAGACTACTTCGAAAGAAAAGGTGGTGAAGGTTCTTCTGAAAAGAGTGATGCTTCGGAAGAATACCAAGCTGCACAAGCTTCAACAAGCTCATCTTATATGATCAACCAAGGGATGTAATGGAAGATCAAGGAAGATGATGCAGCCCAAACCTCTTTTTCAAAGACATCCATTGAACCCACATGTAAAAAATTTGGTTTAATTATGTCACTATCACTGGAAGAACCCAAGACCAGCAAGGCTTGGGTTTCCAATCAAAACTAATCATCTCATCTTATGTGCAGGGACATCCATATGACAAGAAAGACAATGTATGGATTGTGGATAGTGGATGCTCTAGGCACATGACAGGGAACATATCTCTCCTTCAATAATTCCAACATTTTGATGGAGGTCCTGTCCAATTTGAAGGTGAGGCCGGAGGATATATTTCTGGCAGAGGAAGTATATCCAATGGAAACTTAAAAGTTGACAAATTACACTTTGTCAAATAGTTTGAAAACAACCTGTTAAGTGTTTCTCAGTTTTGTGATCAAAAGCATCAAATGCTCTTCACAGAACATGAGTGCATTATCCTCAAACCCGGGATGACAATTCCTCAGGAATTGGTGCTTCTTAGATCTCCCAGGAAAGGGGATATGTACAAGCTTGATATGGACAATGCTTCCCCACTGGGTGAAGTATCATGTTTTCTTTGGAAAGCTGATGGTGATGAGTCAACACTATGGCATAAACGAATGTGTCATGTGAATTTTAAAACAATGAATAAATTGGCTAAAAATAACTTGGTACATGGTTTGCCTAAAAAGGAATTTTTCTGTAAAGATAACTGTGTTGCATGCCTGAAAGGGAAGCAACACATGGCATCTCATAAATCCAATGTTGTTAACTCTATCACCACTCCATTACACTTATTGCCATGGATTTATTTGGTCCCACAAGTATAATAAGCATTGGAAGGAAATCATATTGCCTTGTGATTGTTGATGATTTTACAAGATATACATGGGTATTCTTTTTAAGAACTAAAGATGAAACTGCTGAAACTTTAAAATCTTTTATTCTTAAAATAGAAAATCAAATTGATCACAAGGCTAAAATAATTAGAAGTGATCAAGGAACTGAGTTTAAGAATCAAGTTCTTGACTTATTCTTTAACTCAAAAGGGATTGCCAGACAATATAGTGCTCCTAGAACTCCTCAACAAAATGGTGTTGCTGAGAGGAGCAACATGACACTTATTGAGGCTGCTCGGATCATGTTAGCTGATTTAAAGCTGCCTCTAACATTCTAGGCAGAGGCAGTCAGCACTGCATGCTATGTGCAGAACAGGGTTCTTGTAGTGAAGCCACATGGAAAAACCCCTTATGAGCTATGGAACAAAAGGCCACTGTTCATTGGCTTTCTAAGGTCCTTTGGTAGCAGGTGTACCATACTTAAAACAAAGGACAATTTGGCAAAATTTGTTGAAAAGTCGGATGATGCTATCTTTGTTGGATATTCATCTAACTCTAAAGCTTATAGAGCTTATAACATCAATAATCAACAATTTGAGGAATCTTTCAACATTGTAGTCAATGAGCACACTCCTTGTGTTAGAGGGAATGGCCCTGATCATATCTTTGACTTTGAATTGTTTCCAAACTATTCTAAACCCTCTTATGAGAATGTTTCGCTGGAACAGGTACTCAAAGTGACTCAGATGAAGACCAACTGTTTTAGCTACCCAAACCTATTCCATGTTCTCTAAGAGCTGCAGCAAATCAAGCTCCTACAATTGGCAGATCTGATAGCATGACTATCTCGAGGTATAGTGGAGCATCAACCAATGATCCACCTGTTGACCCTCAAACCTCATCAGGTGATACTACACACACCAAGCTGATAGAAGTAGCATCTTGAAGGAACATGCAACTGTTAATGCTACTTCACAACCAACCAATGATGATGATGTTTCTTATTCATTCAATCAGTCCTCATTGAATGAGTTTGAAACAGCAGCTGGTACCAGTGTTAAAGCTCTTGAGCAAAATATGTCCAATCTGGATCTATCTTTGCAATTAGAGGTAATTCCTACACTTAGGATTCACAACACTCATCCAGCTGAGAACATCATAGGGGAAGTCTCTAATGGTGCGAGAACAAGGGGACAAACTCACAATGGGAATGTCTGCTAGTACTCATGCTTTTTATCCCAGATGGAACACAAAAAGGTAGAAGAAGCCTTGAAAGATAGTAACTGGGTTGAATCAATGCAAGAGGAGCTGCTTCAATTCAAGAGACAAAAGGTTTGGAACCTATGTCCACTACCATCTGGTCAAGTACCAATAGGCACCAAATGGGTTTTAAGAAACAAGAGAGATGATAGAGGCTTGATCATCAAGAATAAGGCAAGACTGGTAGTTCAAGGATACACTCAAGAGGAGGGAATCGATTATACTAATGTCTTTGCACCTGTTGCAAGACTTGAGGCAGTTAGGATCTTCCTTGCTTATGCTGCATCCAAGAATTTTACTGTCTACCAGCTTGATGTCAGTGTGCCTTTCTATATGGGGATATAGATATGGAAGTTTATGTGTGCCAACCTCCAGGATTTGAAGATCCACAACACCCCAACTATGTGTGCAAATTGGATAAAGCTCTATATGGGCTGCACTAAGCACCTAGGCTGTGGTATGACATATTGTCTCAGTTTCTCCTGAAGAAAGGTTACACAAGAGATACCATTGACAGGACTTTTTTCATAAGGAAGTCTGGAAAGGACATCTTGCTCGTTAAAGTCTATGTTGATGACATCATATTTGGTTCCTCAAATGATCAAATATGTAAAGACTTTGAGAGCATTATGAAGAAGAAGTTTGAGATGAGTTCCATAAGAAAAATGGACTTTTTCCTTGGAATTCAAGTGAAGCAAATGAAGGAAGGGTTTTTCATCAATCAATCTAAATATGTCAATGACATTTTAGAAAGATTTGATATGAAAGATTGTAAGCCAGTGGTGGAGTGTGCAGATAGTATATATATTTTGATAAAGATTTATTGCACAGATTCAGTTTTAATTGGTTGTTACTAATACTAAACCACACACACAAAAGGCAGTGTACCTGTCGTGTGGTAATATAGTGTTGGTAAGAACCGAGTATCAATCCGTGGACACACCTAGCCTACTCAACAAACTTAATGTTTGACTATCAGATTTGGTTTTTGTTAAAGAAAGCGATAACTTGCATTTGGAAAGATTTTTAGGGTTTAAAAATAAACAATAATAGAAAGAAAGTAAACTAAGATTTAAAGCGTTTGGATTTAAAATCAGGAAATAAAAGTTATCATCCTAATTAGACTCCACTTATGTAATTGTGATGAATTGGTGATGTGATTTAAAGATATTGATTAATGTAGTTATGTTAATGTTTATAAAGATGAGCCGACGCGATTTCTCGTTTATCCTGCTGCCGTAGTGACTTGATTATGTCAGGCTGAGTTTACTGCTCAGATCAAAGCCCTAGTACTGTAGGTGAATCTTTTGTGTCCTATTTGACATATGATTTCTGAAAACATAATTTAATGTTAAAAAGAGAGTTGATCAAGTTCCTTCCTAACATACCATTAATTTTAGAAAACCGTAACAATTACTGAAGTTTCCGAACTAATAAAAGGGAACCCGCAAATGATCAGGAAGTTAAAGTGATATGATTTCTAATAACCATTTCTAGTTCATTAGCCATGGATTTATTATGAAGACCGGTTTCGCGAATGAAAGTTAATCATACGGTTTTCAACCTTGTATGACAATCACAATCACAAACCATAAATTTATAACTTCCCGTTCAAATGTAGAAGCTACCCATCAATAGTTTTCCCAAGAACACCATAACATTAACATAATATTTATCACATCATTAGTTCATCACGAATTACATAAGTTTCATCCGATGAGGATGATAAATAGAGTTTAGCTCATAATGAGCTTTAACATAACAACAGATAACAAAGAAGATAGATAAGTGATCATCGATGAAATGGAACAATCAAACCGATAATCCACAATGGATGACGTTTAGGTGATCCCAAGCTTCTTCCAAGTGTTGTATGCACCTCCCGAGCCTCCGAATGATCTTGAAGTCTTGATTCCCGAGAGAATTCAGCAGAGTAACTCTCCCACCAAAGCTTGCCAAAAATGGTGAGCTTAGGCTTCTATTTATAGGCAATCCGGAGTGTTTAAGCATGGCCCCGTGCCTAAAAGGCACGGCCCCGTGCTAGTACAATGCTTACGAAAGTTGGTCGGCTCGTACATGCAGGTTGTGTCGGGCACGGCCCCGTGCTAAATGGGGCACGGCCTCGTGATAATGACTTTATTGTGTATCATGCTTCTGCAGCCCCTCTTATTAAGCCTACCTCCAACCGACAAACACTCAAACACCCTTTATGGCAAAAGGCTATGAGTGATTAATTTGAAGCATTACAATACAATCAAACATGGTCCCTTATTCCTCCAAATTCCGCTCAAAATGTTATGGGATGAAAATAGGTGTATCGCATTAAACCCTAATGGTACGATGGAACGCTTAAAGGCTCGACTTGTAGCCAAACGCTTCACCCAATGACTAGGCATCTACCGTATTGACACCTTCAATTCGGTCGTTAAAACTGCTACTATACGCCTCATTCTTTCTCTCGCTATATCTCAGAACTGGTCCTTACATCAATAGGATATCAACAACACCTTCTTACTGATTCATTCGGAAGACGTGTATATGGCCTAGCCCCTAGGTTTTACTGATTCATTCCTATCCGACAAATGTTTGTAAACTCGTTAAAGCCATTTATGGACTAAGAAAAGCTTCTCGTTCTTAGTACACCAAACTCAAAACCTATCTTCTCTTTCAAGGCTTCAAACCCACTATCTCTGACTCCTCTTTTTTCATACACACTAATAGTTCCACCCCTATCTTTCTTCTTGTCTATATCAATGACATTACCGTCACCTGTCCTTCCACATCTACCATTCAAAATTTTATCACTTCTCTTGCCATCAAATTCTCTCTTAAATATCTTGGTTCCTTTCTTAGTTTCTTGGAGTCGAGGTTCTTCTTCATTTTAATGGTATCCTCCTGTTCAATCCAAATATATCTTGGATATTCTGAATCGAACTAACATGATAGATTGTAAGCCGGTATCAACGCCAATCACGAGTTCAGAAGTTCTCACTTCATATAAAAAACACCATTATCTTCTTCCACTGAATGCAGGGCCATGATCGGTGCTTTATAGTACTTGTCGATAAGACTCAATATTGCCTTTACAATGAATAAGTTATCACAGTTCATGCATGCCCCCTTTACAACTCACTGGACAGCCTTAAAACGCATGTTACGTTATCTACATGGGACACTTCATCATGGTTTGCTACTTCTTTGTCAATCTCCCTTACAACTCCATGCCTTTACTGGTGCTGATTGGGTGGGTGACAAAGACACGTGGTGTAGTACCACGGGCTACATAGTTTATCTCGTTTGTAATCATATCTCATGAAGCTCTAAACATCAACATACGTCCCCTTAGATCCTCGACAGAAGCTGAATTTAGAGCCGTTGCATCCGCCACCACTGAAGTCTAGTGGCTCACTTCCTTGCTTATGGAATTAAGCTTCAAATCCGATTGCATACCCACCATTTATTATGACAACTTGAGTGCTACTCACTACTTTGCAAATCCAGTTTTTACACTAGAATGAAACATCTAGCACTGGATTTCCACTTTGTCCGTGAAAAGGTCCAAAACGGGTCATTACGCGTAACTCATATAACTGGCGACGACCAACTTGCTGATGTTCTTATAGATCCACTGCTTCGGCCCAGATTTCATCTCTTAATCTCCATTATTGGCCTTACTAATCGACCATCCATACTGCATGGGAATATTAAAGATACCGATAATGTTGATAATAATGAACATCCCTATTTTATAGTTCCTATTAGTTTTATTTATTTGTTGTAATATACTATTATTCTCCTATTATTTAGATTAGTTTGTATCATCCTGTATCTACATATTGTATTCATTCATGATCAATGGAATTCATTCAAAGCTAATAACCTTCATATGAAGGAGGACCAGATCCAATGGATATGGATAACAATTGGTTACCTCTGTATTCTCATGTTTCCAACAATAAAGCACATAATTCTTAGGTTTGTAGATATATGATCTCTGGTGATGTTCGAATTTTTTTGGAACGGCTAATTGGATTACTAACAAGACATCGATGCATGGATTATCTCAATTACTTAATTAAGAAACCTGAAACCATCATTTAGAGGAAACTCATATTAGGTGAGGAATACCTCTGGCTCATCTGGAATCTCACTTTGTTTTTGTCACTGGTAGGATTTGAACCTAAAACTTACATTTATTTTTAAGATCTTTGGTACCTCACTGAACCATTTGAAGTAAGGATCTTGACGGAGTTTGGTACAAATATCATTTTGTTAGGTCAAAAATGTCGTATTACCGTACATATAGTCACTATTTGTCTTTTTTTTCTTTTTTTTACATGCACTCTAAATATACACTTAAATTTACATCAAACTAAAATCCTTGATTCTAGGGAGTGTCACCATTAATAACTCTAATGTCTTTGTCATTGGACCAAAACCCTTCACATTTTACTATTGTCTTACCTTCATTTTATTGAAGAACGTTCATTTAGTTTCAAATAACACCCTTGATTAGAACTTAGATTATTGATATCATGAATCCGCTATATTTAATAAAATAATAAGTTTTTATCACTATTAATAAAAACATCTTTATTTATAAGCTCGCCATCGTAAAAATTTGCACCCATATAATCTTACATTCTATAAATTTTGCTTTGAAACATTTTCGAATGTATTTTCACATCTTCTATTGTTTTAATCATTTTGTTAACTACAAGTCTATAATCAACTAGTTTTATACTCGTCCGACAACCGTGTATTTTAATGTTATAGTGACATAAATACTTTTTTTATTTTTGCAATCATAAGATAATTCTTAATAGGTTTACTATATTTATGTGAGTATGTTTCTTATATTATAGGAATGGTTGTAAATGGTTATGAGTGAAGGATAGAGAAAAATTAAAGATTATACTTGTATATTTGGGGAATCATTGTTAGCCCATATAAATTTTTTAATAAATCTGAAAGTGGTTATGAGTGCAGGAGATAGAAAAAGTATTGATAAAAGAACTAAATATTATTTAATTATGAAGAAGATAAAAAAATTAGTGATTTTTAATTTAATTATAAGGATAAGTATTGCAAACATGATGTGAATGCTCTAACAAAAACAATAATTTTTAAGAGCAAAATACAACTTGATAACTTGCAAGGAAAATTACCAACTATAAAAGAATGAGTAATCATATATACTAATGAGAATCATATGTTGTGAATTACCGTGATAAATTGAGAGTCGCGAAATGCTATCAGATTGAAACTATTTGGGTTCACACCAAATTTTCAATCGGATAAAACTCAATTACAAAAAAATATGATATGTGTGTGAGAATTCGTGAACAATGAAAATGAAGAGTGACCAAAAATTGTTCCAAAATTAACATTTACAGGGAAGGATGTAAACTCCCAGAGGCGGCAGTTTTCATATCCAAAATTTACATTTTTCTACCCTTTAATTTCACATTAACAGCTCGACCCCAACCAGGGACTGCCGCCCCTTGAACCCCGCTCCCGGGGGCGCTGCCCACAAACCCCCGCCAAGGGGACGTTGCCCCTATGGAACCCTATTGTTTAGAGGCTTCGCCCTTAAGAAGGTTTTAAATTTCAAAGCTCATAATATACTCAAACAAGTGTGCACTCCACGCCTCCAGACTTGTTTGATGGATATTATGGTTAGTCAATCCAATTACACTAAAATATCTAACATTCCTCCCCTATTTTAGTGTAATCCTTGATTAACTAAAACAAACTCACACAAATAAAAAACTTATGCATAAATAAAATATCGTGACGATTGAATTTCATCTTAGTATATTGCATATTTTAAATATTTGAATATCAAGGTGTCACTATGAATTGAACCCTTACTATTCATAGTGAATCATGAAGATAATATACATAAAAGTTTACATACTTATATATTCTTACTTGACACTATATTTTACAAGCTTTGTGTCCTTATCCTCTATAAGCATATCAAAGCCAAGTCCAAGCTTCTTAAAGCAACTAAACTTCTTGCTCATATATGTAGCTCTTTTCATCTTGCACTTGCATATGCATTTTTTCAAAAGAACTATTAAGAAGATAGACTTCAACATCTTTTTACTAGCAGGTCTGGACTATCTTGGGATGATGTTACTAATGTGTTCCAATCTCTAGATTTTAAGCTTTCCAAATTGAATTCAGTATTTAGTGTGATACTTGATAGGAAGTGTGTATCTTAGCATAAGAGATTTTAGGTGGACTTCAATCCCATCCACACAGTTGACTTGTGCACAAGATCTTTATTTAATCCTTTGGTTAGATGATCGGATAAATTATGTTGAGTTCTTACAAACTTCACTGATATCACACCATGCATTATGAGCTCACGAATCATGCTATGTCTATCACCTAAGTGTCTAGACTTGCCATTATACACTTGACTAAAAGTCTTAGCAAAATTTTCTTCACTATCACAATCGATAGATATAGGTGATATCAGTTTTGGCCACAATGGAATTTCATAAATCAAATTTCTTAGCTACTTAGCTTCTTTACCTACTGCTGCTAATGCCACAAACTTAGATTCCATTGTTGAGTTAGTGATGCTAGTTTGTTTCTTTGATGGCCAAGAAATAGCACATCCCCAAGTAGAAATGTTCATCCACTTATGGAAGAATAATCTTCCATATTGGTAATCAAACTTGCATTTGAATAACCTCTAATAACATAAAGAAATCTAGAATAAGCTAAACTATAATTCATGGTTCTTTTCAAGTACTTAAATACTCGATTGATAGCTTGCTAGTGGTGTGAACTAGAATTACTAGTAAATCTACTAAGCTTTCCTACAACATAGGCTTTATATGGCCTAGTGCTAATCATGGCATACATAAGACTTCCAATAGCTTTTCAGTATTCAAGTTGAGATACCGCAATACCTTTATAGGTAGAAGCTTAAGATTAGTATCTATAGGAGTGTTTACGTGAGAACAATCTTTGAAGTTAAATTTCTTTAGAATCTTCTCATTATAATGAGATTGAGAAATTGAAATACCATTGTTCCATGCTTGATATTTATACCAAGGATCACTGTAGCCTCCCTCATGTCTTTCATAGCAAACTTAGATGACAAGAATTCCTTAGTTTTATTAACTTGACTCGGTTAATGGTAATATTAACATGTCATCTACATTTAAGCAAATTATAACTCCCTCCCAGAGGTGTCAAACTTTCAATATACACACACACACTTGTTTTCTTGGTTTAGCACAAACCATTGGACAACACAACATCATTAAACTTTTGATGCTATTGTTTTGGTGCTTGCTTCAGACCATATAAAGTGATAATGATAATCAAGACTTAACAGGTCTTAGTACACAATACCTATTCAATTAACAACCAAATAAAGGTCAACCAACATAATTGTTTAAATAATTAAAACACAAGTTAAACTCGTAAAAAAACTTAACATGTTCTAAAGTTTAATCTCAATACAAGTCAAACACAAACGAAAATCTAATCATACAAAACCTATTACCTGAAGTAGATCACGAGAAGATTAGCCGCTCATTGTTCTTCAATGATCTTCAAAGATGTTGTTGATTTGCATACAGGATGATTGTATGTTGTTAAAAAGATGTAGAATGATGAATTTCGGGCCTAGAAACTCCCAAAATTCGTCTCAAATCGTCCTAGGTCAAATGGGGGCAAGTGATGAGTGAAACATAACAAAAACCCCGCTTTATAGGTGTTCCACAGAGGCCCTGGCGTAGGCTACGCCAGGCAGCGTAGCCTATGCTTGGGTGTTTTTTGTTGTTTTAAAACTGAAGCTGGCGTAGCCTACCGTGACTAGAGTAGGCTATGATGGGAGCTTTTCTGCTGCATTTTGAATCTTTGTTTCTTGACCCATCCAATGCCTTGTTTCACCATATAAGCTTCCAACTTGATTATTTTACCTACAAAATCACTTCCAACTTTTATACCTATTCAACATAATCAAATGCATAAAACTATAATCATACTTAATATGTAACATATAAACACATAAAATACCATTCCAACAAACTCACATCATCTAGGTATAGAAGTAAATCTTTATGCATCAAATATTACATCTCTTGACTCTATAACTGAGTTTACAGACATAATCATTAGATTTTAAGACATAGAACCTATAAGCCTTGGAATGCTTAGCATATCCAATAAAAATGCAGTCAATACCGCTTTCACCCAAGTTTTCTTTTTAGGTTCGGTTAGCCTCACAAAAACTCTACATCCCCAAACTCTAAGATGATTCAAGTTTTGTGGCTTTTTGTACCAAAGTTCATATGGGGTAGTCTTATTTCTTTTATTAGGAATTCTATTCAATAGATAACAAGTTTTTAACATCACGTCACCCCAAAATCCTTTACTCACCCGAATAGGATAACATATAATTAACCATATCTTATACTTTCTTTTAGCTACACCATTTTGTTGTGGTGTATAAGGAGCTGTAGTTTGATGTATTATATCAGTTGATTAGAAATACTCCGGATCATAATACTCAACTCCTCTATGAGTACGAATAGTTTTAATCAACCTGTTTTGATGAAGCTCTAACTCTTGTTTATAAACTATTAATTTATCAAGAACTTCATCCTTAGCATGTAATAAATAAACATAACAATATATAAAGGTATCAATAAATGTAATAACATACGTTTTATTACCTAACGATGGGTAGCATGCAAGTCACATAAATCACTATATATGAGATCTAAAACTTTACTTTCCCTATTAACATCTTTAAATTAGTCAACATGCATATCTTTCATTTTTAATTTTTCATGTGAATAGTAGGGATTAAAGTCATTTTAGACATATCCTTAACCTTTTTGAATGAACATGTTCTAGTCGAGCATGCCATAATTCTAATTTGTTCGTATTATTACTAGAACTAGTTGAAGCCATACAAACATATTTTTTACCAAAAGAAATATCTAAACTCAACATAAACATACAATTACATATATAACCAAATCCAACAAAAGTACCATGTCTTGATGAGACCTGTCACTTTCCAACAATTGTTTGTAACCACATTTATTTAAGAGAATACCAGACAAAAGATTCTTTCAAATCTCAGGTACATACAACAGTTTATTTAATAATAAACATTTTCCAGAAGTAAACACAAGCATCACATCATAATACCTTGATTGGTTCACTTGCAACGTTGCCCATCTTTCGTAATGTTCAATCTTCAATTGGTGGAAAGTACTTGAACCAACAAAGATCTTCAAACACATGACTAGTCGCTCCTGAATCAACCCACCAAGCAACATCATTATCCTGCACATAAAATGATTCAGAAATTAGTGATACATAATTCTCACCCGAATTACAATTTGGAACTAAAATCAGAACTTGTTTCTTTCCCGGATCCTTAGTGATGTTTGGTTTTTTAAATGACATCTAACGTATTTAATTATAAGGTTTTAATCAGCTTACATGTTAGAACGAGGTTATTGCGGGTGCATTTATGTTTTGCAGGTATTGGGAGCTATATGACGTAAATAAAGTCAGTTGAGAAGTTATAGGAGGAAGCGGTGCGAAACCGAGAAAATGACAAGAAAGAAACACAAGAAAAATGAAAAAGAAAACTCCTGGCCACCGTAGGACCTCAGGCTGCCATAACCTACAGAGGCCTTTGGGGAGAAAGTGGCAGAAAGCCCCACCGTAAATTACGATGGGGAGACGACCTACAGTACAACAAATCCTGAAAAAACATAAAGTCTTAACGTAACCTACGGTGGTCACATGACCTACGGTGCAAGGCACGCTGAAATTTTATAAAAAGATGGGAAATCTAGGTTTTGACCTACGAATTGATTCCTAGCCGTCTCCAAGTCCCAAGAACGATTCCAAGCAATCCCGAAGACTTCCACAGGTAATTTCAAGGCTCAAGATCTCATTTTTATCATTCGATTTGATTTCTAAATGTTTAGAACAATATTTTCTTTCGTTTTCGTGTTGATTTTCATTGCCATATCCGGCTAAACCATCCGTGATCTTCTCCGGTGATAGGTTTGTGTACGTTTGACTTGTTCTTGTATTTTCAATTGGATTATTGTTGAACTAGGCATCTTAAGCCAAGTGATGTTATTTTTTAATTAGAACTTCTAAAATATTTATGTTGATTGAACCTATGTTCCGATTTTCGTGAGTGTTTAGATTTCTTTAAATCGGGAAGCTTCACGAGGGTTAGGATTGGGTTGGTTAACGTGAGTTGGTATGATCTGAGGAGTTCATTTACAATGGTCTCGTTCAATCTTATTAGGTCTAATTAAAACAAGTTCAATGATGGTTATTTCTATGTGACCATTCGCAAACATCTAGGACAAGTCATTAGTTGCAAACCTGAACTCGGAGAGGATTACCTTTCCAATTATTGTTTACACTTAATCCAATTTCACATTTGTTTCACTTTAAAGTCAATTCCCTTGTCAATTTGTTCTTAATTAAATTTAAACCTTAAATCAAGCTTTTCACTTTCCACATATGTCTTGTGGATACAACCTTACTTTCCTATTTGCTTAGGTGAGCTAAGATCATAAAATTAAATTGTTTTTGATTACCCTGAAAAACTGCATCGAAATGGCGACGTTGCTGGGGAATCAGTGCATAAATTGATTTGTTTGATTTTTGTTTTCAACTTTTATTTAGTTTATTGTTCTTCTTTACGCTTGGTGTGTTTGTGTGTAAGTGATAGCTGCATGCATGCATACCAGATACGCAAGGAACAAGTTCCCATTGATATTTGATCCAGAAGTAAAAAGACTGCTCGGCGAATTAAAATGAGCAAATTCATGATAAAAGTGCAATCAAATTCAATCAAAGGTGAACTACTGGAAAATCCAAATCAACCACCACCAAATCAACAACAACAACCACCTGTTCCACCACAGAATCAACCATTACCTAATGACCCGTTAGCCCACCCGAATATTCAACCACAACCACGAAACAACCCATGCACACATGTTCAAAGCCATCCTTCACAAAGGCAGAACCCATATCCTCAAAGACAAAGATAAAACCCTAGGCCACAAGCTCCAAACCGGTTTGAGGAAGAAGAAAACCCATATGAGCATGTTAGCATCCATACGTGGAATGAAGAGGAGAATGGTTTTGATGAAGAAGAATATAATGAAGAGTTTAAAGATGAGCAGCAAGGTCAACTAAGAAACAGGCATGTCATCCATCAGAGACAACGGTTCAATCAGCATCAGAACCACAATCCAAACCAAGGTCAAGGTTATAGCCATTTCAGAACCACAATCATAGGTGCATCTTCTCCTATTGTGCGACCACAAGTTTGGGGAAGATTCATTGAGATTAGGTCGAACAGCTTGGCCATTCTACCGGAATTTCATGGATTGCCCATGTAACATCTCGTATTTTTGTTAACTAAAAGTTAACTTCGTTTACTCTTACAAGGGTTATTATTGTCAATTTTGAAACTCATGTGTTGTTTGTGCTTATTCATTATTGTCATTGAGTTTTTATGTATAAAAGTTAAAAATATAAATATTAAATAATAATAATGTTAATATTAATAAAAGTAACAATAATAATAAGTAATAATAATGAATAATAGTATTAGTAATAATAAGATTACTTATAATAAGGTTACTTATAATTTATAAGGGTTATTAAACTTAACCATGTATAAAACATAAACTTAAATTAAGTTTGGGGGTTTTATTTGTCAATTTGGAAACTTAAAATAGAACTTTTAAACATAAAATGATAACTATTAAACTAAAAGGGGCCAATGTGTAAAGTTTCAAAGTTTCAACCCAAACCCCCGCCCACTCCCGTAATTCCGGCCGGGACTCCGGCCACACTCCGGCCGAAGTCCGGCGAGTCTAAAACACCAAAAACCGTTCGTTTCGTAACCAAAAATTGATCCGAATCGTTTCGTATACGTAATTCGAACTTGAATGCACCTAATAATTGAGTTTATACATTGGTTACCTGGTCTATTCGTTCGTATAACCGAAACTCTTTTAACTCATGGCCGTTTTGTCATTAAAACACAACAATAATCGAATTAACTTAACACAAACAATCATTTATCTATATCTAATCGATTACACACTTCAATTTCACCTGAATCAAACTCAAACAACAAATTTAAGCATCATCTTCAACGCGACCTGCACACGAATCGAACATCACTCTCTGGAGTTCAAGAATCGAAATTGATAGAGGACTTATAATCTTGTTCCTCAGTATAAGCTTTCTGTAAAGGGAATTTGATTATTATCGTCGTTTGCAATCGAACCCTTTCACAACATAACCGCGACTTGTTCTACAAACTAAGGCCGACCATTTGAACTCGAACAAGTAAGTTCCATACACCAAAATGCTCGGTTTAATCTAGGGAGCAAAAGCCCTATGGTTGATTTTATTAACAACCCCAAATCCATGCTCAATTTGATCCAAGAAAAACCTAGGGTTTATCGGATTTGGGGATGTTTGTAATCTTTGCTCTTTAACATTTATGGGCTGAGATCTGACGCGGCCCCGGCCCTTGGTTTACTGGTTCTATACCCGCATCTCATACTAGAGGTCTCGGGTTCGAACCCGGAGACCTCCTGTGAATCCAAGGATCGTCGACAGGAATTATCAGTGAGAATTGATTTCAAGTCAACGTTAGCGGAATTAACGTTGATTTGGTTTAATTGTATTTAAACAGTATTCAATGTTAATAAAATATCAAGAACACACGACACAAAACACAATTAAAGATTAATTAATGTTTTATTATAATGTATTGAAGATTACAAAAGAATGAAACAATGAATGCTATGATGTTGTATATGTTATGATGATCGAAAGACTTTTGATGATTGCTGTAATGCTGTTGCTGTTCTCAATCAATCAATCGTCTGTTTTCAATCGTGCTTGAATCGAAACCTAGGATCCATATTTATAGACAGATGTTTCAGTTATAGGAAACACCGGATCTCTTGGGATTTGATTTGTTTCTGATAAGGAATCAACGGATTTCTCGGGATTCGTATAACCGCCTTGTTGACTTGTTGACTTGTTGACTTGTACCACTTGTATAACACAAGTGTTTGGTCTCCGCAGGAATATTATCTTCAGTAGTAATTTTGTTCTTCCGTAGATAATGTTCTTCCGAAGGTAATGATCTTCCGCAGCATTTCTTGAACACTTGGAACTCCAGTTGATTTTGTTCATCCGTAGATGATCTTCGGATGTTTTGTTACTTGTAAGATATACATCTACGGAAGACTAATTTGTTCATCCGTAGATGTTTCTTACACTTGGTCAATTTCAAAATTGATCAAGTATTATGTTTGTACCTGCAGCCATACATACATCAACACATATATAAATGGGTTAACCTATATATATTTAATGCATACATAATAATGAATTACAAAAGTTCATTACAAATATTGATTCAAGTACTAAGCCTATACATAATGACTAGATCTACAGATTCTAGACCTAACAATACTCCCCCTTAGGCTTAGCTACTTGTACTCATTCCTTCAAAACTGCAAGATCTTTGATTCTAGCGATCATCTTGTTGTAGAAGTAGGAGACAGCAGTCTTCTGATCATCATACTTATACTTGATCTTCATCTTGCTCATCATCTTCAAAGTTTCATAACTAATTCCCAGAACATCTTCTTCTGTAGTGAGTGTGTCTAACACCTTGTTGTTATTCACCACTTCTAGCTCATCTTGTTCTGTTATTCTTAGTTCTGTAACTTCTTCAAATGTTGTTCCCTTCAGTAGTCCAGCATTAAATCTTCTTCTTTTATATGCTTTGGCATGAAGTTTGTCTACTACTTGAATCACATGAACATGTAGAAATAAATCATTTTGTGCTTGTTCATCAGACAGCTTGGGAAAGAATTTGTCATTTAAGTATGAAGTGTAGCTGGGATGAAGCAGTTTGATTTCCACAGGATCAAAGATTCTGATCCTTTCTGCTTTCTTGTTTTCAGCATTTCTCAGTAGGACCAATTCTTTTGTCTTTTCTACATATCCCCATTCAGTGATTGGGTATGTGAATTGAGTCCCTTCAATACATTTAAGAGCTGCTTTGTTTCTGTTGTTATATCCAATCCTCTTCATGAATTCATCATCTACATGTTCTGAGGCATTGGACTTGTATCTTTTGAGCCCTTTGATTCTCTTCTGATGTTCTATGTCTTCTCTTTTAGCTTCAATCAGCACATCATCTTTAAACTTAGTCTTTAACTTTCCCACTAGAGTTGAGAAGTCTCTTCCTCTAGGGTGAATTGGATAGTTGCTGATGTTTAAGCTTTGAAGGTCTCTGATGTCATTCTCTGGCAGACTCACCACTGAGAGTACATCTTGGAAGTATTCAACTCTTCCAGATGTTCTTTTAATGACAGCACAATCCCACTCTGGATCATATTTCCATGCCATGATCTTGTTTTCTTCCGCAGAGCTGGGAGTTGTGAGGTGATCTATCAGTTGTATTAGAGTGGACTTTTGCTCAGTTATTTCTCTAACTGCAGTCCCAAGTGGCCATACCTTTCCGGGGATGACTTCCCTTGGCTCTCTAATCAATTTCTCTTTCCCTTTATGCTGATCTTTGGGTTCAACAGTTATGGGTTCAGCAGGGAGTTTGCTTTGTTGTTCATAAGATTGATGTGGAGCTTCAGTTCTGAACTTTACCCCAGTATCTAGTTCAACTTTCATTACATGCTCCATCATCCTTCTTAGTTCTCCCACTGTTCTTCCTTTAAGCTCATGAGGCTTGTAGTTGTGTCCCTGTAACCAGCAAGTCATGTTGTATTTGCTCAGCTTGGCTGTGTCACAGTGTCCCAACTCCTTCTTTATCTTTTGAATTGATTGAAAGGTATTGAATGCTTCATAGTCACAGTTTGGAATCATGAAGCTGGCAAGCTCAAACTCTTTCAACAAATTCTTCATCTCTGTCATGTTCAGTCTTTCAACCATGTCATAAGGGAAACCATGATTTATGAGTGTCATGAACATGGTTGATTCAGGCCTCTCTTCAAGTATGTCACTTGTAGTCAGAAGATCATCAGCCTTTGAGACTTCTTGCTTTGGAGGAGTGTCTTCTTTGATTAATTCTTCCCATTCTTTGTCACTTTCATCTTTCTGTTCAGTGATGGGCTCCTCAGCAGATAAGTCTATTATTGGTGTGTGTTCAGAGAAAGCTTTTGTTTCTTTGGACTACTTTCATCAGTTGGCTTCTTCTCAGTAGTACCAAGGTACTTTCTTTTCCTTGAGTACCAGATCACTTCTTTTGATGCCTTAGGACTTTGTTTTGTTTGAGTGGTTGAAGTTTTGGCATAGGATTCCAATGAGCTGATCTTCAGTTTAAGTTGCTCAATTTCTTCTTCTTTTGTCTTTATTATGTTTGACTGAGCAGTCATAGTGTCAGATGCTTGTTCAAGTTTCTTCATGATCTTTTCTTTATCTTTCTTCTCATTCTCTGCTGCCTCTATAAGTTCAGCTTCCTTGTCTAGCAGAGCATCAATCACTTCTTTATCACTTTGAGCATCGACTCTCAGTCTCTTTATCCTTTCTTGCTGATTTATCAATTCTTCATCTTTTTCTTTAATTATGCCCTTCAGCTCTTGTATTCTTGCCTTTCTTTTAT
This sequence comes from Flaveria ramosissima, assembly GCA_025215565.1. Taxonomy (NCBI): domain Eukaryota; kingdom Viridiplantae; phylum Streptophyta; class Magnoliopsida; order Asterales; family Asteraceae; genus Flaveria; species Flaveria ramosissima. The sequence continues at coordinate 23,929,428 of CM046031.1, forward strand.
TTGACTTGAGCACCAGCTTGTTGTACTCAGCCACCAGATAACTCTTGCTTACAGGAATGTCATCATCACTCAGATCATCTTCATTATAGGCAATCACATCAACCTGATCTGCTTCTGTATCTCTTTCCTGATGCTCAGACTCAATCTCTTCTTCTTTTACCTCCTCATGATCAACACTTGCTGAGCTAGACTTTGCTTCAGTGGCTTGATCTTCCGGCTCATGAAGAGTTTGTTGTTGTTGCTGATCAATCATGGGAGAAACTTGTTCAGTTTCATTTGAGTGCACAGGGGATTCAGTCTTTGATAGTGACAGTTTGACTGTACTTGCATCTGAGACTAATTCTGTCTCTCCAGTGTAGATGCTCTCAGTATCTGAGTTTTGTGGTTGTTGGTAGAGTTGCATCTGAAGCTGATTTGGTGATTGGGGTTGGATGGGAGAGATTGGTTCAGTATTTTGACTGGCAGGTGATTGAGCTTGGGGTGTTGGTTGTTGTTGTGGTGATAGATTGAGGATTGGTGAGATGGGTTCTGTAGTTTGGCTGGCTGGTGATTGTGTTTGGGGTGTTTGTTGTTGCTGTGGTGATGCTACTGGTGATGGTGTGTCTTGAGCAGAGCTGGTAGCAGAGCTCTCTTCCTCATCTTCCCAAACTAACTCTGGAGGTATGTCTGCACTAGCATCAATCACATGTGCAAACATGTCTACATCTTCTCCTTCATATCTCCCTGAGATTTTGTTCAGCACAGATCTGCCAAGGTGTGCTTGAATGAACACACCACCCTCCACATTTGTTCCAGGCAGGTCTGCATTAATGATCAGCTGAATGAATCTTGGAAACATATACATCTTATCAGCCTTCTGTACTCTGATGTGGTCACACAAGCAGTTAAAGATGTACTTTGAGTAGTTGTACGTCCTTCCTTCAAAGATCCCAATAATACCAGATGATATGTGTCTAGAAAATCTGTCAAGCCCAGATTTTCTGTTTGACATACACTTCAGATAAGTGTGACACAAAAATCTGTATGGTTTGCAGAGTCTTCCCTTCTTGATTTCTCCCTTCTTAAAGTCTCCATCATATCCCATTAGAAGGAACACCTTTTCTATGTATTCATTATCGAATACATCAGGGTGTCCTGCTTCAACATCTCCCAGTTCTAGTACCCTTCTTATAGTTTGTTCGTCTATTCTCAGCCTTCGATTCCTTACTTCAGCAATAATTCCTTCATTATCTTCTTCTATACGCGCAGAATTCCAGAAATCACTGATGTGCGATCGATAAATCGTTGGCTCTGCAGATAATGCATAGAAAACCCTTGATCTTCTCAAATATCTCATAATTTCTTGACATCCTTCCGACACAGGATCGTCAGGGTTCAAGAAAGCACATACATTATGCTCTTTTGCAAATCGATGATCCATCTGTTCATAAGAAAAGACTTCATTAGAATCATGTTATTGATATAAGAATACGAACAGTTATGAGATAAAACAAGAATCAACTTGTTCATTCTTGATGATTACAACATGTTTTACCTTAATAGACGCTGATTAAGAACTCAGATATACGTTTGCTTAAGGTTTGATTTGATAAATTTTGAATGTTGAGAAAGTGGGAAAAATTTATTGCGAGATTTTCTAGGTCTGAAAAAGTGAGCTGAAAAAGTGCATAATGCATTTGACAAGTCAAATCTCTTTATTTATACCCTCAGACATATTAATTTTCTCGGATTTATTCAGTGGGTCCCACATTGTACTCTTCCGTAGAAATAATATCACATTTAAGTGTAATCGACAACTTACTCTTCCGTAGTATATCTACGGATCAACAACTTCTACTGATTGATTTTTGTTTATCCGCAGTTTACCAATCTACGGATAAACATTAATCTACTAATATTGATTTACACACAGTTGTATGTATGGCCCAACTCCATTGGTTGAACCAATTATTGCTATAGGACCTCGTTGGCTTTGTATACATGACAATTTAGTACAAGGAAACTTAAAATAAATTTCATGTAACCAACTGCTAATGTGATGCTCAGGTTTCAATCTCTTCAACTTGATAAAGATATAGACATTGCTGCTGCTGATATAGATGTTATTTCATGAATACTACTCCCCCTAAATTTGTGATTAATGATGAACTTAAGCATTTATCATAAATTTCTTTAAGAGGAATAACATAAACACTGAATATATGATAATGATCAGATGCACTTAAGATGGGATCATACTACATTGCTAAGCCTCTTCCTGATTAGTTATGCTGTATAGTTGATACTGGAACAAGTTCTGATTGCAAGTATATTGTCCTTATAAATCCATACAAGAGCTCATGTATCAACTAGGCTTGCTGTTTATCATGTTTTATTGATTTAGCAATAACTGTCATGGGCTTCACAGTTGATTCACAAAGGTGTTGTCCTCCCTTTGTAAGTCAAATCATCATTCTTGCACTCTTGTGACTATGTACTTTAAATTATAATAGCTATCTTGAGATGTGTTTGACATCTCATTGATGCAATGTTTATAAAGCTCAGGATAATATACAGTTGATCACTTAGGATTCTTTTGAGAGCTTTAGATATGATCATCATCAGGTCACCAGGTCTTTACTCACGTAAAACAGAGGTGCCTTTAACCCAGGTCTTTGTTCACACAAAACAGAGGGATGATGATGAACATGATCTTTTCACCTTTGATACTGAGATTCAGTATGGTGATCATACACCCAGGTCTTTGTTCACACAAAACAGAGGAAGTATGAGTTGCAAAGATAGATAGTATAAAGTCTTTTACATAGTGTGTGCAGATGAATGATTTGATCACATTAGGATAAGACTCACTTTGTTTTCTCAAAATGAAGTTTCCCACAGACAATTATGATAATATTATGTTATGCAAGCACTAAGATGTGTTTCCACTCAAGTTGAACCTACTCACATATCAAGAAACTTGTTGAGATATATTGATATTTGTTTATGCAGAAATAGGCAAAGCTATAGTTTACTATCATTTTCCCATGCATAAGGCATACTGATGCATTATTGCACACATCATGTTGTTTGTTTGAACTTTATTTAATCTAAGTTAATCATACCTAGAGACTCAATCAGAAAATTAAATCTGACTGAATCAAAGGCTTTAGTGAATAAATCAGCAAGCTGATTTGATGTATCCACTTTCACTAACTTGATCAATCCTTTTTCTGAGCAATCTCTCAGAAAATGATACCTAATCTCTATATGTTTAGTTTTACTATGTTGCACAGGATTAGCAGTTATAAACATAGCAGCTGAATTGTCTATATAGATTGAAGTTTGAAGAAAGTTGTAACCATAGTCAAGCAATTGGTTTTGTAACCAAAGCACTTGAGAACACCCGGCTGAAGCAGCAATGTACTCAGCCTCAGCTGTGGATACAGAAACATTTGTTTGTTTCTTGCACTGCCATGACACTAGCCTGGGTCCAATGAATTGACATCCACCGGTTGTTGATTTTCTATTGCTGTTACATCCACCATAATCACTGTCTGAGTATGAGTAGAGTGTAAAGTCTCCATCCTTGGGATACCATAGACCAAGTCCTGGTTTTCCCTTGAGATATCTGAAAATTCTTTTGACAGCATTTAGATGTGACTCCTTTGGATCAGATTGATACCTAGCACAAACACACACAGCAAACATAATATCAGGTCTACTGGCAGTTAAGTACATAAGTGAACCTATCATAGATCTAAATAATTTTTGATCAATAGATTTTCCAGAGGGATCAGGTGCAATCTTATCAATTGTTGATGCTGGTGTTTTGCAAGAGGAGACTTCAGCAAAATTGTATTTCTTCAGAATTTGATGTATATATTTTTCTTGATTGATGAAAATTCCATCTGCTTTTTGATGAACTTGAAGGCCAAGGAAGAATGTTAGTTCACCCATTGAGCTCATCTGAAATTCAGATTTCATCAGCTCTTCAAAATTCACACACAATCTCTTATTAGTGGATCCAAATATAATGTCATCAACATATACTTGTACTACTAAGAGATCTTGATGTTCTTGTTTGAGAAAGAGTGTCTGGTCAATTGTTCCTCTTTTGTAGCCATGCTTGAGTAAGAAGGATGATAATGTTTCATACCATTTTCTTGGTGCTTGATGAAGACCATACAAGGCTTTATCTAGTTTGTATACCCTGTGAGGATAATGAGGATCTTCAAATCCGGGGGGTTGAGACACATAAACTTCCTCATCTATTTTTCCATATAAGAAAGCACACTTGACATCCATTTGATACACAGTGAATTTCTTGTATGATGCATATGCCAAGAACACTCTTATTGCCTCAATTCTTGCAACTGGTGCAAAAACTTCATCATAATCTATGCCTTCTTCTTGAGTGTAACCTTGTGCTATTAACCTTGCTTTGTTTCGGACAATAATACCTCTATCATCCAGTTTGTTTTTGTATAGCCATCTAGTTCCAATAGGATGTTGACCTTCAGGTAAGTCAACAAGACACCATACTTTTTGCTTTCTGAACTGTTGAAGCTCTTCTTGCATAGCTTCAATCCAGCTATTGTCTTTTAAAGCAGCTGTAATGTTTGGAGGCACCACTTGAGAAAGAAAACAGTTGAATAGACAAAGGTTGGCTGTACCACTTTGGCTCCTAGTAGTTCTCTTTTCAGGATTGCCAATGATATTGTTAAGTGGATGAGACTTATGAATTCTCATTGAGGGAATTGACTCAACTGGAATGGATGATTCCAGATTAGTCATTTCCATTGCCTCTGACTGATTCATCTCAAATTGAGAATTCAAGAAGTAATCAAATTGAGTCTCTGTTGGATTTTGCTCTTCCGCAGGAACTTCTGCGGAAGTATTTTGTTCTTCAGTAGGAGCTGCTCCGGATACATGTTGGTCTTCCGAAGGAAGTTCTCCGGATACATGATCTTCCGAAGGAATTTCTTCCGAAGCCTGCTGTTCTTCCGAAGGAGCTTCTTCTGATGCATGCTGTTCTTCTGAATGAGCTTCTCCTGATGCATTTTGTTCTTCCGTAGGAGCTTCTACTGATGCATTTTGTTCTTCCGTAGAAGCTTCTACTGATGCATTTTGTTCAGTTCCACATGTAGTATCTGCTTCTGTTGAATTGTTGGCAATTGTAGATGTATGTATCCTTGGGGGATCAGCAGATAAAGGTACTTCAGTCATAATCGGTGGAACAAATGGATAGCATACTTCATCAGAACCTGTATTTGTCAAATAATCATAGTTAAAAGATTTAGACAAGGCATCTATGTCAAATAACCATGATGATCCTTTAATTGACTTAATGAATACATTTTCATCAAAAGATACATTAGGTGTTTCTTCCACAATGTTATGCTGTGGAATATACACTCTATATGATTTTGATGTTGAAGAATATCCAACAAAGAAACCATCATATGCTTTTTCTGAAAATTTTCCTAATGACTCTTTGATGTTCAAAACAGTTACTTGACACCCAAATACTCTTAGATATCCTATGTAAGGTTTTCTTTTAAATAGGAGCTCATAAGGAGTTTTGTTATGTTCTTTGACAATTAATGTTCTATTTTGAACATTGCATGCAGTATTCACAGCCTCAGCCCAAAAGGTAATAGGTAGTTGTGAATCAGCTAGCATTGTTCTTGCTGCTTCAATGAGAGTTCTGTTTCTTCGTTCAGCAACTCCATTTTGTTGTGGAGTCCTTGGTGCACTGAATTGTCTTGCAATTCCTTTGCTCCTGCAAAAAGAATCAAGTTCAAAGTTAACAAATTCAGTACCATTATCACTCCTGAAAATTTTAACTTTTGTATCAAGTTGATTCTCAATCTTGATGACAAAGTCCATTAATGTTTCTGATGTTTCACTCTTTTGTTTTAAGAAAAAGACCCATGTAAATCTAGTGAAATCATCAACTATCACCAAACAATATTGCCTTTTTCCAATGCTCATTACATTGGTTGGACCAAATAGATCCATGTGAAGCAATTTGAGTGGTGTAGTATTAGTATTGATTGTTTTTGGTTTATGTGACACTCTGTGTTGTTTTCCTTTGTAACAAGAAGAGCAATGAGTTGAGCAATGGAACTCTTTATTTGGTAAGCCAATGACCAGGTCATGTTTTGTAAGGCCCCGTTCCCGGGACGCCTACAGTTGGTCATTCATCGCACATAAAACATATAATTACAATTTCATTAAGAAAACATTGCAGCGGAAACATTCAAAATGACATCACGTTTCATTATAATTACTTTTGCCAAATAATACATCATTATCCGGTTACAAAATTCATGTTTGCATTACATCACAAAAGCTATATAATTGGATGCCATTCCAAAAGAGCTGAGTAGCCTCGCCGTGCCATCCTCAGCAATCATTACCTGCCAACTGGAAAATGTAATAAAAGTCAGCGTTGCTGAGTGAGTTCTAGTTTTAATAATAAAACATACTTTACTTTCATTAAAACCATTCCTTTATCATGCGATCATGCAACATACGTATACACAGATAATTTCATTATTATCTTTCATCTCATTCATTATCTTCCATTCTTTTCGTTCATTCTGTCTTCCGAGTCTTTTGCGACAACATGGTCGCTCACCTCAATGGCAATCTCAATGATTGCTCGCTATCCGAGTCTTTTGCACCCCTAAGGTTGCTCACCCCAATTGCCCATCACGATAGCAAGCTATCCGAGTCTTTTGCAACAACAAGGTTGCTCACCCCAAGGCAACATTACGATAGTTCTTACTCGAGTCTTTTGCAGCGACAAGGTTGCTCACCTCATAGGCAATCTCATGATTGCTCGCTATCCGAGTCTTTTGCACCCCTAAGGTTGCTCACCCCAATTGCCCGTTACGATAGCAAGCTATCCGAGTCTTTTGCAACGACAAGGTTGCTCACCCCAAGGCAACATTACGATAGCTCTTACTCGAGTCTTTTGCAACACAAAGTCGCTCACCTCAATAAATATGCTTGCAAGCCTTTCTTTCGTTCATTCATCGTTCATTAATGCATGCATTCTTACTTCATGTTCCTCTTTCATTATCTTTCACTTTACATTGCATAATACTTCATTCATTCATTCATTCATTAGCATGACATGTAAAGCCACAAGAAAGATAAGCATACATCATATAAGGAACATTCATACACATTCATCATCATCATACAGAGCAACATCATTCATACATAACATGGATAAACATGCAACATCATCATCATCATCATCATCATGCCCTACATGCTCTCTAAGGCCATAATCATTCTCTTACATGCTCTTACGAGTTACTTTACGTCAAAACTTACGTCTGCACCTTTCCCCCGAAGGCCAGAAGTCAAACTACACGTTCCTTCGAGTGCAACAGCCCTATTCGGGCGTATGGACACTCTTCAGTCGCATGGCCTCCATGCGACTGAACATCATGCGACTGAACTCATGCGGATGGTCATCTATGCGAATGAACATCCAATCGTGCGTATGGACCTTGTGCGACTGGGATTACTGCGAATGGGCACCTATGCGACTAAACTCATGCGTATGGACTCATGCGACTAAGCCTTTATGCGACTGAAGCCTCAGTCGCACATCCCTCATGCGACTGGACTCCCAATCGTGCGACTGAACCCCAATCGTGCGAATGACCTTCAATCGCCCTCATTCGGCCGTATGGCCTTCATTCGGTCGCCTAGCCCTAGCTGATGCAGAATGGAGTTCATCCCGAACCCAATCTGCCATTTTCGGCCTCCAAGCTCATCCAAACCCATTCTAAGCATAAATTAACCCTCCTGGACCTTAGGAATGCATACCTTAACCCCATACAAGCACACACAAGCCCGAAATCATGCTCTAAACACATCATACACATCACACCCAAATGGGTCAAACACACACACTTAAGAAAACGGGTTTTGCACACTTTCCAGCCCCAAAATCGGTTGAAAACAAGTAAAAGTGGGGTCCTAGAACTCACACAATCGAGCACAAAGACAAGAGCTTCGATTTGGCTTGCTACTCGACGAATTTGGACACCCGAATCACCCGAATCAACCCTTTTCTCCCTTTTTCTCTTCTTTCTCTCTTCTCTCTTCTTGTGAGCTGAATTTTGTGAAGTGTGGGGAGAGTGGGCTGCCCTCTCCCTACACATATCACCATATTACACGACTTTTCTTCGTTGGCGAGTTTGGTCCCTCGACTTTGGACTTTATTTCTTTTCTTTCTCTGTCGGCTTCAAAATAATAAATTTCCGGGTGTTACAAGTCCACCCCCCTTAAATAGGTTTCGTCCCCGAAACCTGTCATTCCTCGAACAAACGTGGATAATGCTGTCTCATTTCTTCCTCAGTCTCCCACGTCGATTCGGATCCCTTCCTGTGCTTCCACTGTACACGCACAAGAGGAACCACTTTATTCCTTAGCCTTTTCTCCTTTCGGTCGATGATTGCCACTGGTTGCTCCACATAATTGAGCCGTTCATCTACTTCGATATCTTCCAATGGGACAATCATATCTTCATCTGCTAAGCACTTCCTTAGATGAGATACATGGAATGTCGGATGAATTCCACTTAACTCATCTGGTAACTCCAGTCTATAGGCCACTTCTCCTACTCGAGCAATGATTCGGAAAGGGCCTATATATCTTGGGCTCAACTTGCCCCGCTTTCGGAAGCGAATGATACCCTTCCAAGGTGAGACCTTCAACATAACCCGGTCACCCACCTGGAACTCTATCGGCCTGCGCCTTTTGTCAGCATACGACTTCTGTCTGTCTTTGGCCGCCTTCATGAAGGCTTTGATCTTCTCAAGCTTCTCAGTCGTAGCCTCAATTACCTCGACGCTTCCCAATTCCTTCTGACCAATATCACCCCAACAAACGGGTGTTCTGCATCTCCTACCGTATAGCATCTCATATGGAGGCATGCCAATGCTGGCGTGATAACTGTTGTTGTATGAGAATTCGGCTAACGGTAGGTGGTCATCCCAACTTCCACCAAAATCAATCACACATGCCCGAAGCATGTCTTCCAGCGTCTGGATGGTCCTTTCTGACTGACCATCAGTCTGGGGATGATAAGCCGTGCTGATATGTAACCTCGTCCCCATAGCATCGTGGAACTTCTTCCAGAATTTAGATGTAAACCGAGTGTCGCGATCCGACACAATAGACACCGGCACACCATGACGAGTCACAATTTCCTTGATGAACAGATCAGCCAACCTCTCAGATGAATATGTCTCGCGGATCGGTAGGAAGTGAGCACTCTTCGTCAAACGGTCAACTATCACCCATATGGCATCGTACCCTTTCGGGGTACGCGGTAGCTTGGTAATGAAATCCATGGTGATGTGCTCCCACTTCCATTCCGGTATATCCAAAGGTTGTATCTTCCCATACGGCTTTTGATGCTCGGCCTTCACCTGTAAACAAGTAAGGCACTTACTCACGTACTCCACCACATCGCGCTTCATACCCGGCCACCAATAATCTTTCTTCATATCATGGTACATCTTCGTGGCTCCGGGATGAATGGAGTACCGAGTCTTGTGAGCTTCATCCATTATCTTCCCCCGTAGATCCCCAAAACGAGGAATCCACACACGATCAAATCGGGTTCTAACACCGAGCGTGTTTTCACCCAATTCTCCAACCAGACCTCTCATCCTTTCAGAGTTAAGATGATCTTCTTTCAGTGCCTCATCTTGAAACTCTTTAACCTGCTTCATTACATCAGAGGTCATGATCAACTGATAGGCTTTCACCCGAATCGGCTCGGGCCTCTCCTTCCGGCTAAGGGCATCAGCCACCACGTTGGCCTTGCCCGGATGGTAGTGGATCTCACAATCATAATCCTTTATAAGTTCCAACCACCGCCTCTGCCTCATGTTCAAATCCTTCTGCTCAAAGAAGTACTTCAGACTCTTGTGGTCAGTGAATATGGTGCACTTCGTCCCGTACAGATAGTGCCTCCAAATCTTCAATGCAAAGACCACAGCTGCTAGCTCCAAGTCATGAGTAGGATAATTGACCTCATGAACCTTCAACTGTCGGGATGCATAGGCTATAACCTTTCCTCTCTGCATTAACACACACCCCAATCCCGAGTAGGAAGCATCGGAATAAACCACCAGATCTTCACTTCCATCGGGTAAAGACAGAACAGGAGCTTGAGTCAATCTCGCCTTCAACTCTTCAAACGCCTTCTCTTGAGCTTGACCCCATACGAACTTCACATCTTTTCGGGTCAACTTGGTTAGTGGAGAAGCAATCTTGGAGAAGTCTTGGATGAATCTTCTATAGTAGCCCGCCAAACCCAAGAAACTGCGAATCTCGGATGGCGTCTTCGGTGACTTCCATTGCATAACCGCCTCCACTTTTGCCGGGTCCACCATAATCCCATCGGGATTCACCACGTGACCCAAGAACTGAACTTCGCGCAACCAGAACGCGCACTTGGAGAATTTCGCATACAACTTCTCCCTTCTCAACGTCTCTAGAACCTCCCGAATGTGTCCAGCATGCTCTGCTTCGCTCCTCGAGTAAATCAGGATATCATCAATAAACACAATCACTGATTTATCCAACATATGCCGACACACACGCGGTTCATCAAATCCATAAAAGCAGCTGGCGCGTTGGTCAAACCAAAAGACATGACGAGGAACTCGTAGTGACCATAGCGCGTACGGAAAGCTGTTTTAGGAATGTCTTGCTCCTTCACCTTCAACTGATGGTAACCAGATCGAAGATCTATTCTTGAAAACCAACTGGCACCCTGAAGCTGATCAAACAAATCATCTATTCTCGGCAAGGGGTATCGGTTCTTCACTGTCAACTTGTTCAGCTCGCGGTAGTCGATGCACATCCTCATACTACCGTCCTTCTTCTTTACAAACAGGACCGGAGCACCCCAAGGAGAGATACTCGGTCTAATGAACCCCTTATCAAGCAACTCCTGCAACTGCTCCATCAACTCCTTCATCTCGGTCGGAGCCAACCGATACGGTGCCTTGGCGACAGGTTGGGCACCCGGTATCAAATCAATCTGAAACTCAATCTCTCTGTCAGGTGGCACTCCTGATAAGTCTTCTGGGAACACATCTGGAAAGTCACACACAACCGGTACATCGGCTAGTTGTGGTGTTGGCGTATCCACATCCTTTACATAGGCCAAGTAGGCACTACATCCACGCCTCATACACTTTCCCGCCACCGCCATCGAGATCACCTTTCGAATCGTGGTAACCCGATCCCCATAAACCGTCACTGAACTACCGTCAGGCGCCGACAAACGAATCATCTTCTTGCGACACACAATGTTCGCCTCGAAGTCCGCTAACCAATCCATCCCAAGAACCAAATCAAAACCACCTAAGGCCATCACAAACGGTCTAACCGGGAACTTATGACCCTCGAGCTCCACATCACAGTTCTCTATCATCTCAGAAATCCTGGTAGACTTACCTATGGCAGTTTCTACATCAAAGGGCGCATCAACACGTCTACTACTAACAGGCAGCTTAGCACAGAAAGCAGCAGAAATAAAACTCCTACTAGCACCAGAATCAAATAACACAGAAGCTAAAGTTTGGTTCACCAGAAACGTACCGGACACGACATCAGGGTCCGTTCTAGCTTCCTCCTGTGTCATGGTGAATGCCCTGGCGCTCGCCCTCGGCCCATCACCTCCCGTCCTCTTTGCCCCTGAACTCTCAGCCCTCGGCTTCTTACAATCTTTAAGCACGTGACCCTCTTCACCACAGTTAAAGCATCGGACTGCACGACAGTCCTTTGCCATGTGCCCCGCCTTTCCACACCTGAAGCACAAGTTCGACCCAAACCTGCACTCCCCGCTATGCTCCCGTCCACATTTACCGCACCTTCTCGATCCCGCACCTGACATAACCACACGGCGATCATCCACCCGTGCCTTCTTATTACCCATCGAGGCATTGCCCCGACCAAATCTCTTCCCCTGCCAATTCCGGTCACCACCGCTCTTCCTGCCACCATCAGTCACCACCACCGTCCTCTCGTCATACAATCTTCCCGCCAAATCCACCGCCGACCTAAACGTGCTCGGCCGGGCGGCGATCATGTGCCTGCGAATATCCGCCGGCAAACCCTGTATATACCTCTTGATCTTTCGGGACAGAGGTGTCACTTGATCCGGCACCAGACGTGCCATCTCGTTGAACTTCGTGGTGTACTGTTGGTGTGTCATGGTTCCCGCCTCCAGTTGCAGAAACTCCCTCTCAACCTTATCCATTTCCCGATGAGGACAAAACTCCTCGATCACCATCTTCTTCAGTTCGGGCCACCTCATTCGCCCGATCGCCCGATTACCCTCTGCTTGGACAATGTTGTCCCACCAGCATAGTGCCGAGTCCACGAAGGAGTGGGTGGCAAACTTGACTTTCTGATCTTCTCGGCACTCGCTGATGTCGAGAACAGCCTCCATTTCTCTCACCCATCGGTGAGCAGCAGCAGCATTGCCATTACCGTCAAAAGTAGGGGGCTTGCATCTCATAAACACCCCGTAGTTGCAGCCTCGTGCTACCTCCCGCACAGGCTCCTCTTCCTCTTCCTCCTCATTATCGGAGAAAATAGTTTCAGGCTCCGGTTGCTCCCCCGAGGCCCGGTTTCTCTCCTTCCTTTCCCCTTCCTTCACAGCCTTGATGACTTCGGTCACCACAGACGGTAAGATTGTCTGCATGACCTGGTGTACTTCCTCCACGACAGCCTCTTTTACTGAGGCCCTCAAGTTCGCACTCTCATCCCCAGCTTCTGGATGAGGAGTCTCAGGTTCTGCAGGAACCTCTTTCTCAGCTCTAGGCCTTCCTCTCTTAAGGCGTGGTTCAGCAACAGGGCCATCACGGCCTCCACCCCTAGAAGCTCTAGAAGATCTACCACCAGCCATACTCTATCACACTGAAAGATTCAAACACCAACACGGTCATTCAAGGAAACAACTCAGTTTATGTCAAGTATAGTAAGTCCCTAATTACAGTGGCCAGTTGTGATTAGCCACTTACTGTACTCTTCATACCCCAAGTATTACCTGTCCTGACTACATCAGTATTCAAATCTACATACATCACATAACATATACCATGCGCACATAAAACCGGTTAACTTTAAGAAAATACCTGATGGCACGCAGCTACTCAGTTTGGCATCCCATTCCCTTTCCGTCCCATTCTCAGTTTAAGTTAAGGTTTATTTTGAAAATTTACCCATTTCACTTAAACTTTGGCTCTGATACCAACTTGTAAGGCCCCGTTCCCGGGACGCCTACAGTTGGTCATTCATCGCACATAAAACATATAATTACAATTTCATTAAGAAAACATTGCAGCGGAAACATTCAAAATGACATCACGTTTCATTATAATTACTTTTGCCAAATAATACATCATTATCCGGTTACAAAATTCATGTTTGCATTACATCACAAAAGCTATATAATTGGATGCCATCCCAAAAGAGCTGAGTAGCCTCGCCGTGCCATCCTCAGCAATCATTACCTGCCAACTGGAAAATGTAATAAAAGTCAGCGTTGCTGAGTGAGTTCTAGTTTTAATAATAAAACATACTTTACTTTCATTAAAACCATTCCTTTATCATGCGATCATGCAACATACGTATACACAGATAATTTCATTATTATCTTTCATCTCATTCATTATCTTCCATTCTTTTCGTTCATTCTGTCTTCCGAGTCTTTTGCGACAACATGGTCGCTCACCTCAATGGCAATCTCAATGATTGCTCGCTATCCGAGTCTTTTGCACCCCTAAGGTTGCTCACCCCAATTGCCCATCACGATAGCAAGCTATCCGAGTCTTTTGCAACAACAAGGTTGCTCACCCCAAGGCAACATTACGATAGTTCTTACTCGAGTCTTTTGCAACGACAAGGTTGCTCACCTCATAGGCAATCTCATGATTGCTCGCTATCCGAGTCTTTTGCACCCCTAAGGTTGCTCACCCCAATTGCCCGTTACGATAGCAAGCTATCCGAGTCTTTTGCAACGACAAGGTTGCTCACCCCAAGGCAACATTACGATAGCTCTTACTCGAGTCTTTTGCAACACAAAGTCGCTCACCTCAATAAATATGCTTGCAAGCCTTTCTTTCGTTCATTCATCGTTCATTAATGCATGCATTCTTACTTCATGTTCCTCTTTCATTATCTTTCACTTTACATTGCATAATACTTCATTCATTCATTCATTCATTAGCATGACATGTAAAGCCACAAGAAAGATAAGCATACATCATATAAGGAACATTCATACACATTCATCATCATCATACAGGGCAACATCATTCATACATAACATGGATAAACATGCAACATCATCATCATCATCATCATCATGCCCTACATGCTCTCTAAGGCCATAATCATTCTCTTACATGCTCTTACGAGTTACTTTACGTCAAAACTTACGTCTGCACCTTTCCCCCGAAGGCCAGAAGTCAAACTACACGTTCCTTCGAGTGCAACAGCCCTATTCGGGCGTATGGACACTCTTCAGTCGCATGGCCTCCATGCGACTGAACATCATGCGACTGAACTCATGCGGATGGTCATCTATGCGAATGAACATCCAATCGTGCGTATGGACCTTGTGCGACTGGGATTACTGCGAATGGGCACCTATGCGACTAAACTCATGCGTATGGACTCATGCGACTAAGCCTTTATGCGACTGAAGCCTCAGTCGCACATCCCTCATGCGACTGGACTCCCAATCGTGCGACTGAACCCCAATCGTGCGAATGACCTTCAATCGCCCTCATTCGGCCGTATGGCCTTCATTCGGTCGCCTAGCCCTAGCTGATGCAGAATGGAGTTCATCCCGAACCCAATCTGCCATTTTCGGCCTCCAAGCTCATCCAAACCCATTCTAAGCATAAATTAACCCTCCTGGACCTTAGGAATGCATACCTTAACCCCATACAAGCACACACAAGCCCGAAATCATGCTCTAAACACATCATACACATCACACCCAAATGGGTCAAACACACCCACTTAAGAAAACGGGTTTTGCACACTTTCCAGCCCCAAAATCGGTTGAAAACAAGTAAAAGTGGGGTCCTAGAACTCACACAATCGAGCACAAAGACAAGAGCTTCGATTTGGCTTGCTACTCGACGAATTTGGACACCCGAATCACCCGAATCAACCCTTTTCTCCCTTTTTCTCTTCTTTCTCTCTTCTCTCTTCTTGTGAGCTGAATTTTGTGAAGTGTGGGGAGAGTGGGCTGCCCTCTCCCTACACATATCACCATATTACACGACTTTTCTTCGTTGGCGAGTTTGGTCCCTCGACTTTGGACTTTATTTCTTTTCTTTCTCTGTCGGCTTCAAAATAATAAATTTCCGGGTGTTACATGTTTTACCAATTTATTCATATTTTTCATGTTAGAATGAACAAGTCTTCTATGCCATAATTGTGACAAATCTTCTGAAAGTTTAGAAATAAGACAAGTTTCATGTTTTGTGAGAGAAGTGTTGTTCATATCCAACACATAAGTGTTTCCTTTTCTTGCTGCTTTGAGGAGAATCCAATCTTCTGGGACAATAAATCCTGGCTTAAGAATGTAACAGTTAGTGTCATCAAACATTGTAGTGTAATTTTGATCACAGATTTGAGATACACTTAGTAAATTATACTGTAAGTTTTTACAGTAATTTACTTTATCAAACTTAAGTACACCATTGGTTATCATTCCTTCACCAACAATTTTACCTCCCTTTTTATCCCCACCAAATGCCACATAAGAAGCATTTTTATGTTTGAAGTCATGGAGAAGAGAACAGTTTCCTGTCATATGCCTGGAACAACCACTGTCAACATACCACATGTTGTCAGCTCTCCAATATTGTTCCTGCAATCAGAAAAGAAAATCAGTTAGAAGTGACAACCCAAGTCTTAGTGATCTTGGGTTTGTCAACAGGATCTAAAACAGTTACTCTTTCAAGAATATTTTTTGAAGTTTCTGTTTCAGATTTGATTAATTCATTCTGATTTAATTTGGATGAGGATGATTCTGCTGAATGGGATGTTGATGAAGTAGATTCATGATTCATATTGTCTGTTTTACTTAGATCAACTTCATTTGTTTGATTCTTTTGTTTTGATAGTGAACCTTTAAATGTTTCACTGTCTTTTGTTTTTGAAAGAGGGATATGAATGCCTTTTTCAAATTTATCAAAGAATGAATCATCATCCTTTGATTCCTTGTCAGATAAATCCACTCTTTTGTGTGGTGTTTTTGACTGCTGAAAAGTTGATCTTTTCTTCAGTATCTTAACACTTGATGCTGATTTGTCCTTTGGTTTTGCCTTTGATTTTTGTTCATGCTTCTTCAGTTTTGCACCCTTTGCTGAATCTGTGGATTGGGAATCTGATTCAGATTTGTCTGATTCTTTCTTCTTTGATCCTTTTATCTTGTTCCTTTTGTTGAAATAACATTCCTGTGTGGAATGATTATTTTTGTTGCAAATAGAGCAATGTTTGTTGAAGTAACAATCAGCAGTCATATGATTGTTCATATTGCAAATAGAACAATAACTGCTGAAGTAACAATCTTCAGTGTTGTGATTTTTCATATCACACCATTTGCAATACTTTTCTTCTGATTCTTTCTCAGAATCATTCCTTTTGTTTGCTGATTTTTGTAGTTGCTCTTTCTTCTTTAGCTTTGAATGTGCTTCAGCTTTTTCATTTTTGTTCATATTTTGTTCCTTTGGAGTTGAATTTCTCTTCCGTAGATCAGCTGCTGAAGTTTTCTTGTTCAGTTGATGATCTGCTGATGCCTTGTTCCTTCCTTTGAATTTTCCTCTTTCCTCAGTGATAACAGATTCATCAGTTAATTTCTTGGAGGATTCTTGCATACTTAGTTCTTGAAGACCTTCATTCAATTGAGCTATCCTCTTGCAGATGGTCTTCAGCATGTTTCTTTGTTTAGGAGGATATGGCAACTTTGTTTCTTCAAGCACTTTTGGAATATGGCCTTTCAATTGACAATTTTACCAGTGCTTGTTTGATCAACATCATGTTCATCAGAATCATCCAAGTCATCACATTTATCATAATCAAATTCTGAATCATTTTGATCTAATGATTCTGATTCAGATGATTCAGTTTCACTCACCTCAGCTTTATCATAAATTTTAGTTTTAGATGAATCTTTTTCAAATTTGGTGCTAGGCACAAAATGATTTGACAGAGTGTTTGTCATTGTTGTAGGTAAGGATGTGTAATTATCATTTATAGGTGGTGCAACCGCATTATAACCCAACCCAGACCTTTTCTTTGATTCAATATGAGAAGATAATAATTTCTCATATTGCTGAGATGATAATTGAAACTTCTGAAGTTTCACTTCAGTTGATGCATGATCAGCCATGGATTTTGTTAAGGAAGTGGTCAAATGCTCAACTTGGGCTTTCAGGCTATAATTTTCAGAAACAAATTTTTCTAAATCCTTTTGTAAAGAATTAATTTTTATTTGATATAGTTTATGTTCTCTAACATGAGATTCATTCAAAATCATTGTTTCTTTTACTTTATCAGCCAACTGTTGAGCATGGACTCTATATCGTTCAACTTCCTCAACACAAGTTGATGAACACAATCTTTCTTTTACCTCTTTTGCCATTGGTGGCACTGTTTGATCCATATGAGCCATCAATGCTTGATTTTCTTCCAAAACTTCCTTCTCATAAAGACTCCAGTCACACGTTCCATCTTGAAGTATGATCAGCCCTGACTCCTTTGAGTTACTTGGTCCTGCTGATTCTTTGGTGGCTGGTGGGGAAGCATTCATCAGTTGAGATTGCTTGTGCAGAGGTCTTTGAGAAGATTGTTGATTTGTTTGAATCTGATGTTGTTGATGCTGCTGATGTTGTCTCAACTCTGTATAAGACTGTTGATTGCATTCTCTTGAGAAATGTCCATAGAGATTGCATTTGTAGCACCTTACTTTTGATTTGTCAACACCAATCTTTGATGTTCTGCTTGCTGAAGCCAAGTTCTTGTTTCTCCTGAGATATTGCTTAGCTCTATAAGCAATCATGGCCATCTGGCATTGTAGATCCATCTCTTCCACTACATCTGGGGGTAGTTCTTCTAAATCTTGTTGACAGATATTGGCTGATGCTAGAGAGCTTCCCAGGTATGCTTGAAAACTTGAGCTAAAAGCTGCAAAGGCTGCTCTTTGTTCTTCAGAATCCAATATCACAGTTATTGGTTCTGACTGATTTGCTGAAAAGGAAGACTTAGTTGTTGCTGCAGATGTCTCTTGTCTATCAGTAGTTCTCCCTTTATTCTTCTGCTGCTTGTCTTGAGATGATTTCTTTGAGGGTTTTGAAGCATAAAAGCTAACTTCCTCCTCATCATCACTCCTAACACAAGAGCTATCACTTTCATTATTTGAAATAAATGCACTTCCAACATTATTTGTTTCTTTGAAGTGATAGGGTGAGACATGAGTTCTCACACTCTTGTTTCTTGATTTTTCATCCATTTCAAGAGCTTCCACTTTTGCAACCAGAGTATCTAAACCAGTTGCTTTCAGATCTATAGTATTCTTGAACATGGACACAGTATGCTTCCAACTTTCTGGCAAAGTGTGGAGCATTTTCTTGTTTAATTCCTCACTAGTATACTTCAACTCTAGAATATTCATTTCAGTGACTAACTGCATGAATCTATGAAGTTGCTGAGGAATTGATTCACCCTCAATATGATGAAAGGTTTCATATTGTGATCTGAGGGTGTCTCTCCTTATGCTTCTTATCTCATCACTCCCTTCGCAGAGAGTGTGAAGAATCTTCCATAAGGAGTGAGCTGTTTTATAGTTCTCACACCTGATTAATATCTCTTCAGGTAAGGCCATACTAAGCAGACTGTATGCTTTTATATCGACTTTAACCTTTTTGACATCATCAGGTGATAGATCTTTTGTGCTGATTGGTTGATTTTTGTCATTATAATCCGGCCCAAGAGTGGGTGGAATATAAGGACCTTCAGTAATGGAAATCCACAAGTCAGAATCAGTATATGTTTACATGATTCCTGAACTTGATTTTCCATGACTTAAATTCTGCTTTTGTTTCCAACTTCGGAGGTTGGTAAGATGAACCACTGAAGTTGCTCATGATGCTTACAGGATCTACTATTCAATTGATTTGAATATAGATTGGTAAACGAAAACAAACACAATTAAACACAACTAACACTGATAGATCAATTGATCTAAATCAATGAGCACTTGGCTCTGATACCACCTGTGAATCCAAGGATCGTCGACAGGAATTATCAGTGAGAATTGATTTCAAGTCAACGTTAGCGGAATTAACGTTGATTTGGTTTAATTGTATTTAAACAGTATTCAATGTTAATAAAATATCAAGAACACACGACACAAAACACAATTAAAGATTAATTAATGTTTTATTATAATGTATTGAAGATTACAAAAGAATGAAACAATGAATGCTATGATGTTGTATATGTTATGATGATCGAAAGACTTTTGATGATTGCTGTAATGCTGTTGCTGTTCTCAATCAATCAATCGTCTGTTTTCAATCGTGCTTGAATCGAAACCTAGGATCCATATTTATAGACAGATGTTTCAGTTATAGGAAACACCGGATCTCTTGGGATTTGATTTGTTTCTGATAAGGAATCAACGGATTTCTCGGGATTCGTATAACCGCCTTGTTGACTTGTACCACTTGTATAACACAAGTGTTTGGTCTCCGCAGGAATATTATCTTCAGTAGTAATTTTGTTCTTCCGTAGATAATGTTCTTCCGAAGGTAATGATCTTCCGCAGCATTTCTTGAACACTTGGAACTCCAGTTGATTTTGTTCATCCGTAGATGATCTTCGGATGTTTTGTTACTTTTAAGATATACATCTACGGAAGACTAATTTGTTCATCCGTAGATGTTTCTTACACTTGGTCAATTTCAAAATTGATCAAGTATTATGTTTGTACCTGCAGCCATACATACATCAACACATATATAAATGGGTTAACCTATATATATTTAATGCATACATAATAATGAATTACAAAAGTTCATTACAAATATTGATTCAAGTACTAAGCCTATACATAATGACTAGATCTACAGATTCTAGACCTAACACCTCCATTATTTTTTTAAGGATCTTTTGCAGATTTTTAAAAATATATATAAATTGCTAAAAATTATTAAAAAAAATTATTTTATAAACTGTATTTATTTTAAAATCATTTAATTATTTTTCTGTAATTTATTTATAAAGATATTCTTATATTTTAATTTTTATCCTAAAGCTAATGACATAGTTAGTATATTTTTTATAAAATATAGACTTTAAATACTAGTTTAATTTATAGGAACTATTATTCCCCATATTGCCTTTAAATTATTATTTAAATCGTGTTTATTTCATTACAAAACTTTATTTAAACTTTATAAATATTATAAAATTATTATAAATGTTATTCTTATCGTTATATAAAATATAAATATATTGTTCCCAAGAAAATATAATTGATATTCATTTGTTAAATATAATTGACAAAGGCCCAAACATCAAATTGAACTTTAGTTGACGTTAATTTGTTAAGCTTATTATTAAGCGTTAACCTTGTGAATATATATATTTAGGTGTCTTGTGAAGATTTACGTTGGAATGTTGCTTACCTTATTTCTTATTAATCATCTATTATATACTTATTGATCAAGTGAGTTTCCTTGCCCCTTTTTATATTTTTCACACTATTTTGGGGTGAAACATGATACTTATTCAACATTAACTTGTAAACGTTTAAACTTGTAAAGCAATTGCAATTCATCTTTACATTTTGTCATGGTTATTTGTGTGTTGTAAGTGTTATATGAGATACATATTTTGTTTGCAATCATTAACTATTGCTAGCCTGGCGACGTCTTAGATCTTTGGGCCTGACAAGCCTATTTGGTGCTAAAGCCGAGGTATTGCCGGCTCCTGATGACGTATGCTTGTTCATCATGGGAACCAAATGCACTTAGCCAATCTTATATACTTGTAATCAAGTCGAGGTTTGGTTGTAACGATATGTGTTCTATAACCTTACTAACTTATGACCTATGACATGAATTGATACTTGTAACTTTATCATATTATGTATGAAAACCTTAAAAACTCACCAACTATTTTTTAGTTGACCTTTTATTTTTATCATGTTTCAGGTAACCCCCAAGTTTAAAGTGGTCTTTTGAAGCTTGCAATAAAAATAGGACTTGGACCTAGTTAATTAAATAAAATGTTTATTTAATGTTTTGTCTTGTTTGGAACTTATTTCATGTTTGAGACTTATGTTTGTAATGCTTTTGAAACTTATAATTTTAATATTTACATTTAAATATAACGTTATGTGGCTGTGAACAATCTTAACCCTCACATCTCGACGTTTCCGCCGTCAAGGTTGGGGTGTGACAGCCCAAAGAAGAACCATATCTTCACTTGAAAGGTTAACCTAATAAATAGTTTCATTCTTTGCCCCATGCTAGCATCTTCACTTTGGGAGCAGTTACAACAGGCATTTCTAGAAGATTACTACACACTACACAAAACAAGTGAAGCTAGAATTGCCATCCGTACTTTCCAACAACACCAAGATGAACCATGCAGGACCGTTTAAGGGCTTAAGCACAATTACAACACAACAACACAATAAGGAGAATAACTAAGCTCTAATCAAACAGTGAACTGGGTAACCAAAGTGATACAAAGAACACAAGTAAAGCAAGAGACAGAACAAGAGAGTATGGGTTTCAAGGAGGCAGTATATTGCTTTCTCAAGTTCTTTTACAAGTGTTACAAAGCATAAAGAAAAGATACAAGAACTTGAAATACTTATACTACAACCTACAGCCGGCCATACTTTGAAGGCCAGCTGGATACAATTGACTAGACACTAACAAAATCAATTGTAGGATCAAAAGGCATATCTGCCTTTTGACCTTGTGACTATGACATGCCATAGCTCACATCCTTTACAATACAAAAAGGATAAAGTACATAAAGTGGAAAGTTGAATACTCAAGACCTCAATGTACAGTTACCAAAAGCAAGGCCCTTTTCACCAACTCATGTAAGTTGGTGACTTTACAGAGATGCAGCGGAAAAGGTGCTTTATGGAACAGTACATCAGATAAAGCATGTGTACTAAAAGTCTTCGGAAGAAATCTGTCTTCATAGGATGAGGCTTCGGAAGACTTTGTCTCTGAAGCTTCGGAAGACTTCATGTTTGGCTTCGGAAGATATTGGTCTTGGCTTCGGAAGATTTTACACTTAGAGTATTTTCTAATGCTTTGTGTAAAACTTCCGAAGCATTCTTCACTTCAGTACTTAGTGCATGTTGCTGAGACACTTAGGCTGTTTTGGGTTGCATCAGACTTCAGGAATCCTTACAAACTCCCCCTAGGCTGATGCTACCAAAACACTTGGAAGATCTTCAAATGTTGGTAGTCTTCAGTACAATCAGGACCATTCCTTTCTTCATGAGATGGTCAGGATCATCAAGACTTTCATAGTATCTTCTCATCTCAAAGAGATCATGCAGAGGTAAGTTGATTATGTCTTGCCATGAGTAGACATTCTCAACACCTTGATCTCTGATAACAGTCCATCTCTCTGGATTGGTAGAGTATGTCCAGGACAAGATGGGTGTCTCACTAGTTAGAGGAGCCACTTGAATAGGAGTTGATTGGGCTGCCTCATCATGCACTTCCTCAGGTTGATCTGATTCAGCCTGAGGTGCAGAGGTAGATGACTTTGGCTTCTTCTTCTTTGTCTTTGGTTTAGAAGCCATCCTCTTCTTCCTCTTGGTTGTCTTTAACTGAGAAGACTGGTCTGCAGCACCATGTTGATCATCAGTGTCTTTCTCAGTTGGGTGTTCCTCCCTCACAGGTTCAGAAGGAGAGGGAGTTTGACCCTGCCTAGGATCAGAAGATGAAGCTTGCTGGGGCTCAGCTGGAGGTGCTGGTTGAGGTGTCTCTGGTTGTTCAAACTTGACCTCCACTTCAGGTGGGACTTGACTTGGAAGAGAGTGCAAGTCAATAAGTTCTCCACTCTTAATCTTCTGCTTGATCACCCTAATATGCTCATCCATAGTGGATAGAGACATGGGGCCAAGTCTCCTTCCGGAGAATCCATACAGCTTCAAGAAGCTCACCATTCTTTGTCTGTCAGCAGACTTCTTTGCATTCTTTTGAATGGTGGCCCTTGACTTTGCAGCTTCTTCCCTTAGTTTCCTTTTGGTTGTCTTTCTTTCCTTGACTAACTCAAGCTCAAGTTGCTTTAAGTACTCGAACTCAATGAAGTCATAGGACAAAGGGAGAAGTGCATCTGCCTGATAGAAGCCTGTGGCACTCAGGTAGTTGATCATCTGATCCTATCTTCCTCTTTATCTACCTGAGGTTTTGTGGAGCCACATCTTCCTGTGCAGGACTTTCTTGAACTGGTGAGAGAGTAGGAGCATGCTTGTAAAGTCTTTTCTGTCTCTTCTCCTCTTTGAGTTGGAGAAGTATCATTGCATCCTCTTTCTCCTTCAACTCTCTTGACACTTCTCTGTCAGCCAGTTCATTTAGTTCTTCTAAGGGGAGGGAGATGATCTCATCAATGTCATAGTTCCTGGTCTGTAAGTAGGTAATCCTGACTGCCCTTAACTCATCATCCTGAGTATTTGGTCTGGGGGCAGCCCTGATTGCAGCTTGCATGAAGCTAGATGACCCAGTGGAACTTTCTCCCCTTAGTCTCCTTTTCCTCTCTCTCTCTTCCTCCTCAATTTCCTCAGGAGTCATTATCCTTTTCCCTTTGTCACCAACAGACCTTTGTGACTCAGGGTGGATTGAAGCTTGGCCTTCATTGCTTGGAGTAGCTTCCATGCTCTGGCCAGAGAGAGGCTGAGAAACACCTTCACCAGCAGGTGTCTCAGATGGAGTTTGGACCTCAGCAGCAGTTGTTGATGATGAGACAGGGGTCTCAGGTTCTGTCACTGGGCCTTCAGTCAAGGTTTCCCCTATGAAACTAATCTTAGGGTCCACCTCAACATCCAGTTGACCGATGACATTGCCTGATTCCCTAAGTCTCCTTCTTAGAGAGAACTCTGCCAGGATCCTGTCTTGGATTCTTTGAGCCAGCCTGTCAGCTTGTCTTGAATTGCTTGGATTGACAAGTGGCAAGTTGACTAAATCCAGTCTTTCATAGAAGCTCAGGCTTTGGAATTGAAAAACTTCTTGTTGGCCTTGAACTCTTTGAAGTATGAGGGCTCTTCCTGTCATCATCATACCTCCACCTTATGATGTGATTGCCAGTTCCCAGTGGTGGAGATGAGACAGCCCTTGGTATGCCTTCCTCAAAGAGACTCCTGATGAGAGAGTCTATAGAGTCCACATTAATGTGAACTTGAGGAAGTTGCTGAGAATGCACAACAGCAAGTGAGGATGGTGAGTCCTCTATGTCCATTCTCTCTGAAGAACTCCCAGGTTCTGTGGTTGTAACAACTTTCTCCCCCTTTTTGGTAGCATCACCCACTTGCATAGGTGAGCTGGAGGATAAGTCAATCACTTCCACAGGTTCTTGTGTTCCTGGTTGAGCTCTCCTTAAAGGTCTCCCAGCTAGTTTTTCCTGCAGATATGAAATCTGGAGTTGCTGATCATTGACCCTGTTTTGCAGGGTAGTCACCTGAGATTCCAAGTGACTAACCTTAGAGACTAAATAGGTGCATGTTTTTGACAGTTTTTGCACCTTTAGTCTCAAATTCCCCTCATCTTCATCAGAAGATTCATTGGGGGATGAGATGATTGGACCAAAGTCCTCTCTCTCACCACCAGCTTGAGTTTCTTGGCTGCTGGTTTTCCTCTGCTCACTGGCAGCCTCAGTTGAGATGCCAATGGGCTGAGTTGCCATGGTTGAGGTCTTAATGATGTAATCACTTTCAAAAGTGAGAGCCTCTTCCATATGGACATCCTGAACAGGTTCAGAAGTGTCCACCTCAGTACAGGTGACTGATGGGGGATAGACTGAGGAGAGTCAGAGGTACTCATCTCTCTTTGAGTAGGGGAGGAGAAGAGAGACTCATGGTACTCACTGAATCCTAAGTCTTCATCAGTGTAAAAGGATAGGTTGGGAATTGGTTGGTTGAGATCCAAAGGCTGGGGATGGTAGCTGTCCCCTGAAGGTTGTCCACTTGAGTGTTGAGACTCAGAGTGAAGGCTTAAGGTTGTTGGGCTATTGAGCTCATCAGGGTGAGCTTGAGGAACCTCAGCCCTGATAGGTGAAGTAATGGGAGTGGTTTGCTCCTCAGGAGAAGTGGGAGCTCTAGTGTCCACTTCTTCCTGTAAGGTTGAGTATTTGGGGGCCTGCACAGACTCAATAGCCTGAGCAGGGGTTCGTTTGGATTTTCTTTGGTAGGTGAGGGTGATTTCTGGTCTTTTTAATGGTAGGGACAAAAGAGGTGTGGGTTCAACACTAGCTTGTGTTGCTAGGTTGTCACCTTGAGCAATGAGCTCTAACATTTTTGGGACTAGGGCTGTTTCTACCCCAGAGAAGCCTACAGTTGGCTTCTTCATTATTTTAAAGATGCCGGGCTTCATCTGTCCCAATTTAAGAATATTACCTGTTTCCCTCAACTGTGAGCCCAGTTCACAGTTGAGAATGTGTTGAACATATCTAGGAAACATGTAATACTCTAAGGAGTCTAAGTTTGCAAGTAAATTAGTATAAACAAATTGTGAATACCTGAACTTGACCCCCTGAACCATT
Organism: Flaveria ramosissima; assembly: GCA_025215565.1. Lineage (NCBI taxonomy): Eukaryota > Viridiplantae > Streptophyta > Magnoliopsida > Asterales > Asteraceae > Flaveria > Flaveria ramosissima. Next base: position 23,955,282 of record CM046031.1, read on the forward strand.
CCATGAACTATAAAGGAGAGATCCTCAGGAATCTGGTCCCATCCACCATGCTTGTTTGACAAGCTGTGGATAACCACATGGAGCAGGAATTTCCATTGGGATGAGACCTTCCCTTTCCTAAAGGTCTTTACAGAGAAATCTCCCTCATAGCCCATCTGCTCAAAAGAATGATTAACAGCTTCTTTTGGGAAGGACACCTCACCTTCTTCATCATCCAGCTGTAGATGTTGGTTAATGATGGCCGGAGTGATGAAGATTGTCCTCCCTTGCACTGTGGCAGACAGTGCCTTCTCCCCATCCATAATGACCTCTTGGCAGGTCTTCCAGAATTCAAGCAACTGATCCTCATATAGAGGAGGATCAATGGTCAGGGAGGTGAAAGTAGTTTGACAGAGTCAAGAATTGGCAAATCTCTGAGAAACTTGCATCTTTCTCAGAGCTTAACAGAGCAACTTGATTATGTTGCCTGTGTAGTTGCATGGAGAAATCAGGGTTGTTTCTGCGGTTAAGGTTGGCCATTTCAGAAGCTTAAGGGTGAAGAAAGGTAGAAAGCAAAGGCGGTTTAGAGAATTAGGTTAGAGAAACAGTAGAATTGAGGAAGATAGTGGGAAAGAGGGGGAACCGTTGGGTATTTATATGAAAAGGGATTTGAACCAAAGTTAATGAAAGAGGATAAACTTTGAAATCCGAAAGTCGGTCCCACCTCTGAAAAGGTAGTTTACTTTTGCTCAAAAAGTAGTTTTCTTGGAATTCGAAAAGCTTCCGAAGTTTATTTGTCTTCGGAAGTTTTGATTTAAAAAGCTTCCGAAGCTAAAATGGCTTCGGAAGATTTTCCTGAGAGTCTTGATAATTTATGCTTCGGAAGAGAAATAAACCTTGAATGCTTTGTATGAAAATAAACAAAGCTTCCGAAGGTTAATTTTGCTTCGGAAGGAAAAGGTTCTTGAAAATAGATAAGTGTCTGAGATAAGAATTTTAAGCTTCGGAAGATGAACTTTACTTCTTCCGAAGGTAAAATCTCTTAGACAGTTATTTATTTTAAAGACATGTTTTTCTTCCGAAGATAAAATCTTATCTTCCGAAGTATCAGAAATTTTCAAGAATCTAAGGAAAGTCTTCAAAAGAATTTTACATCCAAAGAAAACATGAGCTTATGAAAGTGATGAACTAGACAACTTAGGACACACATATTTTAAGAAGAAATAATTAGAATTAGTTTTAATAAAAAGTCTACTCAAAGTTAATCATCCCAATAGCTGATATCAGATACTTAAATCTCTGTTCATCAAAAGCTTTGGTGAACAGATCAGCATATTGTTCATCTGTATGAACTTTGACTAGTTTAATTAATCCTTTTTCATAGTTATCCCTTATTAAATGATACCTGATGTTGATGTTTGGTCCTTGAGTGCTGCACAGGGTTCTCAGTGATAGAGATAGCACTATTGTTGTCTATGTGGATAGGAGTCTCTTTGAAGTTAAATCCATAGTCCAGCATCTGATTTTGAATCCAAAGCACTTGAGCACAGCAGCTTGCAGCAGCAATGTATTCAGCCTCAGCAGTTGATGCAGACACACAGGATTGTTTCTTGCATTGCCATGAGACCACCCTTCCACCAAGGAATTGACATCCCCCAGATGTAGACTTTGCAGTCATATTGCAACCACCATAATCACTATCTGTATAGGCATACAGATTGAAATTTGGATTCTTTGGATACCATAGACCAAGTGTTGAAGCACCTTTGAGGTATCTTAAAATCCTTTTCACAGTGATTAAGTGAGACATCTTAGGGTTGGCTTGATATCTTGCACAAATACATGTAGCAAACATGATATCAGGCCTGCTAGCTGTAAGATACATAAGAGACCCAATCATAGCCCTGTATAAGTGCTCATCTACACACTCCCCCTCAAGATCTGGACCAAGGGAGTGGTTTCTGGCTATGGGTGTCTTAGCAATCTTACAATCAGTCATATTGAACCTCTTGAGTATGTCTTGAACATACTTTGACTGACTTATGAAGATGCCATCTTCAACCTGCTTCACTTGAATTCCCAGAAAGAAGTTGAGTTCTCCCATTGAACTCATCTCAAATCTGTCTTTCATCAGCTTCTCAAAGTCTTTGCAGAGCTTTGGATTAGTTGAACCAAAGATGATGTCATCAACATATACTTGAACCAGCAATAAGTCATTTCCCTGTCCTTTGATGAAGAGGGTTCCATCTATAGTACCTCTTCTGTATCCATGCTTGCAGAGATACTTAGATAGTGTCTCATACCACTTCCTGGGTGCCTGATGCAGCCCATAAAGAGCTTTGTCAAGCTTGCAGACATAATCAGGATGATCAGGGTCTACAAAACCAGGTGGCTGTTTGACATAAACCTCCTCATCAATCACTCCATATAAGAAAGCACACTTTACATCAAGTTGGTAGACCTTGAAGTTCTTGGATGCAGCAAATGCCAGGAATATCCTAACAGCTTCTAGTCTTGCTACAGGAGCAAAGACATCAGTGTAGTCAATCCCTTCTTCTTGTGTGTATCCTTGAACAACTAGTCTTGCCTTGTTCTTGATGATGATTCCCCTATCATCCTTCTTGTTTCTAAAAACCCATTTGGTTCCAATGGTAGTCTTCCCATGAGGAAGAGGACAAAGGTTCCAAACTTTCTGCCTTTTGAATTGAAGCAGCTCTTGTTGCATAGCTTCAACCCAACTTCCATCCTTTAGAGCTTCATCAACTTTCTTGGGCTCTATCTGAGATAAGAAACAAGAGTGAAGACAAACATTTGCTTCATGGGTTTGTCCTCTTGTTCTTACCCCTGTGACAACATCTCCAATGATGTTTGTGGTGGGGTGAGACTTGTGGATCCTTAGCTGAGGGATCACAGCAAGTTGCTGGGAAAGATCTAAATTTGAGAAATTTAAATCTGGTCCTGAAGATTCACCCTCCACATTATCACACTTATCAAGATTAACTTGATCCAATGAGTGTGAGACATCATTGATGTTGTCATCTATGGTGGTTATTAGCATCAAGAAATTCCTGATCACTATCACCATCACCATTGTTGTCTTCTACAAGTGAGGTGTCTTTATCTGGTTGAGAGGCCTCTGAGCTGGAATTTGAAGGCATGCCAGATGTATCAGCTGAATTTGTCATTGTTGTGCTGATAGAAACCTCATTTGCTGAAGTAGTTCCAACTGGAGCTGAAGATGTATGAGTTGAAGGTCTTCCTAGCTCAAATCTTGGATCAGGATCACCTGTATTTAGATTTTCTGCAGATCCTGAAACATGCTCACAAGATTTGTTAAAACAGTTGGTAACTAAATCAAGATCAAACAGCCAATCCGGACCAGAACCAGCCACACAGGGAGTGTGCTCATTGAAAGTCACATTGGCTGACTCCTCAACAATTCTAGTTCTGAGATTGTATACTCTATAAGCTTTAGCTTGAGAAGAGTATCCAATGAAATGTCCATCATCTGATTTCTCAGCAAACTTGGCAATTTGATCTTTGGTATTCAAGATGGTGCAGGGACATCCAAATGACCTGAGAAAACCAATGAAAGGTTTCCTCTTGTGCCAAAGTTCATAAGGAGTCTTACCATGTGTCTTAACTACTAAAACTCTGTTTTGCACATAGCAAGCAGTATTGACTGCCTCTGCCCAGAAGGTGATAGGCAGTTTAGAGTCAGACAACATAGTTCTTGCAGCTTCAATAAGTGTCCTGTTTCTCCTCTCAGCAACTCCATTTTGCTGAGGAGTCCTGGGAGCACTATATTGTCTTGTAATACCTTTTCATCACAAAATGCATCAAGGATTTGGTTCTTGAATTCAGTTCCTTGATCACATCTTATGGTTTTGACCTTGTGATCACATTGATTCTCAACTTTTAAGATGAAATTCTTCAGAATCTCAGGGGTTTCATCCTTAGTTCTAAGGAAGAAGACCCAAGTGAATCTTGTAAAATCATCTGTGATCACCAGACAGTAAGAGGTCCTTCCTAAACTCATTACACTGGTGGGGCCAAAGAGATCCATATGTAACAAGTGTAGGGGAGTAGTGATGGAGTTCTTTTCCTTAGGCTTGTGAGATACTTTGTGTTGCTTCCCTTTCAGGCATGCCACACAATGATCATCACTAGTAAACTCTTTCTTTGGCATTCCAGTTACCAGATCATGTTTAATTAATTTATTCATGTTCTTAAAGTTTACATGGCACATTCTTTTATGCCATAGGAAAGACTCATCACTATTTGCTTTAGATAGAAAGCATGAAACTTCTCCTGAGGGAGATGTTTCTTGCAAATCCATCTTGTACATGTTCCCTTTCCTGGGGGCTCTGAGCAGGATATGCTCATGAGGAATGACCACACCAGGTTTGAGAACAATGCACTCATGCTCAGTAAAGAGCATGTTATGACTCTGATCACAAAATTGGGATACACTCAGAAGATTGTACCCAAGCTCCTTAACAAAGTTTACCTTCTCAATGCTGAGCTTACCATTTGTGACCTTGCCCCTTCCAGAAATGTAACCACCTTCATCTCCTCCAAAAGCAACTGGTCCTCCATCAATTCTCTCAAAATTATGGAGTAGAGACCTATTGCCTGTCATGTGCCTGGAACAGCCACTGTCAATTATCCAGACATTCCTGTTGGTCTTGAGCTGTTCCTGCACAGAGAAGATGATTAGTTACATTTGGAAACCCAAGCCTTACTTGTCTTGGGCTCATTAACAGTAATAGAAGGTAATGCAACAGTAATAGATCCTATGGTTGTACTATGGGATCTTCAGCTGTTGTTGATGGAGAAACCTCAGTCATTTGGTCTTTCTTAGACTTCCACACCACCTTTGGAGTCTTGGACTTGACCTTCAAAACCTTAGAAGCTTTTAGAACTTCATAAGTTTTGATGACTGATCCTTCGGAAGAGTCTACAGTCACTGCAGCAGACTTTAGTGCTTCGGAAGAACTCCTTTCTTCCGAGACCAACTTTGCTTCCGAAGGTAATTTTCCACTTACCTCCTTCTTTGATTTGGAGCTTCCGAAGGAAACAGACTTTCCTTCCGAAGCTTGAGACTTCTTGAGACTCTTTGAAGTCTTTGTTTTAGTCATGTGGACAGTACTTTTAGGATTGTATGGGCAATCCTTAGCAATGTGAGAAGTACTTTCACACATAACACATAACATTTTCTTCTTCAAAGAAGTCTCCCTTTGAGAGCAAGACTGCTTTGGTCACATCCCTTCTCCATCTTCATCTTGGTAGATGCTGAGACAGTTCCTTTGGGCTGTGAACTGTTCTTGGAGTTTGATGGTCCAGGCTGTGCAGCAGTGGTACACAGCAGCTCAGTCTTCTTCTTGGCACTGAGATGATTTGAACAAGAACCATGACTCTTAGCTAGGAGTCTTGGTTGATGTCTTCAGTCCTTACTACTTTGAAACCTGCAGAGATAAAAACTTGTTTCTGCTTAGCATCAAAAGTAGCCTTGATTTCTTGAGCCTTCTTTGCCTTTCTTTTGCTCTTTCTGATCAAGTTCTTTCTTTTGGACTTGGTCATCACAGTTGATTTCTTCTCCTCAGAAGGATAGTGGCCCTTGGAAGAATCCTCTTCTTCACTCTTCTCAGAGGAATTCTTCACTATCACTTCTTCATCATCCTCACTTACAGGATCTATGAGAGGAAGCTCATCTTCACAAGTTCCACACCTAGGAGATCTTACAGACAAGATTGTGTGTGGAGGAGCTATCTCATTTGATCCTAGTCCCTGTCTATTTTGATAACAAACTTTGTTGTGCAGGGATGAGGATATCATGTTCTTGAAGGTCTCTTCTTCAAGAACACTCTTCTCTGCCTTGGCTTTGCTGATCACAAGCTCAGCCTGGCACTCAGTTAACTTAGTGATGAGATCTTGGATCTGAGTTCTGAAATCTGTATGTTCATGTTTTAGTACTGAAATGGTTTTCTCCAAGTCTTCTATCTTTAACTTGTAATCATTTTCAGACTTTCTAAAATCAGATTTTAATATGTTTAATGACTCAAGATCAGATCTCATCTCTAGGTTATAGGACCTGTATCTATTTACTTTAGCAATGCATTCAGGGGAGCAAAGATGTTCCAATACCTTGGCTTCATCATGGTCAGCCATCAGTGCTTGGTTTGGAGAAGCATCCTCCACCTGAAAACTCCAGTCAAAGCCTCCTTCTTCAACAGCAACAGCAGCATGTTGCTTTGTCTTCTCAGCTGAGGAGCTTTGTCAGTAAAGTTTGGTCTGGGTTGTGTTTGGCCCCCATTTGCTTTAGGTGCCTTACACTCCCTGGCAAAGTGACCCATAAGGTTACAGTTGTAACACTTAACTTTGCTTTTATCCAGCCCAAACTTACTACTGGTAGCATTGCTTGGAAATCTTCTTCCTGTCCTCTTGTAGAACTTCTTGGCTCTGTGAGTGAGGAGAGCCATCTGCTGAACTATCTCCATGTATTCCAGGTCATCTGGATGGATACAGTCCAGGTCTTCAAGAGTGAAGAGATAATTCCCACAGCTTTCATCTGCAGACACAAAGGCTTGAGAAGAACTTGTCTCTTGGAATGGGCTTCCTTGAGTAAAGTTCTCCCTTGGTGTCTCCGGGAAGGTGATGAAAGGACCCTTTTGTGAGTTGTCAGGGTAGCATAAGAGATGATGCTGAGGTTCTATGCTGTCCCTTTCAACCACATGAAGGGCTGAACCCATTTGATTGTTGGAGTTGCCAGATGAACCTTGCATGTTCATCTCCATCTGGTATCCACTGAGAATCCCATACAACTCTGTAAGAGTAAGAGTCTTAAGGTTCTCAGTCCTCTTGATCACCACACAATAGTGTGTCCATTGCCTAGGAAGTGAGGACATGAACTTCCTTACAATGTCCCTGTTCTCAAGAGGAACTCCTCCATCCACTAGGGTATCCACAATCTCAACATACCTGAAGTATTGTTGAGTCATGGTCTCACCTGCTTTGAAGGTGAAATTTTCAAACTGCTGCTTCAGAAGATCTTTCTTGTTCTCCTTGGCTTCAGAGGAGCCTTCATACATCAGCTTCAGTGCATCCCACAGCTGTTTGGCTGTCTTGCACTTCTTGAAGCCTCTGTATACAGAGTTTGGGAGAGCAGTCTGAAGAGCAGTCATGGCCTTCCTGTCAATCTCTACTCTTTTTCTATCTTCATCTGAGTAGTTGGCCACATCTTTAGGAATCATACCAGCACCAGTAGCAGAGGGGGTGCTGGGTATGAAAGGTCCATTCTCAACAGATTCCCACATTCTTGAATCAAGAGACCTGATGAAGCCTTCCATCCTCATGCACCAGGTGTCAAAATCATCAAGAGTGATCAGTGGGGATTTGTTCATGGTTCCAGTCTCCATATCAGTCTTAGAGATGGCAGCCATTTGAAGAGTTTAGTTTTGTGTGTGTGAGGGATCTTAAGATGGTTAGATCTTATATCAAGAGCCTGGAATGCTCTGATACCAATTGCAGGACCGTTTAAGGGCTTAAACACAATTACAACACAACAACACAATGAGGAGAATAACTAAGCTCTAATCAAACAGTGAACTGGGTAACCAAAGTGATACAAAGAACACAAGTAAAGTAAGAGACAGAACAAGAGAGTTTGGGTTTCAAGGAGGCAGTATATTGCTTTCTCAAGTTCTTTTACAAGTGTTACAAAGCATAAAGAAAAGATACAAGAACTTGAAATACTTATACTACAACCTACAGCCGGCCATACTTTGAAAGCCAGCTGGATACAATTGACTAGACACTAACAAAATCAATTGTAGGATCAAAAGGCATATCTGCCTTTTGACCTTGTGACTATGACATGCCATAGCTCACATCCTTTTACAATACAAAAAGGATAAAGTACATAAAGTGGAAAGTTGAAGACTCAAGACCTCAATGTACAGTTACCAAAAGCAAGGCCCTTTTCACCAACTCATGTAAGTTGGTGACTTTACAGAGATGCAGCGGAAAAGGTGCTTTATGGAACAGTACATCAGATAAAGCATGTGTACTAAAAGTCTTCGGAAGAAATCTGTCTTCATAGGATGAGGCTTCGGAAGACTTTGTCTCTGAAGCTTCGGAAGACTTCATGTTTGGCTTCGGAAGATATTGGTCTTGGCTTCGGAAGATTTTACACTTAGAGTATTTTCTAATGCTTTGTGTAAAACTTCCGAAGCATTCTTCACTTCAGTACTTAGTGCATGTTGCTGAGACACTTAAGCTGTTTTGGGTTGCATCAGACTTCAGGAATCCTTACACTTTTTAAAACATTTAATGCCATGTGATATTCTCTCATTTGAGCTCTTGTAATGGTTTGTTTCCGCTGCCATATGTTGTTGCTAGTCTGTGACGTCCCACCCTACCTGGGCCCGGGGTGTGACAACCTATATCTATTAACTTTAGCAATACATTCAGGAGTACAAAGATGTTTCAATACATTGGCTTCATAGTGGTCTGCCATGAGTGCTTGGTTTGCAGATGCATCTTCTACCTGAAAGCTCTAGTCAAAGCCTCCTTCTTCAACAGCAACTGCAGCTTGCTGCTTTGGCTTCTCATTCTGGGGGGCTTTCTCAATGTAGTTTGGTCTGGATTGTGTTTGGCCACCATTTTTCCTTGGTGCCTTACACTCCCTTGCAGAGTGTCCCATATGGTTACAGTTGTAACACTTTACTTTGCTTTTATCCAGTCCAAACTTTCCACTGGCTGCATTGCTTGGATACTTTCTCCCTGTCCTCTTGTAGAACTTCTTGGCTCTGTGAGTGAGAAGAGCCATCTGCTGAACTATCTCCATGTACTCCAGATCATCTGGATGGATACAGTCCAAATCTTCAAGGGTGAAGAGAAAGTTGCATGTGGTTTCATCAGCAGAGACAAAAGCATGAGAAGAACTTGTCTCTTGGAAAGGACTTTCTTGAGTGTAGCTTTCTCTTGGAGTCTCTAGGAAGGTGGTGAAAGGGCCCTTTTGTGACTTGTCAGGGTAGCATATAAGATGATGTTGTGGTTCAATGCTTTCCCTTTCAACCACATGGAGGGCTGAACTCAGTTGATTGCTGGAGTTACCAGATGAGTTTTGCATGTTCATCTCCATCTAGTAGCCACTAAGAAGACCATACAACTCTATGAGAGTGAGAGTCTTAAGTTTATCAGTCCTCTTGATAACAACACAGTAATATGTCCATTGTCTAGGAAGAGAGGACATAAGCTTCCTTACAATGTCCTTGTTCTCAAGAGTTACTCCAACAACATCCATTAGAGTATCCACAATCTCAACATACCTGAAGTAATGTTGAGTCATGGTTTCACCTACCTTGAAGGTGAAGTTTTCAAACTACTACTTCAGGATATCCTTCTTGTTCTCCTTTGCTTCAGTGGACCCCTCATACACAGCTTCAGTGCTTCCCATAGTTGTTTGGAGGTTTTGCACTTCTTGAAGCCTCTATAGATGGAGTTTGGAAGAGGAGTCTGAAGGGCTGTCATGGCTTTCTGATCAATCTCTATTCTTTTCCTGTCTTCTTCAGAGTAATCAGCCACAGCCTTTGGAATCATACCACCACCAATAGCAGAAGTGGTGCTTGGTATGTAAGTTCCTTCAACAACAGAGTCCACATCCTGGAGTCTTTGATGAAGCCTTCCATTCTTTGACACCAAGTATCAAAGTCTTCTGGAGTGATCAGTGGAGACTTTATCATACTTCCAGTTTTCATATCAGTTTTGGTTATAGCTGTCATTTGAGTTGTTAAGTATTTTATGTGTGTGAGGGATCTTAAGATGGTGAGATCTTATATCAAGAGCATGGAATGCTCTGATACCAAATGCAGGACCATTTGAAGGGTATGCATTTACAACACAACAACATAATGAGGAGAGTTACTTAGAACACTTAACAGATCAAATAGGGAACTGGTTAACTTTAGTGAAAGATGCTAAGAACACAAGTAAGAATGAGACAGAACAAGATAGCAAACAACACAAGTAATTGGTTTTCAAGAATGTTGTATATTGCTTCTCAAGTTCTATTACAAATGTTACAAAGCATACGATGAAAGTTACAAGTACTTGAGATACATATACTACATCCTACAGCCGACCATACTTTGAAAGCCAGTTGGATACATAAGACTAGACAACAAAATCAAATGTAGAGTCAAAAAGCATATTGCCTTTTTACTAGTGACTATGACATGCCATAGCTCACATCCTAATATATTACAAAAGGATAAAAGTACATAAAGTAGAAAGCATAAACTCAAGACTTCAATGTACAGTTACCAAAAGCATGGACCTTTTCACCAACTCATGTAAGTTGGTGACTATACAGAGTTGTAGCGGAAAGGTGGTCCAGCTTTATGGTAAAGTACATCAGATAAAAGCATGTCTCTAAAAGTCTTCGGAAGAAATCTGTCTTCACTTTTTGGCTTCGGAAGACTTTGTCTTTGAAGCTTTGGAAGACTTCACTTTTGGCTTCGAAAGATGTTGGTCTTGGCTTCAGAAGACTTTTGACTTCACTTCTTCAGTGCATGCATGCAGAGAGACTTTGGATGTTTTGGCTGCATCAGACTTATAGGAATCCTTACAAAAACCCAAGATCATTAAGACTTGGGTTCCTAGTTCTAATTGATTTCTTTTGTTTGCAGGAACAATCATGAAGAGCTGACAACAAGTGGTATGTTGACAGTGGTTGTTCCAGACATATGACAGGAAACTGTTCTCTTCTCCATGACTTCAAATATAAAAATGCTTCTTATGTGGCATTTGGTGGGGATAAGAAGGGAGGTAAAATAGTTGGTGAAGGAATGATAACTAATGGTGTACTAAAATTTGAGAAAGTAAATCATTGTTAAAATTTGCAGTATAATTTATTGAGTATGTCTTAAATTTGTGATAAAAATTATACCGTATTATTTGATAACACTAATTGTTACATTCTTAAGCCAGGTTTTTCAGTTCCAGAAGAATGGATCCTTCTTAAAGCATCAAGAAAAGAAAACACATATGTTTTGGATATGAACAACACTACACTCACAAGACATGAAACATGCCTACTATCTAAGTCATCAGAAGATGAATCTCAATTGTGGCATATAAGGCTTGTTCATTCTAATATAAAAACATGAACAAATTGGTGAAAAATGACTTAGTCATTGGATTTCCAAAGAAAGAGGTTTATCGTTCAAACCATTGTCCTTCATGTTATAAAGGAAAACAACATAGAGTGTCACATAAATCCAAAATTATAAATACAAACACTACACCACTCAAATTGCTTCACATGGATCTGTTTGGTCCAACCAATGTGATGAGCATTGGTAAAAGGAAATATTGTTTAGTGGTAGTGGATGATTTCACTAGACTCACATGGGTCTTTTTCTTAAAACAAAAGAGTGAAACATCAGAAACATTAATCGAGTTAGTCACTAAGATTGAGAATCAACTTGATTTAAAAGTTAAAATTTTTAGAAGTGACATTGGGACTGAATTTGTTAATACTGACTTAGATTCTTTTTGCAGGAATGAAGGCCTTTCGAGACAAATCAGTGCACCAAGAACTCCACAACAGAATGGAGTTGCTGAAAGAAGAAACAGAACTCTTATTGAAACAACAAGAACAATGCTGGCTGATTCATAATTGCCAATTACCTTTTGGACTGAAGCAGTGAACACAACATGCATTGTTATAAATAGGACATTATTTGTCAAAGAACATAATAAAACACCTTATGAGCTTTTAATAAGACTCCTAATGTGTCATTTGATGAATCCTTGTTTCCTAAATCTGTAAAAGGATTTTCATGGTTGTTTGATATAGATGCACTAACAGACTCATTTAACTCTGGTTATTTGAATAATGCAGGATCTGATGATGCATGTTATCCATTTGTTCCGCTAAATATGAATGAAGTGTCATTGTCTGCTGATCCTCCAAGAATACAAACATCAAGTATCATGGAACAAGGATCAACCAATAATAACAGTAATGCTGCACAAGTCCAGCAAAATGGATCTACATCCTCAGATGGAAACACTTCATCAGCAGCTGCTACCTCTGCATCCGCAGATGAGTGTTCTACATCCGGAGATATGAATAATGTCTCAGAAGCTGTTCCATCCACCTTTGTAGATATTCAAAACATTGGAGATGCTCATCAAATCCCATCCGTGGATGTTCTCGTAACTCCTACGGAAGTAGAAAATCCATGCGTAAATGTTCCTGTAACTCCTAAGGAAGCACAAAATACTTCCGGAGAAGTTCATGCGGAAGATATTAACAATGCACCTGATGTCCAAACTCATGAAGAAGATCACTCCACTTCCAATAATGAACATGAAAAACACTTTGATTACTTTCTAAATTCATCAGCTGGGTTGGATCCACATGCATTAATGGATATGACTAACTTGAAATCATCAATTCCAGTTGAATCTACTCCAACAACAAGAATTCATAAGACTCATCCAATAAACAACATCATTGGTGATCTTAATGAAAGAACCACAAGAAGCCAAGGGGGAGCTGCAAACATTTGCCTTTTCACTTGTTTTCTTTCACAAGTGGTTCCTCCAAACATCACAGCTGCTATAAAGGACAATAGCTAGATTAAAGCTATGCAAGAAGAGGTTCAACAATTCAGAAAGCAGAAAGTCTGGAATCTAGTTGATTTACCTGAAGGTCAACATCCAATTGGAACAAGGTGGCTCTTAAAAAAAATACATGATAGAGGTATAATTATGAGAAAAAAAGAAAGGTTGATTGCTCAAGCTTACACACAAGAAGAAGGGATAGACTATGATGAAGTTTTTGCACCAGTTGCAAGAATTGAAGCCATAAGAGTATTCCTAGCATATGCATCATATAAGAAGTTCACTGTCTATCAAATGGATGTCAAATGTGTGCTCTTATATGGGAAAATTGAAGAAGTCTATGTAGCTCAACCTTCTAGTTTGAAGATCCTCATTACTCACACAGGGTATACAAGCTTGACAAAGCTTTGTATGGTCTTCATCAAGCACCAAGAAAGTTGTATGAAACATTATCATCTTTCTTGCTCAAGCATGGATACAAAAGGGGAACTATTGATCAGACTCTTATTCTCAAACAAGAACATCAAGATCTCTTAGTTGCTCAAATTTATGATGATGATATTATATTTGGATCAACTATTAAGAGATTATGTGTAAGCTTTGAAGAGTTGATGAACTCTGAGTTTCAGATGAGTTAAATGGGAGAATTAACTTTCTTCCTTGGTCTATAAGTTCAACAGAAGACAAATGGCATTTTCATCAATCAAGAGAAGTACATACATCAAATATTGAAGAAGTACAACCTTGCTTATACATCTTCATGTAAAATACCAGCCTCAACAATTGATAAGATTGAACCTGATCCTATAGGAAAATCTATTGATCAAAGATTGTATAGATCAAGGATAGGATCACTTATGTATTTAACTACCAGTAGACTTGACATTATGTTTGCTGTGTGTGTTTGTGCTAGGTACCAATCAGATCCAAAAGAGTTACATCTGAGTGTTGTGAAGAGAATTTTCAGATATCTCAAAGGGAAACCAGCCCTTGAACTTAGGTATCAAAAGGATGGTGACTCACTCCCTACTCATATTCAGATAGTGACTTTGGAGGATGAAACAACAACAGAAAATCCACAACTGGTGGATGTCAATTTCTAGGACCAAGACTAGTTTCATAGCAGCGCAAGAAGCAAACAAATGTATCTGTATCCACAGCTGAGGCTGAGTACATAGCTGCTTCAGCTGGTTGCTCTCAAGTCCTTTGGTTACAAACCAATTGCTTGATTATGGTTACAATTTCCTTCAGACTCCCATTTATATTGACAATTCAGCAGCTATGTTTATAACTCCTAATCTAGTGCAACATATTAAAACAAAACATATTGAAATAAGATACCATTTTCTGAGAGATTGCTCAGAAAAAGGTTTGATCAAGTTAGTCAAAGTGGATACAACAAATCAACTTGCTGATTTATTCACTAAAGCGTTTAATTCAGTTAGATTTAATTTTCAAATTGAGTCTTTGGGCATGATTAACTTAGATTAATCATTATGAACAAACAAAGAAAAGTATGTGTCTGTCCTTGTAAATAGTAATAAATGAAAAAAAAAATTATCCTTCGGAAGATTTATAATTACCTTCGGAAGAAACTTATGTCTTAGAACAATTTTCTTCCGAAAGCAATTTACATTCGGAAGAAACTTCTGAAACATCTTCTGAAGCTTAGAATAAAAAAAATTTGTCTTTCTTTCTGTGTCTTTTAATTTAGCATTGCATATGTATGGGAAATGATAGTACACTATGCCTTTGCTTCTTCCTGAATTCTTAAATATCATTAAAATCTAATCAAGTTTCTTAATATGTGAGTAGGTTCATCTTGAGTGGAAACTACACTAAGAGCATGCCAAACATAATACAAAGTGACTGTTTGTGGGAAACTTCATTTTGAGGAAACAACAAGTGAGTCTTATTCTGATGTGACCAAATCACTCATCTAAACACACTATGTACCAACACTTTATAATATCTACCTTTGCAAATCATATTCCCTGTTTTATGTTAACAAAGACCAGGGTGTATGATCACCATGGTATACATTTGTAACCAAATGGTGAAAAGTCATGATCCTCATCATCCCTCTGTTTTGTGTAAACAAAAACCTGGGTTAAAGGCACCTCTGTTTTACGGAAGTAAAGACCTAGTGACTTGATGATGATCATATCTAAGCTCTCAAAAGAATCCTCTGTGATCAACTGTATATTAAATTCAGAGCTATTACATCAATGCACTAATAAGATATCAAATGCATCTCAAGATAGAACTTATAACTTAAAGTATATAGTTTCTAAGTGTGAAAAAGTGATGATTTGACTCACAAAGGGAGGACAATCTCTAAGTGATTTGAATATGGAGCCCATAATAGTTACTCTCTAATAAACATGAAAACATGATAAACAACATGCCTAGTTGACACAATACTCTTGTTTGAATTTAAATGGACAAACATACTTGCAATCAGAACTAAAATGAGGTATCATTTCATCAAACAAATTGATCAGGAAGATGCTTAGTGTTATAGTATGATCCTATTCTATGTGTATATATGCTTGTACAGAGAAATCAATTAAATTTTCTTTAAATTAATTTAATTTCTTTCTTGTGATATGTTTGGATAGACATGTGTCCTTCATCATATTCTTCTTATAAATTTATGATAAATGCCTACATTCATCACTAATAAAAAATTTAGGGGGAGTAGATTCATGAAAACAAGTTAACAACAAAGATTGTCAAATGAATTGTCAATATGAAGGAATTGGAACCGGACCACTAACTTGGCTTTTGGATACATGAAGTTTCTAAATTTATAAATCTTCTTGTGCACATTGTCATGAAAACAAAGTCATAAAGGTCCAATAGCAATAAATGGTTCTATCAGTTGATTAGGACCATACAATAAAATAAGTTTCAATCAGTGCATTTCAAGCATCAGTAGAAGCTACAGTGCATTTCAAGCATCAGCAGAAGCTACAGTGCATTTCAAGCATCAGCAGAAGCAACAGTGAATAACTTAAGGAGGAGTTAAATATGACTATCCGTAGATTGGTAACCTAAGGATGAGCTAATATTTAACAAGTATAATTCATTTCCATATATTGGTAACCTATGGAAAATCAATTTTTACTTTAACTCAATTTTAAATTTCAGTTTTTAAGTTTGGCATCCGCAGATGTTCTACGGATGAACTGAAATTTGCGAAACAAATAAATTCCATAAAAGAGTAATAAAAAAATGAGACCCACTTCATTAAATAAATGAAATTAATATGTCCGAGTGTTCTTAAATGATGTTTTTGACTTAAATATTCATTATTCACTTTTTCAGAACACTTTTTCAGACCTAGAAAAACTCACTCAACAAACCTTTCCCCCTTTCACAAATTAACATTCAAAACTATCAAATCAAAACATCAAACAAACACATAATCTTAATCTCAGATCATTGTTTTGAGGGTAAAACAAGTCATAATCATCAATAATGAACTGTTTGATTCTTGATTATCATTAAAACTGTTCGCATTTTTATGTTTGTAATGTTGATTCTAATCTATTCTTCTGAACTCTCATAACAGATGGCTAATCGATTTGCGATAGAGCATAATGTGTGTGCATTTATCAATGCTGATGACCCTGTATCAGAAGGATGTCGGGACATCATCAGATATCTATGACGATCCAGACTATTCTATGCTCTAACAGCAGAGCCTGTGATTCATCAATCACATATAGTTGATTTTTGGAACTCTGCACGAATAGAAGAAGATGGAGAATCGAAAGTTATCGTGGCGGAAGTGAATAATCAAAGACTGAGGTTGGATGAACAGACCATCAGGAGGGTTCTAGAGTTCGAAGAACAAGAAGTTGGTTACCCTGATGTGTTCGAGAATGAATACATAGAGAAAGTACTCTATTTGATGGGATATGATGGTGATGTTAAAAAGGGAGAGATAAAGAAAGGAAGATTATGCAAGCCGTACAGATTTCTATGTCACACGTAGCTAAAGTGCATCTCCAACAGGAAGTCTGGGCTTGACAGATTCTCTAGACACATATCATCTGGGATTATTGGCGTTTTTAAGGGAAGGACTTACAACTACTCCAAGTACATTTTCAGTTGTCTATGTGACCACATCAAAGTGCAAAAGGCTAAGAAAATGTACATGTTTCCAAGGTTCTTGCAACTAATCATCAATGCTGATCTACCTGGTATAGCGAGAGATGGTGATGTGTTTGTTCAGGCACATCTGGGGAGATTTGTACTGAATAAGATCAGTGGGGAAGTATGAAGGAGGAGATATGCCCATGTTTGCACATGTGGCTGATCCTAATAAATTGATATGGGAAGAACAACAAGGGAGTTCACCTACTAACACTGTGCAAGCCTCACCTTCACCCCTCCCCAATTCACCCTCAATCACCAAAACAACCTCCAACTCTTGAAAACCAATCCACTGAAAGCATTTACACCGGGGAGACAGAGTTAGCTTCACAAGCAAGTACAGTGCAACTGTCACTAACCACAACTGAATCCCTTGTCCATTCAAATGATACTGAACCTGTCTCACTTGTCGCTGATCATCAAGAACATCAACAACAACAACATGAAGATCAGGCAGATCAAGCAGTTGTGTCAAGCTCAAGCTCAGTCAGTGTAGCACATGATGAAGTACATGATGATGAGTTGGCTGCTGAACATCAACAAGGGGAAGAAGAAGCCAACTATGTTGATGTAATTGCTTATCATGAAGATGATCTAAGTGAAGATGACATCCCTGTTAGCAAAAGCTATTTGGTGGCTGAATACAACAAGCTTGTTATCAAGTCAAACAATAGAAAGCAAAGAATTCAAGAGTTGAAGGGATTGATAAAGGAAATGGAAGATCAGCTGATAAAGTAAGAATCCAGCCTGAAAAGATTAAGAGAAAACATACAAGAAAACAATGAAGTCATTGATGCTCTGCATGAGCTTGTCAAAGAACAAAAAGAGTCAATTGCACATGAGAAGGCTGATAAAAAAAAGCTTGTGTTGGAGAGAAACAAAACTAACAAGACTCTACAAGAACAATTTGCTCAGCTGAAAAGAAAGGATGAGGAGATTGAAAGTCTGAAAAAGAAGATAAGGGACATTGAAACTAATGCTCCTATAACACAACAAACAAAGGAATCAACAGAGACTTCAAATCAAGTAATTCAATACTCAAGAAAGAGGAGATACTTGGGGCTCACAAAGAAAGAAGTGATTGATGTTGATGAATCACCTAAAAGATCAAAGCTTACATCTCTAGAGCACACTCCTTCAGTGGATGTTTCCACTTTAAAGCCTGTAACTCATGATGAAGCTGATACTGATGTTGAATGGAAAGAACTAACTAAAGAAAAGCCTCATGAAGAACAAGAAGAATAAAAGGCTGATGATCTACTTACAGCAAAAGACATACTGGAAGAGAGGTCTGAGTCAGCTATGTTCATGACCCTTATCAACCATGGGTTTCCATACGACTTGGTTGAAAGGATGAATCTAACTGAAATGAAGGATCTACTGAAAGAATTTGATAGATTCATGATCCCTAATTGTGACTATGAAGCATTCTTAACATTTCAATCTATTCAAAAAATAAAAAAAGATTTAGGCCACTGTGATACAACAAAGCTTAGCATGTACAATATGATCTATTGGCTGTAGGATCACAACTACAAGGCTCATGAACTTAAGGGAAGAACAGTTGGTGAGCTTAGGAGGATGATGGAACATGTAGTGGTTGTTGATGTTGACACTAGGGTGAGATTCAGAATTCAAGCTCCAAACCCATCCTATGAGCAACAAAGCAAACTCCACGCTGATCCTATAACTGTTGAATCTAAAGATCAGCACAAAGGGAAGGAAAAACTAATCAGAGAGCCTCATGCAGTTATCCCTAGCAAAGTATGGCCACTGGGAACAACAGTTAGAGAAATCACTGAATAGAAGTCAACCCTGATAGAGCTCTATGACCATATCACAACTCCCAGTTCTGTGGAAGAAAACAGGATTATGGCCTGGAAATATGATCCAGACTGTGATTGTGCAATCATTAAGAGGACATCTGGAAGAATCCAATACTTCCATGATGTAGAAGCATTACTAAGTCTTCCTGAGAGATACATTAAAGACTTGCAAAGATTAATCATCTCTAACTATCCAATCCATCCAAGGGGAAGAGACTTTTCTGTGTCTGTGGGTAGGCTGAAAACAAGGTTTATAGATGATGTGCTGAAGGAGGCTAAGAGATAAGATGCTAAACACAAGAAAAGACTTCAAAAGGAAAGAAGATCAAACACCAACTCCTCTACATTACTTAATGATGAATTTTTAAGGAGGGTTGGATACACTAACAGAAAAACAGTAGCCATCAAAGTCATTGCAGGAAATCAATTCACTATTCCCATAACTGAGTGGTGATATGTTGAGAAAACAAAAGACCTGGTGCTACTAAGGAATGCTAAAGGGAAGAAAGGTGATAAGATAAGATTTTTTGATCCATTGGAGATTAAATTGCTTCACCCAAGCTATACATCGTATTTGCATGACAAATTCTTCCCAAAGCTAACTGATGAAAAAGCACAAAATGACCTATGTCTATATGTGCATATGATTTAAGTGATTGACAAACTGCACACAAAGGCATACAAAAGAAGAAGACATGAGCCTGGACTGCTAAAAGGATCTACTTTTGAAGAAGTTTCAGTACTGAGAATCTTAGAGAAAGATGAGCTAGAAATAGTCAACAATCAAAGTGTTTTGGAAACTCTGACAACAAAAGAAGACATTTTGGGAATAAGTTTTAAGACACTTCAAAAGATATGTAGAATGAAGATCAAGTACAAATACGATGATCAAAAGGATTCAATATCTTACTTTAACAAGAAGATGGTGTCAAGAATGAAGGAGCTTTCAGTTTTGAAGAGCTGATTACAAGCATCAAAGCCTAAGGGAGAGTATTGTTAGATCTAGAAATAATAGGTCAATATTATTTTGTATAGGCTTAGAACTTTCATCAAAACTTGTAATGAATATTTGTAATTCATTATTTTGATGTATGCTTTATGTATATAGGTTGACCATATGTGTGTTGATTTATGTATATAATTGCAGGATCAAACATTAGACTTAGTCAATTTCTGAAACTGACTAAGTGTAAGAAACATCTATGGATGAACACTTTTGTTCTTCCGTAGATATATTTCTTATAAAACTAACATCCGAAGATCTTCTGCGGATGAACAACAGCTCTAGAGTTCAAGGATTCAAGTATTCTGTGAAGACTCCTATGGAAAAGTGAACTTCTACGGATGTGTAATTACCTGCGGAAGACAATCCAGCTGCAAAGTCCAAACACTTGTATTTTATATAATACAAGTGTTACAAGTCAACAAATCAACAAGTCAACAAGACAATTTCAAATCCCAAGAGATCTGGTGTTTCCTTAAAAAAACATGTATGCCTATAAATATGAGTCCTAGCTTTCACATCAAAGGACGAGCAATATGAGAGAATACACGGGCGACCAGACGGCAATCACAAAACATCACATCAATTCACACAATCAATCAAACACAAACACTAGCAGCCATCACATTAATATTTCACCAACATCAACCCATTCAAAGCAATTATTGTTTATAGCATTCATTGTTTATTCATCTATAATCATTAACCAGTTTTAATGAAATACTTTTGAATCAATCCTGTTTGTTTATTTATTGTGCTCATATCATTGTGTTTGTTGTAATCAACATTTATTGTGTTTGATATTTATTTATTAATCAATTAAAAAAATTAATGTTCATTCCGCATTCATTAACTTTATTTTCTTCTAACACTGATAATTCCTGATTGCAATCCTTGGATTCATATTCTTCAAGCAGAAGGATTTGAATATAGCGATGGTTGGAGCTCATAAAAGATTACGATTGCGAGATCCATTACCATCCGGGCAAGGCCAACGTAGTGGCGGATGCCCTTAGTTGAAAGGAGAGGCCTGAACCAATTCGGGTAAAGGCTTATCAATTGATTATGACCTCTGATGTGATGACACAAGTCAAGGAGTTTCAAGACGAGGCGTTGAAGGAAGATCATCTTAACTCTGAAAGGATGAGAGGTCTAGTCGTGGAGTTGGGTGAAAACACTCTCGGTGTTAGAACCCGATTCAGGCGAATATAATGGATGAAGCTCATAAGACTTGATACTCCATTCATCCCGGTGCTAAAAATACGTATCAAGACATGAAGAAAGACTATTGGTGGTCAGGTATGAAGCGTGACATAGCGGAATATGTGAGTAAGTGCCTTACTTGTTTGCAAGTGAAGGCGGAGCGCTTCAGAAGCCGTACGGGAAGATCCCACCTTTGGATATGCCCGAATGAAAGTGAGAACATATCATCATGGACTTTATCACGAAGTTACCACGCACCGCGAGAGGGTATGATGCCATATGGGTGATATTTGATCGTCTGACGAAGAGTGCTCACTTCCTACCGATTCGTGAAATGTATTCCTCAAAGAGACTCACGGATCTATTCATCAAGTAGGTTGTAACTCGTCATGGTGTACCGGTGTCTATTGTCTCTAATCGTGACACTCGGTACCACCTCCAAGTTTTGGAAGATATTTCATGATGCGATGGGGACGATGTTACATATCAGCACCGCTTATCATCCGCAAACAGATGGTAAGTTAGAGGGCATGCGTCATTGATTTTGGAGGAAGTTGGGATGACCACTTACTGTTAGCCGAGTTCTCATACAACAATAGTTATCATGCCAGCATTGGCATGCCTCCTTATGAGATGCTATACGATAGAAGATGTAGAACGCCCGCTTGTTGGGGTGATATTGGTCAAAAGGAGTTAGGAAGCGTTGAGGTGATTGAGGCTACGACTGAGAAGCTGGAAAAGATCAAGGCCTTTATGAAGGAAGCAAAGGATAGGCAAAAGTCGTACGCCGACAAGAGACGTAGACCAATTGAGTTCAAGGTGGGTGATAGAGTTATGCTGAGAGTCTCACCTTTAAGGGCATCATTCGGTTTAAAAAGCGGGGCAAGTTGAGCCCGAGATATATAAGGCCTTTCCAAATCATTGCTCGGGTAGGAGAGATGGCCTATAGGTTGGAGTTGCCCAATGAGTTAAGTGGAATTCATCCGATATTTCATGTATCTCATCTGAGAAAGTGCTTAGCCGACGAGGATATGGTGATGCCGCTAGAGGATACTGAAGTGGATGAACGGCTCATTTATGTGGAGCAACCAGTGGTGATCATTGATCGCAAAGAGAAGAGGCTAAGGAATAAAGTGGTTACACTTGTGCGAGTACAGTGGAAGCATAGAAAGGGGTCTGAGTTTACGTGGGAGACTGAAGAGGAGATGAGGCATCTTTACACTCGATTATTCAATGACTAACAGGTTTCGAGGACGAAACCTAAATAAGGGGGGTGGACTTGTAACGCCCGAATAAAGTCAAAACGAGCCAAATAATAATAATGGGCTAAGACAGGGTTATTTAATGAAGATAAGCGGGAAATGGATTATGGACCGACTTAACCTTACGGGTTATGTGTTAGATGAGTTTAAGGTCCCGTGAACACCCGGTATATATAAACGGACCAGCTAGAGCCACTCTCATTTGCAACTCAACACCCAACTTTCTAGAGAGAGAGTGTAGAGAGAGAAAATGGAGATAAGTGGGGATTCAAGGCTCGAGTAATCAAGGGATTTAAGATCTCTGTTTGTGGGCACCCAAACAACAAGAAAAGACTAAGAATCCAGGTAAGAAACATCATCTAGACGTCTCTTTAGATTATACCTGGATTCTAGGACTTTGGGGGTTTTGAAAGTGGTAGAGAATCATCCAAAACTCATGTTTTGTGTAAGAAAACAAGTAAAAAGATTAAATATAGGTTCATGGATGGTAAACCAAGGATTTTGGTGTAAAAGGTTGAAGTTTTGGGTTAAAAACGGGATGGTTCGTCATTTCAGCCCGTTCTGCGAAATTGGTTGCTCATCCAGCGAAATTGTGTAGTCCTCGAGCGAAACTATAGTTTCGCAGGTAGTTTCGCAGACATGGAATTCTAAGGAAAGTTGGGCGAAACTGGCAGCAAAACTGTCAGCGAAACTAGCAGCGAATCTGCTTATCTGGCAGCGAAATTAGCGGCGAAAGTAGGCAGAAATTAACCCCTTTGAGTGTTAACTTATCTGCAGGCTGTGATTTGTGACCCTTTCAAGCTTAATTGAGAAGCTACTCACTGATTCCAGGTGAGTTCTAGATCCCCTATTTTAAAGGTTTTATACTTGTTTGGGGCTGGAAATGCATGTTTAAATGTTTTTATAAGATTTGAGTGTGTACCCGTATGTTCATGTGTATGTGTCTGTGGGTGGGTGATGTATGATGATTATATGATGATATGTATGTTTATGTTGTGTTTTCTTTATGTTCCTTATTACATATTATTACATAGCTTGACGTGGTGTGATTACGATAGTGAACGTAAATGTTGGGTCTAGAAAGGCTGGTGCAACCAATTACAAATCACTTAGACTATTTTGGTGAAACTAATAAAGGACTTCCGAAGCTAAGTGTGGAACTTCCGAAGGAAAAGGAGTTCTTCCGAAGACAAAGTGTAAGATCAACTTCCGAAGGAAAACTCCAACTTCCGAAGTGAAAGTATTCACTTCTGAAGATCAAGACTTAGAGTGAAAGGTCAGCAGTCAACTTTCGAAGTATGATAGAAGTCCTCAAGCCTCGGAAGTATAGTAGCCTCTTCCGAAGTATAAGTGGCTTCGGAAGAACTTGCTCTTCCGAAGCCAACTAACCTTCGGAAGACACTACTATTATCTAGTGGACATAAGTATGGTCTCTCTGACACTCCGTTGCAGACCTCTGAGATACTGCATGGCGTTTTCTTAAAAGCCATGTAGTTGACCATACTTTATTCCATTGTTTACCTTTATCAGTTAGTACAGTTGCCAACTTTAGTTGTTTACAAAAGGTAAGTTGTGGACATGTCATGACTACCATATCTTAGATAATACTTTATCTAAGATACCTTAACTTTAGCATTATAGTATATGCTTTAGTCTTAGGTTTCCAGCTGGTATCAAAGTATATCCGACTATAGGATCTAGTATATATAGTTTCTCATTCTAACTCTTGTTTCATGCTTGTAAGAGTCTTGTAATACTTTAGGTTGAGAAGTAATATATACAAGTGCCTTGAAAATTATTTCTTTGTGTTCTTTGCTACTTATTATATTATTATCAACTCTTAGAAGAGATTCTACTTCATCTGATCTGAGTGTAGTATAAGTGAGTTTGAGAGAAATTCACGTCTTAAGTAACAAAACCCGATCCTCCAATTGGTATCAGAGCTCCTTAGGCTCTTGATTGTGAGATCTTACCATCCCAATCAACCTGTTTTTCACTCCTTCTTACACCACACTCAAAATGGCCATCAACAAGTCCAAAGTAGAGATCGGGAAGATGACTAAAGCAACCATCATCACCCCTGAAAACTTCAGGTCATGAAGCAGATGTATGGAAGGCTTTGTCAGGTATCAAGATAGCAAGATGTGGCAATCTATTGTCAATGGCCTGTATAAGCCAAAGGTGGCAGGTGGAAAAAGTGCCATGATAGTGAAAGCCGCTGAAGACTACTCTGATGAGGACCGGAAGAAGTTGGACATTGACAGTAATGGTATGACTGTTCTCATGACTGCAATTCCTAACTCCATCATGGTGGGGTTTGAGCATTGCAAGTCAGCCAAAGAACTATTTGATGCACTTGCTCACATGTACTCCAGCTCCAATGACTCCAAGAAGGACTCACTGAAGCAGCAGTTCGAGAACTTCACCTACATTGCTGGAGAGACCCTCAGCCAGCAATACTTCAGGTACATGGACCTCATTTCTTCCCTTCAGTCTGTGGGAATTGTCCTTGAACTTAGAGACCTCACTAGAAAGTTCATGAGTGCACTCCCCAATGAGTGGACGTTCTACTATGTCTCTATCAAGGAACAAAAAATTTGAACACCCTCACCATGATCGAACTCTATGGCATCCTTGATGGATACTGTTTGGAAATGGAGAACAAGAGAGGCCATCAGACAAGCAAACCCTTGAGTCTTCCTGCTAGCAACGATTTAATGGTTGTTGAAGGCTCAGGACCCTCCCAACCTCAACAGTACCTGACTTACACCTAACAGCCATCCTGTTCTTCTGGGCCATACATCATATTTGTTGAGACTCCAAGGTCTCAACAAGCTCAGCAAAGTTCCTTTTAGGACAGCTGTGCTTTTGTCTCAGGAAGTGGGCACTCTAGTGACTATCAGTATTGCTTTGATGATCTAGAGTGCTTCAGCCCAGATGACGTGGAATATGTGGATATAGTCCAACAAATGGCACTCTTAACCTACAGAGCAAAGAAGTTCTTCAAGAGAACTGGCAGGCAATTTCCCTAGAACCCAATCAACAGCAAATTTGGGTTTGACAAAACCAAGCCCAAATGTTACAACTGTAACCAACTTGGTCATTTTACAAGGGAACGCAAGGCTCCCAAGTCTAATCAGGGAACCCCACAGGCCTCCACACATCCCTCTACACCAAAGCCCACTGGAAAGTCAACAGAGACAACTACAATGGCTCAAGAAGTTGGCTGGAGCTTCATGGTACAGGAGGTGACTCTTGCTTAAGCACTCATGGCCGGAACAGATGACAATAAGGTATATGAACATCTCTGTACTCCTGCCTGTATTGCTAAGGTTAAATTGTATCAGGACTATAATATGGAGATTAAATCCGATATTGAGTCTTTAAATGTTTTAAAATCTGATTTTAAAAGGGCTGAATCTGACTATCAAAGAAAAATTGAGGAGTTGGAGAAAACTGTGTCCTTATTAAAACCTGAACACATAAACTATAAGACTCAAATAAAGGATTTAATATCCAAAATGTCTGAGGCTCAAGCCCAGCTTGTCACAGCTGAGGCTCAAGCCAGGAAGTATGCTATTTCTGAGAAAAACTTCCAAGCCATTATTGCATCATCCTCTCACTCAAAACTTTGTTACCAAAACAAAGGTGGGTTGGGAACCAATGAAATTGCTCCACCACCCTCTTATGAGTCTATAAGACAACCAAGGTGTGGTACTGAAGAGCAAGAGGTTCCATCTGCTGACCCACCTTCTCATGAGTCAAAGAGTGATGCAACCATGGAGACTATCACAGGGAAGAACCAGGTAATTTTACCCACTCCTACCGATGATGATCAACCCCTTACCAGCAAAGCTAGAAGAAGCAGAGCTAAGGCAGCCAGAAAAACTGCCAAGAAAGTGGCTGAGTCTAAGCTGAAGATAGACCCAAAGCAAAAGGGTGTATTCATCTCAGCTGGATTCCAGGTGGTAGAAAATTCTGATTCAGGAAAGGAGTGTAGTACCAGCACTCCTGTCCTACCAAAGGATCAGAAGTTAAAGGGAAAGGTTGCTAATGAAGAGAAAAGAAACAAGAAACATCAATCCTCAAATTCCCAAAAGGTTAACATTGCATGCATAATGTGTTGTCTGCAAAACCACATGGCCCAAGATTGTTTCTACAATCCTGGTAGCACACATTATGCAAATAATGTTAAAAGAGAAGGAGTCAGGAAAGGTTTCTTATTTGGACCATATCAAATGGCTCAAGTGATAAAAAAGGGAAAGCTTGTTTCCGAAGCAAAGTTGCTTTCGGAAGAAAGTCCTTCTTCCGAAGGGAAAATGGCTTCGGAAGCTAAAGCTGCCAAGACTCACAAGAATAAAAGAGTCCCCTTGAAACCATCCCAGAAGAAGACTACTTCGGAAGATAAGGTGGTGAAGGCTTCTTCCGAAAAGAAAGAAGCTTCGGAAGAATGCCATGCTGCAAAAGCTTCAACAAGCTCATCCTCCATGATCAACCAAGGGATGGAATGGAAGATCAAGGAAGATGCTGCAGCCCAAACCTCTTCTTCAAAGACATCCATTGAACCCCCATGTATAAACTTTGATTCAATTATGTCACTATCATTGGAAGAACCCAAGACCAACAATGCTTAGGTTTCTAGTCAAAACTTATCATCTCATCTTATGTGAAGGGACATCCATATGACAAGAATAATAATGTTTGGATTGTGGATAGTGGATGCTCCAGGCATATGACAGGGAAGAGATCTCTTCTTCAACAATTTCAACATTATGATGGAGGTCCTTTCCAGTTGGGAGGTGAGGCCGGAGGATATATTTTTGGTAGAGGAAGTATATCCAATGGAAAATTAAAAGTTGACAAAGTTCATTTTGTCAAACAGCTTGAACACAATCTGTTAAGTGTTTCTCAGTTCTGTGATCAAAAGCATCAATGCTCTTCACAAAACATGAGGGCATTATCCTCAACCCTGGATGACAATTCCTCACGAATTGGTGCTTCTTAGATCTCCCAGGAAAGGGGATATGTACAAACTTGATATGAACAATGCTTCCCCAATGGGTGAAGTATCATGCTTTCTTTCCAAAGCTGATGGTGATGAGGCAACACTATGGCATAAACGAATATGTCATGTAAATTTTAAGACAATGAATAAATTGGCTAAAAATAACTTGGTACATGGTTTGCCTAAAAAGAAATTTTTCTGCAAAGATAACTTTGTTGCATGCCTGAAAGGGAAGCAACACAGGGCATCTCATAAATCCAAAGTTGTTAACTCCATCACCACTCCATTACACTTATTGCACATGGATCTATTTGGTCCCACAAGTATAATGAGCATTAGAAGGAAATCATATTGCCTTGTGATTGTTGATGATTTTACTAGATTTACATGGGTATTTTTTTAAGAACCAAAGATGAAAGTGCTAAAACTTTAAAATCTTTTATTCTTTAAATAGAAAATCAAATTGATGACAATGTTAAAATAATTAGAAGTGATCAAGAGACTGAGTTTAAGAACCACATTTTTGACTCATTCTGTAACTCAAAAGGATTGCTATACAATGTAGTGCTCCTAGAACTCCTCAACAAAATGGTGTTGCTGAGAGGAGGAACATGACACTTATTGAGGCTGCTCGGACCATGTTAGCTGATTCAAAATTGCCTCTAACATTCTAGGCAGAGGCAGTCAGCACTGCATGCTATGTGCAGAACATGGTTCTTGTAGTTAAGCCACATGGAAAAACCCCTTATGAGGTATGGAACAAGAGGCCATCTTTTATTGGCTTTCTAAGGTCCTTTGGCAGCAGGTGTACCATACTTAACACAAAAGACAATTTGGCAAAATTTGCTGAAAAGTCGGATGATGTTATCTTTGTTGGATATTCCTCTAACTCTAACGCTTATAGAGTCTATAACATTAAAAATCAACAAATTTGAGGAATCTTTTAACATTGTAGTTAATGAGCACACTCCTTGTGTTAGGGGGAATGGCCCTGATCATATCTTTGATTTAGAATTGTTTCCAAACTATTCTAAACCATCTTGTGAGAATGTTCAGCTGGAACAGGTGCTCAAAGTGATTCTGATGATGACCAACTGTTTGAGCTACCCAGACCTATTCCAAGTTCTCCAAGAGCTGCAACAAATCAAGCTCCCACTATTGGCAGATCTGACAGTATGACTATCTCAAGGGATAGTGGAGCTTCAACCAGTGGTTCACTTGTTGACCCTCAAACTTCATCAGGTGACACTGCACAACACCAAGATGATGGAAGCAACATCTTGAAGGAACAGGCAACTGCTAATAGTGCTTCATAGCAAACAAATAATGATGTTGTTTCTCATTCATTCACTCAGTCCTCATTGAATGAGTTTGAAATAGCAGCTGGACCAAGTGTTCAAGCTCCTGAGCAAAATATGTCCTTTTTGGATATATCTTTGCAACTAGAGGTAATTCCTAGACTTAGGGTTCACAACACTCATCCAGCTGTGAACATCATATGGGATGTCTCTGAAGGTGTGAGAATAAGAGGACAAACTCATAATGGGAATGTCTGCTTGTACTCATGCTTTTTATCCCAGATGGAACCTAAAAAGGTGGAAGATGCCTTGAAAGATAGTAGTTGGGTTGAATCGATGCAAGAGGAGCTGCTTCAATTCAAAAGACAAAAGGTTTGGAACCTATGTCCGCTACCATCTGGTCAAGTACCTATAGGCACTAAATGGGTTTTCAGAAACAAGAGAGACGATAGAGGCTTGATCATCAAGAACAAAGCAAGACTGGTGGTTCAAGGATACACTCAAGAGGAAGGAATCGATTATACTGATGTCTTTGCACCTGTTACAAGACTTGAGGCAGTTAGGATCTTCCTTGGTTATGCTGCATCCAATAATTTCACTGTCTACCAGCTTGATGTCAAGTGTGCCTTTCTATATGGGGATATAGATAAGGAAGTCTATGTGTGACAACCTCTAGGATTTGAAGACCCGCAGCACCCCAACTATGTGTGCAAATTGGATAAAGCTCTATATGGGCTGCACCAAGCACCTAGGCTGTGGTATGAGACATTGTCTCAATTTATCTTGAAGAATGGTTACACTAGATGTACCATTGATAAGACTATTTTCATAAGGAAGTCTGGGAAAGACATCTTGCTCGTTCAAGTCTATGTTGCTGACATCATATTTGGTTCCTCAAATGACCAAATGTGTAAAGACTTTGAGAGCATTATGAAGAAGAAGTTTGAGATGAGTTCCATGGGAAAAATGGACTTTTTCCTTGGAATTCAGGTGAAGGAAATGAAGGAAGGGTTTTTCATCAATCAATCGAAGTATGTCAATGACATCTAAGAAATATTTGACATGAAAGATTGTAAGGCAGTCAAAACACCTATACCCAGAAACCATAATCTCTTCCCTGACTCTAAGGGGGAGGATACTGATCAACATCAGAATAGAGCAATTATTGGTTCTCTAATGTATCTCACAACAAGTAGACCTGATATCATGTTTGCAACTTGTATTTGTGTTGATGCATGTATGTCCCTAGATCATGAGTTGTAATGTAATAAATCTTGTCTGTCTGATTATGATGTAATAGTATCGATTAATGAATGATATGAATTGGTTGTTACTTGTGATGTTTAATATTTCATTAATGAGTCGTGATTGAATTGATTGGGTTTATGATTGTTTGAATGATTGCACATTATGTTATATTAATTAAAACATTCAAACTTAACTTAATGAAGTTCTCATGCGAATGGCCCATGCGAATGGACCACACGCATGAATAACTTCATACGATTGACTCAATCGCACGACTGAACCATGAGACTGGATCAGTCGTATGATTGACACATAAGATTGACTCAATCGCACGACAGAACACTCAGTCGTGCGGATGAATCAACCGCATGGTTCAATCGCACGACTGAACCATACTTATGGCCCAGTCGCACGATTGAACAATACTAACCTATAAATAGACCCAATTCGTGGAAAAACGTAAGCATTCATCCCATTACGATTCCAGACGTACCCTAGCCGTCCAGAAGCCTCCCAAATCGTTCTCCAAGTTCACAGAACACATCAGATCGATTGCAAATCGAAATCTGACGTTGATTTCAATTCTTGATTGATTCATCGTGTGTTCTCACTGATTGGATCGCCAATCAAATAGGATTCCGCACTATTTGAGTTGGTTTAACACGCTAATCACTAGGTATTTCGTTCAAATACCAGGTCCTAACAAGTGGTATCAGAGCTTTGGCTCTTGATTACGTGTTGATTCAATCAAGATTGCATAAAAGTTTGTGTTTTTGCACGAAAAACGCAATCTTTGGCATCAAAAGTGATCTTGGACGTTCCCTGCTCATCGAAGTTCAGTTTCTACGGACCTAGGCGATTAGGACTTGTGAAATTTCGAATTTTTACGGCTGAAACCCGTCAAACCTAGAAATTTTCGCAAAACAGCAGCTTCAGTCGCACGAGTGACCCATTCGCACGACTGGACTCCATTCGCATTGCTCATTCGCACGATTGGACCTAGTCGCACCCTCATTCGGCCGACTGAACCGTTCGTTCGCATAACTCATACGCACCAGATTCATTCGCACAACTGAACCATTCGCCCTGTTCAGTCGCACGGTTGAACCAATCGCAGAGTTCATACGCACGATTAGACCATTCGCATCCTTCAGTCGCATCAGTTAAAGTTTGTTTGATTAGATTCTAAGTTTATTAGCCATGGAAGATCAAATGTCAGCCTTTACTGCTGGGAAGGACTCGAGGATTCAGAACCTGCTGTTGCTTGAGAGTGAGGTGGGTAATCACAATAAACCACCAAAGCTTTTGACTTTAGATGAGTTTCCCCACTGGAAACAACGTTTTGAGATCTACCTCAATGGAGTAGATCCTAATCTGTGGGAAGCTATTGAGGTCGGTTATAGTACACCGGTGGGAGCTGATGGAGTTAAATTAACGTTAAGTGGGATGACAGACGCACAGAAAGTAAAGTACAATGCAGAGAGAGAAAAGGGTTTATGCATTGATCACTCAGTCTATCCCCAAAGATATATTCCACCAGTATTCAGAGAACAAACAGTCCAAGAAACTGTGGGATGAGCTAGAAAAGAGATATGATGGGAATGCGTCATTGAAGGCAATCAAAGCAAAGGAGTTAAAGAAGGAATTCGATAACTTCTCATCGATTGGTAATGAGAGTTTAGACGAAGTCATAGACAGATTCTACCACTTGATGAGCGAATTGCATACACATGGAGTGGAAACGACTATGGAAGAGAAAGTAAGCAACTTCGCAGACGGATTGCCTGATAAGTGGGCATCATTTGTGTCTAACCTTAGACAGAATGAATGATGATAAAGCTGGATATAAATGACTTCATTCTCAAGTTGCGTGAAGAAGCACTAAGGATGAAGTATAGAGCACAGAAGTCTTCGTATACACAAAATCCAGCTTTATACAACGCCACGCCTCAAGCTAAGACTCTGGAGCACCTCTCCAGACAGCATTTGTGTCTAGCTCGTCAGGTCCTTCACATGCTTCTCCTTCTGGATCAGACACGTCAGGGTCATCATGTACCCACTATATTGGATCAGAAGCAAGTGCTACCAAATTGAAGACCGAGAACCTCGGTAATGTGACCGTAGAAGTAGCACGAGAGCATATGGATCTTCTAGCCGCAGTGGTTCATTCATATGATGGACTTGTTGCTGGGAAGATTGGAAATTGCCATCTGGCAGATGAGGACTACGAGCAGGTGGATGAAATGGAGCTTGAGAGGATGGATATAATGTGGGCCTTAGCTAGCGCTGTCCGAAGGGCGAAGAAGTTCGTTAAGAAGACAGGACAGAACTTGATAGCTACTAAGGATACCACATTTGGCTTTGACAAGAGCAAAGTGACCTGCTTCAACTGTGGAGAAAAGGGGCACTTCAAGAGAGAATGTGTCAAGCCAAAGAAGACGGGTAATGGGAACCCGTTCTCATCCTTTACTCGCCAAGACAAGCAAGCTTCCAGTTCTACTTCATCAAACAAGGATCCAAAAGCCTTGACTGCTCATGATGATGAAGGACAGGACTGGAGTTTTAGGTTTGTCTCACCAGGAGAATCTAACATTGCCAGTGTTGAAGATATTGATGATGATTCTGCGAGTGAAGGTGATCTAGCAGTTGAGATAGCGATGTCACATAGTGAAGAAACAACTGCAGCTGAGGTCAGTTACAAGCCAAAGGAGGAGACTTCCACGTCAGAGACAGAAAAGTCAGAATCACCAGAACCAGAGAGTCTGATGCTGCGATGATGGCTAACTCTTCTGAACCAACACAGGTAAGTACAACTGACCAAATGTTTAATAATCATGCTTGTTCTGATTGTAATGTTTAGGAATAGCATTGATGAAAAATTTGCTAGGTTATTAGATCACAATGATAACTTAGTAAAAGATTTACAACTGTGCACTGAGGCTAATAGAGTTCTAAAACAAAATGAGCATAGTTATAAAGAAAAGATAGACCTATTGACTAAAAGCTTAGGGAAACCGAAGTAGTTGCCTTTAACCAAGCAAATGACATTAGGTACTATCTAAACTCCCTAGAGGACACTAAGAAACAAAAGGCAGTTCTAGAAGTAGAAGTTAATTCATTAAAACAGAAACTGCACAGTTGGACTAGTTCTTCACACATAGTTCAACACTTAGTGAGAGAAAGGAATAACGGGGAGGTTTAGGTTAGGCTACAAAGTGGTTCCACCTCCACCTGAGACCTTGATGAACACCAAGTCTAGACCAGTAAACAACAACCCCATCAAGGATCATGTGGTGACTACTCCTCTTGTTACTGATCCAGACACATCATGTTCATCTACTGAATCTGGACAGAAACAAAAGGAGGCCACTTCAAAGGCAAAGGGTAAATTGCCTTGTGTTAATCTGGAAAATGAATTTGAAAAAATTAACTTAAAGTCAGGGTCAAACAGAGTCAAATCAGAACCTAAAAGGACTTCAAACGTTAATTTTTCACATGCTTCAAGTCAAAAACCAGTTAACCAAAAAGTGGAACATGTTAAACAGGTTAAAACAGTTAATTTTGTTAAACCAGAGAAAACATCAAACATACAAGAGTCAAAACCTAAAGTGATTGATGTTACTAGAGTGTCACGCACTTCTCCACAAAGAAAGTCTACTTATAAAGTTGATAGCAGGTCATGCTACAACTGTGGAGAATGTGGACACATTGCTTCCTATTGTCCTTTCTATCAGACACCTAGGAAGAAGATTGATCTTCAGGACTCTAGACCTAGGTCTTCTAAGAGGAGTTCTCTAACTCCACCTAGAAGATCTAGTGAACCTAAAGTCCAACCTGTAAGCCAGACGACTGTTTATCATAAACAGGCATTGCACAAATCTGGCTTATGGAAAGAGAAGTCATCCTGCGTGTCTGATACTGATGACAAGAAGGAATCTGAGCTACCCTCACCCTCTAAGGGTCAATGGGTAGAGTTTATGATGTGTGATGCCTCTGGGAAACCCAAGACAGTAAAGGCTTGGGTTCCTAACCTAAACTAATACATTTACTTGTATGTGCAGGGTGTTCGATACAGCGCTGAGACTAACACGTGGATTATAGACAGCGGAGCATCCAGGCACATGACAGGAAATAGAGCCCTTTTATCAAACGTCAAACAAATAAAAGGAGGGCATGTTTCCTTTGCAGGAAACAAGGGAGGATACATCACAGCACAGGGAGAAGTGGGAAATCAGAAAGTTAAGTTTGATAAGGTGAACTACGTTCAACAACTTCAGAATAACTTACTTTCTGTTTCCCAAATCTGCGATAAAGGATTTAAAGTCATCTTCGACAACAAGAAGTGTTACGTGCTGAAGAAAGACTACATGATCCCGGAGGACCAAGTTCTGATGACTGCTTCAAGATATAAAGACCTTTATGTCTTGGATCTGTCAACAGCTGCTACAACGGATCATGAGGTTCAGTGCTTTCTATCTAAAGCTACTGAGAAGGACTCAATCTCCTGGCATAGGAGAATGGGACACATTAGTCAAAGGAAGATGAATCATTTGATTCAGAAGGATTTAGTGAGAGGAGTCAATGTCAAGAACTTCCAACTTCCTGACTTTTGTGTAGCTTGCAAGAAAGGCAAACAGACAAAGAAGTCTCATAAGGAAAAGAAAGTTCATTCAATAGAACTTCCTCTTGAACTTCTTCACATGGATCTGTTTGGTCCAGTCAGTACAAGGAGCATTGCAGGCGATTTGTACTGTTTTGTGGTCACTGATGACTACTCAAGGTTCACTTGGGTAATGTTTCTGAAATCCAAATCAGAAACATTTGAGTCATTCAAGGAATTAGTAACCACTCTGGAATCTCTCTACAAGCTAAAAGTTAGACAAGTACGCTCAGACAACGGGACAGAATTCAAGAATCAATGGATGGAGGCATACTGCAAGGAAAAAGGAATTGTTCATCAATTCACTTCTGCGTACACGCCTCAGATGAATGGTGTTGCTGAGAGAAAGAACCGAAGCTTGATAGAGACTGCACGGACTATGCTGGCTGACTCGAAACTGCCTATCCAATTCTGGAATGAGGCAGTGGCAAACGCATGTTATACACTGAATCGAGTCCTAATAGTCAAGCGCCACGGAAAGACATGTTATGAGCTACTACAAAGACGCAAACCAAATTTGGAGTATCTTGAACCTTTTGGCGCGCCGTGTACACTTCTGAAGAAGACACAAGAAGGAAAATTCAGCGAGAAGGCAGATGAAGGAATTTTTCTAGGATACAACATACCGAACAAGCGAGTTTACAATAACTCAACGGGTCTTGTAGAAGTGTGGTGTAATGTCGACGTTCAGAGATATACCACACCACCTACAGGCAAAGGACCTGCATACTTCTTCGATTATGATGGATTCTTCAAGTCCTTCAACATACCTCTCTCTCCCTCGGATGATGAGTTAGCTACTAGGATGATGTATGATATTCTGAATACACCATCTAGCACACAGGGAGAATCATCTACTCAGTCAGGGGGAGTAGTCGACGACAGTGACTCCTCCTCTGAAGATGAAACTGAAGCAGATGACCAGAACAGTCAGGAGGAACAGGTTCCAGTTCCTGAAAGTCCACAAGCATCTACGAGTGATGCTCCTTTGACTTCGGAACCTCACACTCCAACTACCTCAGATGCAGAACAAAATGTTCATAATCTCGGTTCTGAGGTGGCTGTTCCTACTACTCCAGGATCACGACTAAACGTCTATCATCCCCTTGACAATGTTATTGGGGATGTCAGATCAGGAGTACAAACCCGAAATCAGCTATACTCAGCTGATTACGCCTCGGTTATGGAGAAAGGTTACATTCATGATGGTGCTTATCGATGTTTTGTCTCGCAGGTTGAGCCAAAATATGTCAGTGAAGCACTAAATGATGAGGCGTGGGTGAGTGCCATGCAAGAAGAACTTCTGCAGTTTAAGAAGTTAGGTGTATGGACTCTGGTTGATAGACCTAAAGGTGCTAAAGTCATTGGCACCAAATGGGTACTAAAATGCAAGAAGGATGACCAAGGAGTCATTATCAGGAACAAAGCTCGACTGGTGGTTCAAGGTTTTTCGCCAAGTCTAGGGGATTGACTATAATGAGGTGTTTGCACCCGTGGCAAGGATGGAAGCTATTCGTATCTTCCTTGCCTATGCATCGTACATGAAGATTAAAGTCTACCAATTCGATGTGAAGAGTGCATTTCTTCATGGGGAAATCAGGGAAACAGTCTATGTAAGTCAACCCGAGGGATTTGAGGATCCTTATCATCGGGATAGAGTTTACAAGCTCGACAAAGCTTTATATGGGCTTCATCAAGCTCCTCGAGCGTGGTATGAGAAACTCTCGACTCATCTTGTGAAATACGGCTTTCGCAGGGGAGTCATTGACTGTACACTGTTTATTAAAGAAAAGGATGGCGACCTACTGCTTGTACAGATATATGTTGATGACATAATCTTCGGGTCAAAGAACGAAGAGTTATGTAAAGAGTTTGAAGCAGTGATGAAGAAAGAGTTTGAGATGAGTGCTATGGGGGAGATGAAGTTCTTTCTCGGGTTACAGGTGGATCAAACACCTAATGGAATCTTTCTACATCAGACCAAGTATGTAGGAGACATTCTCAGTCGCTTTGACATGGAGAATGCTTCTGCTGCTGGGACTCCACTTGCTACGAATCATGATATAGCACCTGATGAGAATGGAGATCTAGTAGATGCCACTATGTACCGAGAAATGATTGGATCCCTCATGTATCTCACTGCCTCAAGACCTGATATTATGTATGCTACATGTCTATGTTCTAGATATCAGGCTAAACCAAAGGTCAACCATCTGATCGGGGTCAAGAGGATTTTTCGTTATCTGAAGGGTACACCCACACTTGGATTGTGGTATCCTCATGATGATGACTTTGAGCTTACCGCGTATAGTGACTCGGATTACGGGGGCTGCAAGATGAACTACAAGTCTACATCAGCAGGGTGTCAATTCTTTGGGAGAAGATTAGTTACCTGGCAGTGTAAGAAGCAGACATCGGTTGCATTGTCAACCTGTGAAGCCGAATATGTTGCTGCTGCAAGTTGCTGTTCACAAATCATCTGGATTCAACAGCAAATGCGGGATTACGGTTTAAAATTCTCATCTACTCCTATTTTTGTTGATAACTCTGCTGCAATTACAGTAACTAAAAATCCGGTTCAACATCCTAAGACCAAACACGTCGGTATTAAATACCATTTCATAAGAGATTGCTTTGAAAAGAGCTTAATTGATGTGGTTAAAATTAATACTGATTTTCAACGCGCTGACCTCTATACTAAAGCCTTTGATAAACCACGTTTTCAATATTTGCTAGAGGTCAACGGCGTTAAAAAGAAAAGTGAGGTAATTCCTGATGATGATAATGTGTAGTCCGATGTAGTTTAGTTAAAGTTTATTTTATTTCATTTTATTTGTCTATTTTATTTTATTTTATTTAAACTCATGTTATTTTGCTGTTTATGAAAATCCTAAAATAATTAAACCATAAATGATTTTAGTATTTTAGGGGGAGAATATGTCAGCAAGTTAACATTAAAAAAAATAAAAAAAATAAAAAAAATGAGGGAGAAGGAGTAACTAGCTGAAATAAGGTAGATTGTGTCTGTGATACCGATTCAATACCTTTGGAAAATGATAGTACACAGGAACAAATCAAGAGGGACTTTAAAAATTTAAGTTTTGACAAGATGCAAAAGTTCAAAGTATAAGTCTGTGTAGTCTGAGCAATATAAAAAGGAAAGATGATAGAAAACTGGCAACTCCTAAGGTGACACAAAGAAAGTAGACTTAGAGGCTGCTAGACCATAAATGATATGTTGGTAGATTCAACACAATAGACAGTTAGACCTGATTGGTGATCTCAAGATCAAACTAAGTTGTTCAACTGACTGTGGGCCTTCCATCTTATCACTGGTTAACACAATCAACAATATTCCAATAAGGGGTAATGAGCAATTAAACGCCACAAATGTGTGCGGATGACCATAATTAGAGCTAAGCAAGAAAAAATGAAAGACAAATGCAATAAAGCTAATGACTTATGTTGTTGGTGCATTTTGTGCAAAATAAAATAAGCTGCTCTAACAAGGAGATAGGTTGTGTGCCTCTCTGCTGTGCGATGGCACTGACCTGAGGATAAGCATAACCTAGATATTCTAGAATTCATTGTTGTTTGCCGCCTCTCTGCTGTGCGATGGCACTGACCTGAGGACAGGCTTCTCTTTGAAAGCTCTAAGAATAGTCTCTTCTTGTAATAATACCCGTAGACCGCTCAAAAGCTCCTGAGGAATGTTGATTACCATATAAGTGTGGGATCCACAAATGTTAGTTGAAATAATTAAACCTAAATAAGTCACCAGTCTGTGTCAAAAGTCTGTGTATGGATTTAAGTGGACAAACATACTGACAATCATTGTGGCTACATGCTCAAAGGTTCAAATCAATGTGAAAATCTAAGAGTTTCAGTATGATTTCCTTAAGTTGCTAACGACTCTGGATGAACACCGAGAATGTGAGCATCAAAAGTTTTTATAACTAGTCCCAAATGATTTGACTTGCCTGTATGATTCTAAAATTGAATTGGTCCAGATATGATCAATCTAAGTTGAAGCCATCTACTCCCGAACCAAATCCCGTAGATATCAATCTCTGGATTTATCTCTCACAAAAAGCCAAAAATATATCTGTTTATGTAATTAGTTTAAGGTTTTAAATTAGTTAGTTGTTTTTAATTTTAATTTTAGTCGTGTGTCGGGCTACATCAGGAAAATCAGAAGGAATCAACTCACTAAAAAGGGTCATGTCTGAGATGATCATATGGGCTTTGAAAGTTTAAAATAGTCACGTCTGAGGTGACAAAGTGTTTTTTAAAAGGGTCACGTCTGAGGTGACTAAAGTGTTTAAAAAAAATCACGTCTGAGGTGATCAAAGTGTTCTCAAGATAAAAGGATCATGTCTGAGATGATCAAAGGCTCATAACGTTAATTTAAATTAATGAGTTTAATAGTAAATTGGTAAAAATGGCAGAAAAATTAGCTAAGTGTGACCCATTCGCACGATTGGACCATGAGAATGGACCAACCATGCGAATGGCTTCCACTCGCACGAATGGCTCATCAGAATAGCCCATTCGACCGATTGGAAGAGGGCGAATGAGTCAGTCGACCGATTGAAACTCATTCGGTCAACTGAACATGAGAATGAAAGGCGCGACTGAGGCCAGTCGGCCGCCTGAGCCCAGCTTCAGTATTTAAAGGGATCTGTCGATCGCATTTCATTCATCACTCCCAAATCGCCCCTAAATCGCACTCCTTACCGTTACGCTGCCAAAATTTTAGTTGCCCTAGTTTTACTGTTGATTGTGATTCACTGACGTTCGTCATTCATCATACAGGTAGTTTGAAGTCTTAATTCATCAAAAACAGAGGGATTGAACCCTAATTTGGTGAATGTTCGAACGAAAACAAGAAACAGACATAACGTAACCTAATAACCACTTATACCATGCTAAATGCTAAAATTAAGGTTAATAGGTTATTAGTAACTATAATGCGAGTATATTGAACCGGTAATCCATGTTAAATCACTTGTATTGATCAAGACTCGAACCACAGGCGACTGAACAACTGAGACAGACGACTGGTCGTCCGGATGAACTTCAATCGCACGATTGAATCGTGCGACTGGGTCATTCGGCCGAATGAACCATACGATTGAGCTCAGTCGGCCGACTGAACCATTCGCAGACTCAGTCAGCAGACTGAGCCCAATCGCATGTCACAGTGACCAGAATGAGTCCAGTCGTATGAAAGACCAGACGACTGACTTCAGTCGCATAATTCATTCGCACGAATGAACCAGAATGATTTTCAACTTTACACTTAGAACAGAATTTTTCATGTCTTATGTGCTAATCGTTCTATGTCTTGTGTGTTTCAGGAAAATGGCTGAAAGGTGGTCCATAAATCCAAAGCACAACATCTGTGCTCATTTGGATCACACCACCAGGAACGGGGCCGAGTTTACGGACATTATAGCCTTTCTGAGACGGTCCCGGATTCATAAGGCTATCTCTACGCCTTGCACGCCATATAGATCACTCCATCGGGCTTTCTGGGAGAATGCCTCGGTGGACCGCTCCCGTGAGCCGTACTGCATTAGGAGTTCCATATTAGGGCATGATATTGAGATCTCTGCTGCCGACTTTCAGAGGGTCCTAGAGTTTGGGGACGACACTGATCATCCAACCAGACTACATCCGTTGACAGTGAGAGGATGCTTCTTGAGGATAAAGTACGCTGGGGACATCAACTCAGGTGTGCTCAACAAGAGCAACCTGAGCCCCCAGTATAAGTAATTAGCACACGTGATCCTCAAGTATGTGGCATCGAGGAGGGGTGGGTTTGACGACCTCTCAGACCAGATTCAAAATGCCTACGTGGCACTGGTTCTGAACCACCCCTTCAGTTTTTCCAGCATGATATTCTCCTATTTGGTGGAGAACTTGGAGGCCAAGGGTAAAGAGGGGTTTTGTATGTACCCCAGATTCTTACAGCTCGTCTTCAACGAGAAGCTGCCATAGTTGCCCAAGGAGAGTCATGACGCAGTGGCTTTGGAGATTATGGATGATACCACTCTGGGCAGGATGAGAGTGTACAGGGGGAAGCAAGTAAAGCCCCAAGTGAAGAGACTGATTGGCCATCTGGCCAACGAGCAGTATGTGGCACCTGGTAGACGCAAATGGCGTCATGATGACAGCGACTCCGACGATGAGAGGTTACTTCTACCAGATATGGATTCTGATGATGATGATAGCGGCGACGCCGGGGATGATATGCATGCTCCACCTAGAGGCACTGATTCAGACGTTATTCCCCCGGGGTCAGCCACTGCCGGAGAGGTTGCTGAGATGGCCGGTTTCCATCAGGAGTTTGTAGCTGGGGATCAAGAGGAGGAGGAGTCAGATGAGGAGCCCCTCACTACGACTGTGGGAAGCAAAGTTGTTCCCACAGACCACGGGCTTAGGGTGGTTGGTGAACACCCTCGGGATTCCTCAGAGAGAGAGACTGACCCGAACTATGTTCCGGGTTCAGTGGGCAGAGCTACAGGGGGAGCATCCACTTCCACCGGGACTAGGAGGAAGCGGATGGCTCAACCCCATGGATTGAAGAAGAAGAAGCATCGCCTGACCTTCGTTACCACTGCTGCCACTACTTCCACCACCACAGCCACCACTACCACCACCTCTGACATACCACCCATCACCACAGCCACCACAGCCACTACTCCCACTACCACATCCACCACCTTACCATTCACACCTACATCACCAGCACCAGCCTACCGACCCATATTCACCACTCCCACTTCCACCACCACCTCACATCATGCTGGACCCTCAGCCCAGCCACCACATGTTTATGGATCTACTCTACCTCACATCGGGGTAGAGGAGCAGCTCTCAGCGCTTAACCGTATGGTGATGCGCCTGCTTGCTGCAGATGAGGAGAAGGCGGCGCAGATCCGCCAGCTGACCGACCTGACTGCTGCCCAGTCTCAGCAGATGGCAGAGCAGGCTCGGGTGATAGACCAGCAGAACCAGCTAATCGATGCACAAAGAGTCGAGGTGTCCCAACTCCAGGACCAGCAGGCCCAGTCCGTCAAACGTATAGAGGAGTTGGAGACGACCAACAAGACGATTATGCTGAGGTTAAAGGGGTCGAAGGATGAGCCCTTGAAGCTAAAGGAGGGTGACGGGGATGATGGAGATGGTGATGATGAAGATGATGATGATGATGAGGAAGATGATGATGATGAGGAAGAGACTGAGGAAGACAGGACAGAAGGTAGAGATGATGATGACGAAGCAGAAGGAGGGGATGCGGCTGCATCGGCCTCTGCTTCTGGTCAAGAG
This sequence comes from Flaveria ramosissima, assembly GCA_025215565.1. Taxonomy (NCBI): domain Eukaryota; kingdom Viridiplantae; phylum Streptophyta; class Magnoliopsida; order Asterales; family Asteraceae; genus Flaveria; species Flaveria ramosissima. The sequence continues at coordinate 23,996,901 of CM046031.1, forward strand.
CGAAGATCTAAGCATCGACAGGACCAGTCATCCACCACTTCTGCTCCTCCGAGCGACACGCCCATGATTCAAGACAAAAGTACAGATTAGATGTCTTATGTATTTATTTATTTTGTATTTGAATCATGTAATGAAAAACAAGTGTGTTGAATGTTTATATATTAAGTTAATATAATTCTGTTTGATTACTTACTAATGGTTTATGTGTTGAATGTTTATATCAAACAGATCCAAACTTTCAAAGGGATGAGTTTGACTTTGCTCCCCTTCAAATGGTCAAGACTCAATTAACCATGATTCTTGACCTACAAGGGATTGTGAGACGGTTGTGAGTTATACCCCTGAAGAAGGGGAAATAATTCATGACCTATCTGATGAGCAACTGGCAGAGATGTTCAGACTCAATCCCGATGAAATAGTCAAGGATGCTCCAACAGTTGATTCAACCAGTGATGAAGAACTAAATAACGTTGATGAAGTTGAGGTTGAAGATATTACTGCAGAAGAGTACCCTCAGTATGCTGACACCGAGGGTAATGTGGTCCCCAATCTGGGTGAATCCCTAGTCAGTGATACGTTTGAGGTACTAGACAAGATGGAGCAGGAAACTGAAAGGACTGAAGGAACAGCCCAAGCCTCCAATGATGACGTAGACGTTCGCAAGGCTGAGTGGGCTGCCTGTTTTGAAGAAGTAAGAGCCCAGCGTGCTGTACCAAAGAAAGATGCCTACACCAAGCTCTACAGAGTCAAGAAACACCATAAGGTGTCAGGCAGGATTATTGCATGGGCTTATTTTGATGACCTTAACGCGTATGCAGTTAAGAGGGAGCAGGGCATAGAGTACTTCAGGTTCCCACATGATCTGAAGACTCTACCTGGTTTTGAGCTCAACCAGCTGGCTAAGCTAAAGCTGCTGTATGCTGACCCAAGAAAGATGTCAGGCTGGTTTGAGGCTGCCCTGAAGAAAGAGTACCACACCAGATGGGTTAACTTCAGACCACAACAGCCTACGAGGTATATAAGAAGGTCTGAGGTTGATGCCATTACTGGCAAGCCCAAGATTGTGCTGAAGTGGAGTCCTCCGCGCACTATGTCGAGAATCCCTCTCAGGGAAATGCCACAGGACTTCACTCCACACTTCAAATGGTGGTACTATGATTGGAGAACTGCTGAAGCTGTCATAGTTCTGAATAAAGAGGGACAAATGGATACTATCAGGGTATTCGACCCGATGTGGCTAACCAACTTGTCTGCTAATGATGTCTATACATTATACAAGTGGCCACTGTTCTATGACACACAAGACATTGTACAAGCCCTCCAGGTCCAAAACGTTATACGACTTTGCTTTGCGTTTGAGATACACGCAGGAGTCACTAAAGAGGAGAAGTACAAGAAGTATAAGGAGGTGATGCAGAAGACAAGAGATTAGATAGATCTAGGTCCAAGGGGGAGTTTGTTGATGCATGTATGTCCCTAGATCATGAGTTGTAATGTAATAAATCTTGTCTGTCTGATTATGATGTAATAGTATCGATTAATGAAATGATATGAATTGGTTGTTACTTGTGATGTTTAATATTTCATTAATGAGTCGTGATTGAATTGATTGGGTTTATGATTGTTTGAATGATTGCACATTATGTTATATTAATTAAAACATTCAAACTTAACTTAATGAAGTTCTCATGCGAATGGCCCATGCGAATGGACCACACGCATGAATAACTTCATACGATTGACTCAATCGCACGACTGAACCATGAGACTGGATCAGTCGTATGATTGACACATAAGATTGACTCAATCGCACGACTGAACACTCAGTCGTGCGGATGAATCAACCGCATGGTTCAATCGCACGACTGAACCATACTTATGGCCCAGTCGCACGATTGAACAATACTAACCTATAAATAGACCCAATTCGTGGAAAAATGTAAGCATTCATCCCATTACGATTCCAGACGTACCCTAGCCGTCCAGAAGCCTCCCAAATCGTTCTCCAAGTTCACAGAACACATCAGACCGATTGCAAATCGATTTCTGACGTTGATTTCAATTCTTGATTGATTCATCGTGTGTTCTCACTGATTGGATCGCCAATCAAATAGGATTCCGCACTATTTGAGTTGGTTTAACACGCTAATCACTAGGTATTTCGTTCAAATACCAGGTCCTAACAATTTGTGCAAGATATTAGGCTGCTCCAAAGGTGTCTCACCTAGTTGCTGCCAAGAGAATCCTCTGATACCTCAAAGGAGCACCTAAATTAGGTCTCTGGTATCCCAGGAATAATGATTTCAATCTCTATGGCTACTCTAACAGTGACTATGGTTGCTGTAATATCAACAAGAAATCAACATCAGGTGGATGTCAATTTCTTGGTGGAAGGATCATCTCATGACAATGCAAGAAGCAATCCTGTGTCTCTACATCAACTGCTGAAGCTGAATACTTTGCTGCTGCTAGTTGTTGTGCTTAGCTGATGTGGATTCAGAACCAGATGATAGACTACGGATTCAACTTCATGAGCACTCCTATCCACATTGACAATAGTGCTATTTCCATTACTGAAAATTTATTGAAGCACTTCAAGACAAAGCACATTGATATCAGATACCATTTCATTAGAGATATTAATGAGAAAAATCTAATTAAGCTTTTGATGAATAAAGATTTAAGTATCTCATTACAGATATTGGGATGATAAACCTTGATTAGTTTATCTCATTTGAAAACCTTTTAATGTGAAAAGTCTTGTGTCAAAACAATCTAAGCCCTGTTACAAAAAGTCCTTCTCTGAAATTTTCACCAAGTATAAATTCTTCCGAAGAGGAATTAACCCTCGGAAGATGTTTTACATATCTTCCGAAGCAAATTCCTCCCAGGAAAATTTTCTTCTTGGAAGAGTTTTTAGTCTCGAAAGAAGCGATTGATTTCATATTAGATCTACTTTTGAAGCTTATAACACACTCCATTTGGAAAACAATATTTTCTCTCGGAAGTAAGAACTTTACCTTCGGAAGTAAATTTGCCTTCGGAAGAACATTACCTTCGGAAATACTTTATACTCAGAAGAAAGACTTTACTGTGTAACAGACTCTTTTGGGCCCCACTCTGTAAAAAGTAAAGATTTTGTTAATGATGTCGGATTATTTAAATCGACTAAACCTTACCGCCCCTGTCACATCCTCCACTGAAACATCCCATCATCTTATCCAAACCCCTTAAACCGCCATTTCACCCATTTAAATAAACCCGACTAATCACTTTCATCTTTTTACCAAATTTACTGCCCTAAAAGCTTCCTTCATCCCCAATTCACCTAATTCCAAACTATCTTCCTGCAATTTTCTCAAATGGCACTTAACTCTCAGCACAACCAAGTCTCACTCCTTGATTCTTCAAGGGATGTCGACTTCTCAGATATCATCTCCTTTCTTACCCAGTCATCTTATTACACTGCTATGACTGTTAACCCTATCGTTTACTCAAATCACATGGCTGAATTTTGGGCCAATGGTCAGATTGAAACCCTAAATGGGGTTCGAGTAATAAGATCGAGCATTTGTGGCCAGGAGTTGCTCATTTCCGAACAACTCATCAGGGAGCATCTCGAGCTTCATGATGAGGGCGCTCCTACAGAGTTCCCCAAGACACATTTGGAGAACACCTATATCCAAATAGGATATGGTGGAGATGTAAGTAGGTCGACCGTCTACAGTTTAACTTCTCTTACAACTAGAAGTACCTGCCGCATGTTGTTCTTCATTGCTTGTCCAACAAATTTGGGGGATGGGATCAAATCCCATATGAACTAGGGTGCCTAGTTCATGGATTGGTGAGAAGCCTTCGCTTTAACTATTCAAGGTTTATGCTGACCAATCTCATGGGGAACCTCCAGCGGGACACATTCTTCATGTATCCAAGGTTCCTTCAGCATATAATCAACTGTGAGCTAGACAAGAGTCAGCTTGTCTGTGCAGTTGCTCTGACTGTTCCTTAAATGAGGCCAACCATCTTCAAGACTTTGAAGAGAGTGTCCACCAATTTCACCGGAAGATATACTGCACTTCTTCCAGGTATGACTGAGCCAATGGCTCCTGGTGACATCCTTGTTAACCCCACAGGTTATGAACCCACACCAGCAACTATCCTTACACCGCCAAATCTACCTTCTCACCCCATCACTATCACATATCAGAGACGCCCCAAACGAACCCTTGTTCAATCTTCTCTGATTGAACAAGCTCTTCCTGTTCAATCCAAAAAGACTAGAGTGGAACAGTGGGCTCCCACGTAGTCTAAGGTCCAACCATCCTTCACAATTCACCTCAGTATGGGTATTGAGTCTCCTCAGTCTCAAACCCATGAGCCCGAAACCCAAGCTGAAAACCCTCAGGGAGAGTCATTATACTCCCCTGAGCAGCCAAAAAGGGACAGCCCCACCATAGGCTCAATGCCATTAGACATTGATCAAGGTCTCGGGTCATTAGGCATAACCTCTATATCCTTCAGTGACCTACTAATAGGAACTGATGAAGAGATTATGTCTCTTCAGGGCAATAAAGTTGATCCACAACACCCTCTCAAGGATCAACAGAGCCCAGAGAGATCTCTTATCTCTAGCCCCCATCAACAAGCTTTTACCGAGATGAGTCCCACTGATGTAGAGGAGACTCATGTAGATTCACCTGCCACTACTGAAGGAACCTTAATGGACCTTCAGGACAGTGGTAACATCACTGAGACTGAATATACGGCAATCATGCCCTTTGATGACTCTGAAAGAGACATCATTGAGCAAGGGAAACCAGGGCGCCAAGAAACCACATCTGGTGGTGAGGATTAACATACTAGATGTGTTACCTCATCTCCCCTTGATTCTTCAAAAGAAGATGAGGGAAGACTGCAACTCACCATTAAAGACCTACTTTCTAAAGTCTCAAACCTTGAATCTAAGGTTAGGACTGTAGAGCATAGGTCTGCCACTCAGCAACTTGAGATTGAAAATCTCAAGGCCAAACTAGTTGAGAAACAGATTGAGAGGTCTGTTAGGCGTGTACCAATTCAGGTCTCATTGACCTCTTCCTCCAGCTCATCAAGCTCTCAAGATGATGCTAACAAAAAGGGGGAGAGTGTTTAGGGACAAAGCCAATGACAAGAGGAAGCACAGAGTCAAGCTCTCACTTCCTTAAGTTCAAGATACCCTATGCAACAAGCTTCAGTTTTTCCTGAGCCTCCTTCAGTTGTAATTCAAGTGGATCAAAGGATGCTCCAAGATCTCAATAGGTTCTTCAAAAGTTCCTATTGGAATCTCTCATTGAACAGCCAAGTCCTGACTTGTCTGTGATTTACTTCGGAGCTCAAGAGCTTCAGAGGTTAAATGCACCTTCTACCACTATTGAGGAAGTTGGTCAACCTAAGGTCCAAGTGGAACCTAAGTTTAATTTCGAAGGGGAAACAAGGACTGATGGCCCAACAACTGAGACAGTTGGGACAGATAGTGCATTCTCACAGACTTCCAAAGCACAAGTCAAAGCCTCGGAAGAACAACTTCAATCTTCCGAAGCTGAGATTGCAGCTGCGGAAGGACTATTCTCTTTATCCGATGATCTAATAGTCACATATCCAATCCTAGAACTTGCATCTGAGGTTAATAGGGAGGATTTTCTCACCCAACCCCTAGCTCAAACATCAGCATTAACTCCAGCTCCCATTTCCACCACTCAACCTGAACCTTTCATCCAAGAACCCCCAAAGTCTAGCACTTCCAAAGACGTCAAAGGAAAGAGGAAGATGACTGAGGAAGAGCTTCAGGAGGAAGCAAGGTTAGAAAAGCTCAAGAGAAAAGGTAGACTTCAAACTGGGAAGCTGCTAGTTGCAGTAGCAAAGTAGCTGCAGCCAACCAGGAGGCTGTCAACAATAAAAGAAGAGTGGAAATCATTGACAAACTTGTCAATCTAGGAGCCATGAATGAAGATATACTCCTGCTACCACTAGAAGAGTTAGTTGAGTTGGAAAAGGCAACTTTGCTGTAAAAACAACAAAAAGAAGAAGCAGCAAGGTTGGCCTTAGAGGAAGAAAGGGAGAGAAAGAAAATAGAAGCTGATCAACAGCTTAGGAGGGAAAGGATAACTTCCCTAACCTCCAGTGGTTTCTCTCTAGAAGAACTATCTCCACACAACAATGATACGGTCTTATGCTCTTCAATAAAGAGCAAGATCAAATGGAGAAGGTGAGAAAGAAATCTGCCAAGGAGAAGCTGATGTTGAAGAGGAAAAAGGAAGAGAAAGCAAGACTTGCTGCTGTCAAGAAGATAAGTGAAAAGGCCTGGATGAAAGACTATCTTTGGGCTCATGGCATCTCTGGCAGACAGGTGGGTCCTATGTCTGAGAAGACCCTCCAGCGACATGTCAGTGACATAAAGACTGACATTCGCTCGGGGAAGAGGAAGGAGATATACAGAAGGGGACAGGGGATGATCTTCAAATCAACTACTCAACCCCAACCTCAAACCCAACCACAACCTGAACCAATTCCTTTTCCATTCCCCATCAAAACCGAACCAACCACTGAACCTTACACCCCTGAACCTACACCATCATCCTTACCAACCTCCTCACCTCAACCACCTAAGCTACCCATCCTCCAACCCAAAACCAGAACCCAAACACCACAATCTACCCAACAACCTCTCAAACCATCCCCTCAGCCTTCTAAACATCTCTCCTTAGAGGAGTTCAAGGCAATCAAGACAAAGCTCATCAACTGCACAACCCTGAGCGATATCTTCTGTGTGGAGGATTATGTCAAACTGACTTATGTTGATGGATCCTCACGTTCCCTCACTAGAGTTGGACCAAGCTGCAAATCTCCTTGGCCTCAATTCAGATACTTTGAATGAGGAAGAAAAGAAGCTAAGGAGAAGGCTGGTGACTTTGCTGGACACTAAGAAAGGTGACAAGGTACCAAGTCAACCCCTTGTGCCTAGGAAGAAGATTATCCAGTGGAGGTTTAAAGACTCTTCTCACAACTTTGTTGTTGAGAGAGAGAGTGGAGAGCTAAACAGACCAAATGCTTAATCTCTGCTACACTTAAGCAGATTTGATATTGCTGAGTTAGCAGGGAAACCACTCTCCAACCCCTCCAACTCTGAAGTAGCGGGTCATATCAGAAATCGCCTGAGCAGTCTTCATTTGGCCGACCTGACTGCTAGGACCAAGATTGAAGAAGAGTTGAAACTAAGAGAGGAGGAGAAAAGGAAGGGATCAACAACCAAAGGTAAAACCTTTCTACAAATGGTTGAGGGTCCTGAACTTGAATCCATAGTTAGATGGGAGTATGACTATAACTCCCGTCAACTAACGCTTCTCAGAGAGGCACAACAAAGGGTACATGTCATTCAGAGTGATAGACTAGATCTCATATCCACTAATGACTTGTACAAACTTCTCAGCACCACTTCGAGGAAGAACAAGGACACAGACAAATATCTTCTGTCCCTGGTGTTGAAGGTTTTGAGAAGGAGAGACAAGTGAGGTTTTGGTAGCATCAGCCTAGCGGGAGTTTGTTGGATCTAGAAAGGCTGGTGCAACCAAAACCAAATCACTTAGACTATTTTGGTGCAACTAATAAAGGACTTTCGAAGCTAAGTGTGGAACTTCCGAAGGAAAAGGAGTTCCTCCGAAGACAAAGTGTAAGATCAAATTCCGAAGGAAAACTCAAACTTCCGAAGTCAAAGTATTCACTTCCGAAGATCAAGACTTAGAGTGAAAGATCATAAGTCAACTTCCAAAGTATGATAGAAGTCCTCAAGTCTTGAAAGTATAGTAGCATCTTCCGAAGTATAAGTGGACATAAGAACTTGCTCTTCCGAAGCCAACTAACCTTCGAAAGACACTACTATTATCCAGTGGACATAAGTATGGTCTCTCTGACACTTCGTTGCAGACCTCTGAGATACTGCATGGCGTTTTCTCAAAAGCCATGTAGTTGACCATACTTTATTCCACTGTTTACCTTTATCAGTTAGTACAGTTGCCAACTTTAGTTGGTGACAAAAGGTAAAGTCATGGACATGTCATGACTACCATATCTTAAATAATAATTTATCTAAGATACCCTAACTTTAGCATTGTAGTATATGCTTTACTCTTAGCTTTCCAAGCTGGTATCAAAGTATATCCGGCTGTAGGATCTAGTATATATAGTTTCTCATTGTAACTCTTGTTTCATGCTTGTAAGAGTCTTGTAATATTTTGAGTTGAGAAGTAATATATACAAGTGCCTTAAAAATTATTTCTTTGTGTTCTTTGCTACTTATTATATTATTATCAACTCTTAGAAGAGATTCTACTTCATCTGATCTAAGTGTAGTATAAGTGAGTTTGAGAGAAATTCAAGTCTTAAGTGACAAAACCCGATCTTGCAGTAAAGTATTATCTTAATGGAGTGAAAGAAGTAAGATAATGAAAAGTGAAACGTAAAGAACGAATGAAATGTCTTGCAAGCAAATAAAAGGAGGTTCACACCCAAGGAGGTGATGTGATCCAAAGTATACATATTAAATATAAATATTTCCTATGCTTTTGAATAACTTTTATGTAGCTTTTAGATAATTTTACTCATATTTGGTTCACATTCGTATGTATTAAGTTTCAAGGGATCATAAGTGAAAGTTTCATTTTTTTAATTACAAAGACTAAGACTTACGTTTAAAATTTTCATAATTTAGTTTAGGATTAAGTTTATAACCTAAAAAAAATAATAACATTGCATATTAACATTTTAAATTATCATATAAAGAAGTTATGATAATTCAAAATATATATTTGAAATACAGGAACATTATTATATTAAACTAAATATTTTTATCCAAATAGTTAGAGAAATTGACTTGCAAGATTCCTTTCAAATGCAATTTAATTAATGTGAAATACATGTCTTTACTAAATATGAATGCAGGGAAACAATTGAAGGTCACGTGAGGATTAATATTCTTATATGACGTGTTTGAAGTACCAAAGAAGTCCACATGTGTTGACCAAAAAAAATAAAATAAAGAAGAGGTTGCAAGCCCAGTAGATAACATCAAGCCTATTAAAAATATAAGAGATTTAATTTAATAAAAGATGAGATTTTGGGGGGGAACGGAAGGAGAAAAAAAATACCTAATTTTCACTCATATAAACAAAAGGAGCGACGACAAAAAGAGGAGAACCGACGGCAAGGAAGAAAAAAAGAAAGCTAAGAATTTCATTATTTGGAATTCAACCTTGGGTTGTTGAGTACGAGTAGAGAGCAATATTAAAGCGGAGAGCAAGATCGGGGAGCAAGGATTGAAGCATTCAAGCACTAAAGATTATTCGGTTTCGTCTCGTTATCAATTATTTTTATTTGTTTCATTGATTATCTTGTTTATATTACTAAAAGTTTACAACTTTATTATTGTTCTAAAGCTTATAAACGTTATGAGTAGCTAACTTTCTAGTACTATCTAGGTTGGGTTGAAAATTATTCATGTTTTGATTAAATATTTGGTTTTGACTTCGTATATTTGTTTATTAATCTTAGAACTTGATTATTGTCACAATTAAATATAAACCTGTTTATTGTTTTATACTTAAAAGTTATTGCCATGCTCGTGTTGTTTAATCTTGATTGATTGCGTGACATCTAGATTAGGGTTGCACGTTAAAATTAATTACTTTGTGTTTTTAATTTTAAACTTTGATTAGAGATAATCTTAGGAGCATTGGTTGTGATTTGATAGTATTTTTCAATGTGCTACCTTATCTAAAACCTAGGAGTGACAGATAATGCTTAAAACCTCCTACCCGTTGCTTGTTAGGTTTAGATTTCGCGAGAGCGTGTTTTGCCTTTCATTCATGGTGTTAGTGTTTTAGGGTATTTAATTGGATTTAATCAAGTTTTCCTTTGTCTTAGGGTTAGAAAAATATAATCTTAAAGACATTGTGATAGAAAACCTAGGGGTGATCTTCCATTAGACATTTTAATAAACCTATCTAGTGCTCTACACGTGTTTTTGGTTTTCTTAGGGAGTAACAACATACCTAGTTAACCCTAGATCCATATTTTTAGAGATAGCCATACGAGTCATTACCTTTATGTCATTACATGTTAATTGGATCCCTGCCTACGTAGTTATTTAACATATTTGATCGTATTCAAGTTTCAAAGTTTTAATTCTTATTTGTTTATTTCTTCCGTCGTGTTTCGATTAATTAATTTTAGTTAAATTGTTTGTTTTGTTTATTAATATTAATTACTTAAAATATTAAAATTAATTAGATTAGAAGTCGACAAAGGTTTATTATCGAGAGCCGCCATTAGTGCCCACGGATTTGATATCCGGACTTACTTAAACTTTACTATATCACGACCGGTAAACTTGTCGTTTGTGTGAAGTTTAGTTGGTAATTTCCAATATTTAAAACTAATTTGTGAAAAGCGTTTTTTTATAATAATTTAATATATATTTTTCACACATCAAGTTTTTGGCGCCGTTGCCGGGGACACTGTTTGGCGATTTTGAGAACGACCCGAGTCGGGGATCTAATCATTTGTTTTCTAGTTTAGAGTTTATTTTTTTAGTTTAATTTCCTATTATTTGCTTAATTGTGCCTTTAGTTAGTATTTTATTTTATTTTATTTTTTTATCATTTTTATTTGTCGTGCCTTAATCATTTAGGTAAATTTCTTTTTTTTCTTTTTAATTTTCTTTTAGTTTATGCGCCACACCCGTTCTGCCGGACCACCAGAGTTTCAGCCACTTGACAATCCAGAGCGTGCGTTTGATCGACAGAACGAGTCTGACACGGAGCTTGAGACCGAAGAAGATTCCTACGACAGTGAATCCACTCACACTACAGAATCAACAATGGCCGAAGAACAACCACCAGCAAGGAGAGTGATTGCCGACTATGCCAAGCCCACTGCTGCCGGAGCGAGGTCTAGTATTGCACGTCCACCAATCACTGCCAACAATTGGCAAATCCCTCCCCAAATCATTTCCATGGTCACTAATAATGTTCAGTTCCACGGGTTGCCTGCTGAAGACCCTAACTCTCATCTTGCTCGCTTCGCGAGGATCTGTGACACCTTTCAAGTGAATGGTGTTTCTGAGGACGCATGCAAGTTGCGCCTCTTCCCATTCTCTCTTACTGATCGCGCACACAGCTGGCTTGAGTCCCTACCCACAGGATCCATCACTACTTGGGCTGATATGCAAGACAAGTTCTTGTGTAAGTACTTTCCCCCTTCGAAGACCGCTCGTCTGAGGAGCATGATACATTCATTTCAGCAGAAGTCGAGAGAGACTTTCTACGAGACATGGGAGCGTTTCAAGGAGCTAGTGCACAAGTGTCCACATCATGTTTTAGAGGATTGGGCGTTGATTGAGATGTTTTACAATGGAGTTACTCCTGCGACGAGGAACATGCTGGATACTACTGCCGGTGGTAATCTGATGACCACCAAGACTGTTGAGGAGTGTAACATGATGTTCGAGGACCTGGCTATGAGTAGTTATGAGTATCCTGATCCTAGAGCCCCGGTTGTTGCTCAGCGAGGAGTGCACCAAGTTGATTCTAGCACTGCTTTAGCCGCCCAGGTTGAGGCATTAGCTAAGATGGTAGCAGACCTGTTGATGCATGTATGTCCCTAGATCATGATTTGTAATGTAATAGATCTTGTCTGTCTGATTATGATGTAATATGTAATGATTAATGAAATGATATGGATTGGTTGTGATTTATAATGTCTAATATTTCACTAATGAGTTGTGATTGAATTAATTGGGTTTATGATTGTTTGAATGGTTACACATAATGTTATATTAATTAGAACATTCAAACTTAACTTATTGAAGTTCTCATGCGAATGGCCCATGCGAATGGACCATACGCATGAATAACTTCATACGATTGACTCAATCGCACGACTGAACCAGGAGACTGGATCAGTCGTATGATTGACACATAAGATTGGCTCAGTCGCACAACTGAACACTCAGTCGTGCGGATGAATCAACCGCATGGTTCAATCGCACGACTGAACCCTACTTATGGCCCAGTCGCACGATTGAACAATACTAACCTATAAATAGACCCAATTCGTGGAAAAACGAAGGCATTCATACCATTACGATTCCAGACGTACCCTAGCCGTCCAGAGACCTCCCAAATCGTTCTCCAAGTTCACAGAACACATTAGATCGATTCCTAATCGACTTCTAACGTTAGATTCAATTCTTGATTGATTCTTCGTGTGTTCTCACTGATTGGATCGCCAATCAAATAGGATTCCGCACTATTTGAGTTGGTTAACACGCTAATCACTAGGTATTTCGTTCAAATACCAGGTCCTAACAAGTGGTATCAGAGCTTTGGCTCTTGATTACGTGTTGATTCAATCAAGATTGCATAAAAGTTTGTGTTTTTGCACTAAAAACGCAATCTTTAGTGTCAAAAGTGATCTTGGACGTTCCCTGCTCATCGAAGTTTGGTTTCTATGGACTTAGGCGATTAGAACTTGTGAAATTTCGAATTTTTACGGCTGAAACCCGTCAAACCTAGAAAATTTCGCAAAACAGCAGCTTCAGTCGCACGAGTGACCCATTCGCACGACTGGACTCCATTCGCATTGCTCATTCGCACGATTAGACCTAGTCGCACCTTCATTCGGCCGACTGAATCGTTCGTTCGCATAGCTCATACGCACCAGATTCATTCGCACGACTGAACCAATCGCCCAGTTCAGCCGCACGATTGAACCAGTCGCAGAGTTCTTACGCACGACTAGACCATTCGCATCCTTCAGTCGCATCAGTGAAAGTGTGTTTGATTAGACTTAAAGTTATTTGCCATGGAAGATCAGATGTCAGCCTTTACTGCTGGGAAGGACTCGAGGATACAGAACCTGCTGTTGCTTGAGAGTGAGGTGGGTAATCACAATAAACCACCAAAGCTCTTGACTTTAGATGAGTTTCCCCACTGGAAACAACGTTTTGAGATCTACCTCAATGGAGTGGATCCTAATCTGTGGGAAGCCATCGAGATTGGTTATAGTACACCGGTGGGAGCTGATGGAGTTAAGCTAACGTTAGGAGGGATGACGGACGTGCAGAAAGTTAAGTACAATGCAGAGAAAAGGGTTTATGCATTGATTACACAGTCTATCCCCAAAGACATATTCCACCAGTATTCAGAGAATAAGCAGTCCAAGAAACTGTGGGATGAGCTAGAGAAGAGGTATGATGGGAATGCTTCGTTGAAGGCAATCAAGGCAAAGGAGTTAAAGAAGGAATTCGATAACTTCTCATCGATTGGTAACGAGAGTTTAGACGACGTCATAGATAGATTCTACCACTTGATGAGCGAACTGCATACACATGGAGTGGAAACGACCATGGAAGAGAAAGTGAGTAACTTTGCAGACGGATTGCCTGATAAGTGGGCTTCATTCGTGTCTAACCTGAGACAGAATGGAATGCTTGCAAAGCTGGATATTAATGACTTCATTCTTAAGTTGCGAGAAGAAGCACTAAGGATGAAGTACAGAGCTCAGAAGTCTTCGTACACACAAAATCCAGCTTTGTACAACGCCACGCCTCAAGCTAAGACATCTAGAGCACCTCTCCAGACTGCATTTGTGTCTAGCTCGCCAGGTCCTTCACATGCTTCTCCTTCTGGATCAGACACGTCAGGGTCGTCTTGTACCCACTATATTGGATCAGAAGCAAGTGCTACCAAACTGAAGACCGAGAACCTCGGTAATGTGACTGTGGAAGTAGCTTGAGAGCATATGGATCTTTTAGCTGCAGTGGTTCATTCATATGATGGACTTGTTGCCGGGAAGAATGGAAACTGCCATCTGGCAGACGAGGACTACGAGCAGGTGGACGAAATGGAGCTTGAGAGGATGGATATAATGTGGGCCTTAGCTAGTGCTGTCCGGAGGGCAAAGAAGTTTGTTAAAAAGACCGGACAGAACTTGGTAGCTACTAAGGATACCACATTTGGCTTTGACAAGAGCAAAGTGACCTGCTTCAACTGTGGTGAGAAGGGACACTTCAAGAGAGAATGTGTCAAGCCAAAGAAGACGGGTAATGGGAACCCGTTCTCGTCCTTTACTCGCCAAGACAAGCAAGCTTCAAGTTCTACTTCATCAAACAAGGATCCAAAAGCCTTGACTGCTCATGATGATGAAGGACAGGATTGGAGCTTTAGATTTGTCTCACCAGGGGAATCAAACATTGCCAGTGTAGAAGATATTGATGATGATTCTGCGAGTGAAGGTGATCTAGCAGTTGAGATAGCGATGTCACATAGTGAAGAAGCAACTGCAGCCGAGGTCAGTTATAAGCCAAAGGAGGAGACTTCCACGTCAGAGACAGAAAAGACAGAATCACCAGAACCAGAGACATCTGATGCTGCGTTGATGGCTAGCCCTTCTGAACCAACTCAGGGTGTTCGATACAGTGCTGAGACTAACACGTGGATTGTAGACAGCGGAGCATCCAGGCACATGACAGGAAATAGGGCCCTTTTATCAAACGTCAAGCAAATAAAAGGAGGGCATGTTTCCTTTGCTGGAAACAAGGGAGGCTATATCACAGCTCAGGGAGAAGTAGGAAATCAGAAAGTTTAGTTTGATAAGGTGAACTACGTTCAACAACTTCAAAATAACTTGCTTTCTGTTTCCCAAATCTGTGATAAAGGATTTAAGGTCATCTTCGACAACAAGAAGTGTTACGTGCTGAAGAAAGACTACATGATCCCAGAGGACCAAGTTCTGATGACTGCTTCAAGATATAAAGACCTTTATGTCTTGGATCTATCAACAGCAGCTACAACGAATCATGAGGTTCAGTGCTTTCTATCTAAAGCTACTGAGAAGGATTCCATCTCTTGGCATAGGAGAATGGGACACATTAGTCAAAGGAAGATGAATCATTTGATTCAGAAGGATTTGGTGAGAGGAGTTAATGTCAAGAACTTCCAACTTCCTGACTTTTGTGTAGCTTGCAAGAAAGGCAAACAGACGAAGAAGTCTCACAAGGAAAAGAAAGTTCATTCAATAGAACTTCCTCTTGAACTTCTTCACATGGATCTGTTTGGTCCAGTCAGTACAAAGAGCATTGCAGGCGACTTGTACTGTTTTGTGGTCACTGATGACTACTCAAGGTTCACTTGGGTAATGTTTCTGAAATCCAAATCAGAAACATTTGAGTCATTCAAGGAGTTAGTAACCACACTGGAATCTCTCTACAAGCTAAAGGTTAGACAAGTACGCTCAGACAACGGGACAGAATTCAAGAACCAATGGATGGAGGCATACTGCAAGGAAAAGGGAATTGTGCATCAATTCACTTCTGCCTATACGCCTCAGATGAATGGTGTTGCTGAGAGGAAGAACAGAAGCTTGATAGAGACAGCACGGACTATGCTGGCAGACTCGAAACTGCCTATCCAATTCTGGAATGAGGCAGTGGCGAATGCATGTTATACACTGAATCGAGTCCTGATAGTCAAGCGCCACGGAAAGACATGTTACGAGCTACTACAAAGACGCAAACCGAATTTGGAGTATCTTGAACCTTTTGGCGCGCCATGCACACTTCTAAAGAAGACACAAGAAGGCAAATTCAGCGAGAAGGCGGATGAAGGAATCTTTCTAGGATACAACATACCGAACAAGCGAGTTTACAACAACTCAACGGGTCTTGTAGAAGTGTGGTGTAATGTTGACGTTCAGAGATATACCACACCACCTACAGGCAAAGGACCTGCATACTTGTTCGATTATGATGGATTCTTCAAGTCCTTCAACATCCCTCTCACTCCCTCGGATGATGAGTTAGCTACTAGGATGATGTATGATATCCTGAATACACCATCTAGCACACAGGGAGAATCATCTACTCAGTCAGGGGGAGTAGTCGATGACAGTGACTCCTCCTCTGAAGATGAAGCTGAAGCAGATGACCAGAACAGTCAGGAGGAACAGGTTCCAGTTCCTGAAAGTCCACTAGCATCTACAAGTGATGCACCTTTGCCTTCGGAACCTCAAACTCCAACTACCTCAGATGCAGAACAACATGTTCATAATATTGGCTCTGAGGTAGCTGTTCCTACCACTCCAGGATCACGATTACACGTCTATCATCCCCTTGACAATGTCATTGGGGATGTCAGATCAGGAGTACATACCCGAAATCAGCTATACTCAGCTGATTACGCCTCGGTTATGGAGAAAGGTTACATTCATGATTTATCGGTGTTTTGTCTCGCAGTTTGAGCCAAAATATGTCAGTGATGCATTAAATGATGAGGCGTGGGTGAGTGCCATGCAAGAAGAACTTCTGCAGTTCAAGAAGTTAAGTGTATGGACTTTGGTGGATAGACCCAAAGGTGCTAAAGTCATTGGCACCAAATGGGTACTAAAATGCAAGAAGGATGACCAAGGGGTCATTATCAGGAACAAAGCTCGATTGGTGGTTCAGGGTTTTCGCCAAGTCGAGGGGATTGACTACAATGAGGTGTTTGCACCCGTGGCAAGGATGGAAGCCATTCGTATCTTCCTTGCCTATGCATCGTACATGAAGATTAAAGTCTACCAATTAGATGTGAAGAGTGCATTCCTTCATGGGGAAATCAGGGAAACAGTCTATGTAAGTCTACCCGAGGGATTTGAAGATCCTTATCATCGGGATAGAGTTTACAAGCTCGACAAGGCTTTATACGGGCTTCATCAAGCTCCTCGAGCTTGGTATGAGAAACTCTCGACTCATCTTGTGAAACACGGTTTTTGCAGGGGAGTCATTGACTGCACGCTGTTTATTAAAGAAAAGGATGGCGACCTACTGCTCGTACAGATCTATGTTGATGACATAATCTTCGGTTCAAAGAACGAAGAGTTATGCAAAGAGTTTGAAGCAGTGATGAAGAAAGAGTTTGAGATGAGTGCTATGGGGGAGATGAAGTTCTTTCTCGGGTTACAGGTGTATCAGACACCAAATGGGATCTTTCTACATCAGACCAAGTATGTAGGAGACATTCTCAGTCGCTTTGACATGGAGAATGCTTCTGCTGCTGGGACTCCACTTGCTACGAATCACGATATAGCACCTGATGAGAATGGAGATCTTGTAGATGCCACGATGTACCGAGGAATGATTGGATCCCTTATGTATCTCACTGCCTCAAGACCTGATATTATGTATGCTACATGTTTATGTTCTAGATATCAGGCTAAACCTAAGGTCAACCATCTGATCGGGGTGAAGAGGATTTTTCGTTATCTGAAGGGTACACCCACACTTGGATTGTGGTACCCTCATGATGATGACTTTGAGCTTACCGCGTATAGTGACTCGGATTACGGGGGCTGCAAGATGAACTACAAGTCTACTTCAGCAGGGTGTCAATTCTTTGGGAGAAGATTAGTTACCTGGCAGTGTAAGAAGCAGACATCGGTTGCATTGTCAACCTGTGAAGCCGAATATGTTGCTGCTGCAAGTTGCTGTTCACAAATCATCTTGATTCAACAGCAAATGCGGGATTACGGTTTAAAATTCTCGTCTACTCCTATTTTTGTTGATAACTCTGCTGCAATTGCAGTAACTAAAAATCCGGTTCAACATCCTAAGACCAAACACATCGGTATTAAATACCATTTCATAAGAGACTGTTTTGAAAAGAACTTAATTGATGTGGTTAAAATTAATACTGATTTTCAACGCCCTGACCTCTATACTAAAGCCTTTGATAAACCACGTTTTCAATATTTGCTAGAGGTCAACGGCGTTAAAAAGAAAAGTGAGGTTATTCCTGATGATGATAATGTGTAGTCCGTAGTAGTTTAGTTAAAGTTTTTGTTTTATTTTATTTTATCTGTTTATTTTCGTCTGTTTAATTTAAACTCATGTTATTTTGCTGGCTATTAAAATCCTAAAATAATTAAACCAGTAATGATTTTAGTATTTTAGGGGGAGAATATGTCAGCAAGTTAACATTAAAAAAAACGAGGGAGAAGGAGTGAATAGCTGATATAGGGTAGATCGTATCTGTGATACCGATTCAACACATTTGGAAAATGATAGTACACAGGAACAAATCAAGAGGGACTTTAAAAATTTTAAGTTTTGAAAAGATGCAAAAATTTAAAGTATAAGTCTGTGTAGTCTAGGCAATACAAAAGGGAAGATGATAGAAAACTGGTAACTCCTAAGGTAACACAAAGAAAGTAGACCTAGAGGTTGCTAGACCACAAATGATATGTCGGTAGATTCAACACAATAGATGATTAGACCTGACTGGTGATCTCAAGATCAAACTAAAGTGTTCAACTGACTGTGGGCTTCCATCTTATCACTGGTTTACACAATCAACAATATTCCAATAAGGCGTAATGAGCATTTAAACGCCACAAATGTGTGCGGATGACCATAATTAGAGCAAAGCAAAGAAAAAAATGAAAGACAAATGCTATAAAGCTAATGACTTATGTTGTTGGTGCATTTTGTGCAAAATGAAATAAGTTGCTCTAACAAGGAGATAGGTTGTGTGCCTCTCTGCTGTGTGATGGCACTGACCTGGGATAAGCATAACCTAGATATTCTAGAATTCATTGTTGTTTGCCGCCTCTCTGCTGTGCGATGGCACTGACTTGAGGACTGGCTTCTCTTTGAAAGCTCTAAGAATAGTCTCTTCTTGTAATAATACCCGTAGACCGCTCAAAAGCTCCTGAGGAATGTTGATTACCATATAAGTGTGGGATCCACAAATGTTAGTTGAAATAATTAAACCTAAATCAGTCACCAGTCTGTGTCAAAAGTCTGTGTATGGATTTAAGTGGACAAACATATTGACAATCATTGTGGCTACAATTCTCAAAAGTTCAAATCAATGTGACAATCTAAGAGTTCCAGTATGATTTCCTAAAGTTGCTAATGACTCTAGATGAACACCAAGAATTGAGCATCAAAAGATTTTGATAACAAGTCCCAAATGATTTGACTTGCCTGTATGATTCCAAAATTGAATTGGTCCAGGTGTGGTCAATCCAAGTTGAAGCTGTCTATTCCGGAACCAAATCCTGTAGATGTCTATCTTAGGATTTATCTCTCACAAAAAGCCAAAAACAAGTTTGTTTTTAGTTTTTAGTTTAAATTTTCTAAGTTAGTTAGTTGTTTTAGTTAGTTAGTTTGTCGGACTATATCAGGAAAATCAGTAAGGAATCAACTCACTAAAAAGGTCATGTCTGAAATGACCACATGTGCTTTGAAAGGTTAAAACAGTCACGTCTGAAGTGACAAAGTGTTTAAAAGGGTCACATCTGAGGTGACTAAATTGTTTAAAAGGATCACGTCTGAGGTGATCAAAAGGTTTTCAAGTTAAAATGATCATGTCTGAGATGATAAAAAGCTCATAACGTTAATTTCAAAATTTAAAAGGGTTTTAAATGTAAATTGGTAAAAAATGGCAGAAAATTAACTAAGTGTGACCCATTCGCACGAATGGACCATACGTATGGACTAACCATACGAATGGAAGCCATTCGCACGAATGGACCATGAGTATGGACCATCAAAACCGAATGGCCCATACGATTGGCCCAGTCGGAGGCTTAAGGGCGAACGAGTGAGTCAGTCGCACGACTGAAATCCAGTGGGACGACTGAAGAAGGGCGACTGACCCAATCGCACGACTGAGTCCCACTTGCACGACTGAAAGGTGCGTATGAACTCAGTCGCACGATTGAACCTAGGGTTAGTATAAATAGAGGGGGAGTCGGTCGCAGAGACTCATCACCCTCAAAGAAACCCTAAATCGCACGACTTAACTACACTCTGCCAAAATTTCATTTGATTCCTAAAACACCCGTTTCTTGAGTACTGATCATTTCTATTGACTTTACAGGTAATTTGCGGTGAAGAGAAACCAAAATAATGGTCCAATTGATTCTAGATCTGCAAAATCAGACCCGAAAGCAAACCAGACTTAAACGGCCTAATAACCTAACCTAACTACTAAAACAGATAAAATTAAGTGTGTTAGGGGTTATAAGAACGTATTGCGAGTCAAATGAACCAGATAACGATGTCTAAAACTCAAAATTGGTGAAAAAGTAAATTTGAATTGAACAGACAGTATATCATGCGATTGGACAGGCTGATGAACTTCAGTCGCACGACTGAAGGGTGCGATCTGCCTAACCGCACGACTGAACCATGCATATGAAACTCAGTCGCACGACTGGTGTAACCGCATAAGAGTACATGCGCATGAGTCCAGTCGCACACTCAGACGTACGCATGAGATCATTCGCACGTCTGAACCTCAATCGCACTGTTCAGTCGCACGACTGATCTCAGTCGCACAACCTCAATCACATGACAGAAACATTCTATTCAAGTTTAAGTGTTTCATGATGTTCTTAGCCAAAGGTACTAATGTTTATGTTGATATGTGTTACAGATGGCAAGTCGATGGACCATGAGCACGAAGCATAACATATGTGCTCATCTGGATTTGACATCCAGGAACGCGGCTGATTTCTCAGGCATCATCACATTTCTGCTGAGATCTAGGATTGCACATGCTATCTCTACACCGTGTACTCCTTATAGATCCGTTCAGCAGGAGATCCTCTGAGCCTCATTGCATCAGGAGTACGATCTTTGGTGAGGCTATTACCATCTCAGAGGAGGATCTAAGGATCGTTCTACAGTTAGGGGATGACGCTGATTGTCCTACTCGTTTACACCCCCTCACGGTCAGAGGATGTTTTCTGAGAGCCAAGTACTCTGGGGACATCAATGCTGGGGTACTCAACAAGAGTAATCTCTGTCCCCAGTTCAAGTATCTTGCGCATGTTCTACTGAAGTGCATAGCGTCGAGGAAGGGAGGATTTGATGAGCTGTCGGATCAGATCCAGAACGCATATGCTGCGTTGGTGCTGAACCACCCGTTCAGCTTCTCCAAAATGATCTTCACCTACCTGGTGGAGAACATTGAGGGGAAAGGAAAGGAAGGCTTCTGCATGTATCCGAGGTTTATGCAGATGATTATAGATCAGAAGCTTCCCTCCCTGCCGAAGGAGAAGGAGGATGCAGTAGTGCTCGAGGTCATGGATGACACTACGTTGGGGAGGATGAAGGTGTACAGGGGGAAGCAGGTGAAACCCCCTGTCAGGAGGTTGTTTGGGCATCTGGCCCGTGCTGACTATGTGGTGCCAGCCAAGAGAAAGTGGCGCCACGATGATAGTGATTCCGATGTGGAGCAGATTGCTCTACCAGCCCATGATTCGGATGATGATGATAGTGGAGACGCCGGGGATGATATGCCTGCTCCACCTAGAGGCACTGAGTCCGATGTTATTCCCCCGGTGTCTGCCCCTGCCGGAGATGTTGCTGAGACGGCCGGATTCCATCAGGAGTTTGTGGTTGGTGCTGAGGAGGAGGAGGAGTCTGATGAGGAGCCCCTCACGAGAACTGTGGGAAGCAAGGTTGTTCCCACAGAACACGGGCTACGGGTGGTTGGTGAACACCCTAGAGACTCCAGAGAGACAGAGACTGACCCGAGTTATGCTCCGGGTTCAGCAGGCAGAGCTGCAGGGGGAGCATCCACTTCCACAGGGACAAGGAGGAAGAGGATGGCTCAGCCCCATGGACTGAAGAAGAAGAAGCGTCGACTGACCTTCGTTACTACTGTAGCCTCTACTTCCACCACTACAGCCACCACTACCACCTCCACTGATATACCATCCACCACCACAGCCACCACATCCACCACCGCTACCACAGCCACCACCACACCTACCACTACTGTACATTTCCCATCCACCACCATACCATTTACACCCACATCACCTCCACCATTTTACCGACCCATATTCACCACAACCACCACCACCACCACCTCACATCATGCAGGACCGTCAGCCCAGTCCTCACACTTGTATGGATCTCCTCTACCTCCAATCGGGGTAGAGGAACAGCTGTCGGCGCTAAACCGTATGGTGATGCGCTTACTAGCTGCCGACGAGGAGAAAGCTGCACAGACACGCCAGCTGACCGACCTGACTGCTGCCCAGTCTCAACAGATGGCAGAGCAGGCTCGTGTTATAGAGCAGCAGACCCAGCTGATGGATGCACAGAGAGTAGAGATGTCCCAACTCCAGGAGCAGCATGTCCAATCAGCCAAACGTATAGAGGAGTTGGAGACCACCAACAAGACCATCATGCTGCGGTTAAAGGGATCAAAGGATGAGCCCTTAAAGATAAAGGAAGGGGATGGAGATGATGGAGATGGTGATGACGAGGATGAAGATGAAGATGAGGATGAGGAGGATACTGAGGATGAGGAGGAAACAGATGAAGAAAGGACAGAGGGAAAGGATGATGATGACGAAGCAGAAGGAGGGGATGCGGGTGCATCGGCCTCTGCTTCAGGTCAAGAAAGAAGATCGAAGAATCGACAGGACCAGTCAACTACCACCTCTGCTCCTCCGAGCGATGAGACCATGATTCAAGATAAAAGTACAGACTAGATGTTTTATGTATTTATTTATTTTTGTGTTTGAATCATGTACTGAAAATAATGTTTTGAATGTTTATATATTAAGTTAATGTACTTCTGTTTGATTACTTACTAATGATTTATGTGTTGAATGTTTAAATCAAACAGATCCAAATTTTCAAAGAGATGAGTTTGATATTGCTCCCCTTCAACAGGTCAAGACTCAACTAACCATGATTCTTGATCTGCAAGGGATTGTAAGAAGGTCTGTGAGTTATACCCCTGAAGAAGGGGAAATAATTCATGACCTATCTAACGAGCAACTCGCAGAGATGTTCAGGCTCAATCCGGATGAAATAGTCAAAGATGCTCCAACAGTTGATTCGACTAGTGATGAAGAGCTCAATGATGTTGATGAGGTCGAGGTCGAAGATATCACTACAGAAGAGTACCCTCAGTATGCTGAAACGAGGGTAATGTGGTCCCCAATCTGGGTGAGTCCCTCGTCAGTGATACTTTTGAGGTACTGAACAAGATGGAGCAGGAAACTGAAAAGGCAGAAGGAACAGCCCAAGCCTCAAATGATGATGTTGACATTCGAAAGGCTGAGTGGGCTGCATGTTTTGAAGAAGTGAGAGCCCAACGTGCTGCACCAAAGAAAGATGCCTACACCAAGCTCTACAGAGTCAAGAAACACCACAAGGTGTCAGGCAGGATTATAGCATGGGCTTATTTTGATGATCTTAATGCATATGCAGTTAAGAGAGAACAGGGCATAGAGTACTTCAGATTTCCACATGATCTGAAGACTCTACCAGGTTTTGAGCTCAACCAGCTGGCTAAGCTAAAGCTTTTGTATGCTGACACGAGGAAGATGTCAGGCTGGTTCGAGGCTGCCCTTAAGAAGGAGTACCACACCAGATGGGTTAACTTCAGACCCCAACAGCCTACTAGGTACATAAGAAGGTCTGAGGTTGATGCCATTACTGGCAAGCCCAAGATTGTGTTGAAGTGGAGTCCTCCGCGCACAATGTCGAGAATCCCACTCAGGGAAATGCCACAGGACTTCACTCCACACTTCAAATGGTGGTACTATGATTGGAGAACAGCTGAAGCGGTCATAGTCCTAAGTAAAGAGGGACAAATGGATACAATCAGGGTATTCGACCCGATGTGGCTAACTAACTTGTCGGCGAATGATGTCTATACATTATACAAGTGGCCACTGTTCTAGGACACACAAGATATTGTACAAGCCCTCCAGTTCCAAAATGTTATACGACTCTGCTTCGCGTTTGAGATTCACGCGGGAGTCACCAAAGAGGAGAAGTACAAGAAGTACAAGGAGGTTATGCAGAAGACAAGAGATTAGATAGATCTAGGTCCAAGGGGGAGTTTGTTGATGCATGTATGTCCCTAGATCATGATTTGTAATGTAATAGATCTTGTCTGTCTGATTATGATGTAATATGTAATGATTAATGAAATGATATGGATTGGTTGTGATTTATAATGTCTAATATTTCATTAATGAGTTGTGATTGAATTAATTGGGTTTATGATTGTTTCAATGGTTACACATAATGTTATATTAATTAGAACATTCAAACTTAACTTATTGAAGTTCTCATGCGAATGGCCCATGCGAATGGACCATACGCATGAATAACTTCATACGATTGACTCAATCGCACGACTGAACCAGGAGACTGGATCAGTCGTATGATTGACACATAAGATTGGCTCAGTCGCACGACTGAACACTCAGTCGTGCGGATGAATCAACCGCATGGTTCAATCGCACGACTGAACCCTACTTATGGCCCAGTCGCACGATTGAACAATACTAACCTATAAATAGACCCAATTCGTGGAAAAACGAAGGCATTCATACCATTACGATTTCAGACGTACCCTAGCCGTCCAGAGACCTCCCAAATTGTTCTCCAAGTTCACAGAACACATTAGATCGATTCCTAATCGACTTCTAACGTTAGATTCAATTCTTGATTGATTCTTCGTGTGTTCTCACTGATTGGATCGCCAATCAAATAGGATTCCGCACTATTTGAGTTGGTTAACACGCTAACCACTAGGTATTTTGTTCAAATACCAGGTCCTAACAAGACCTACAGAAGAAGAAGGAGCAGGCCTGTGAGATCTGTCGGGGTGGTCATGATACGATTGATTGTCCTATTTCTGCTGATAGTTTTCAGGAACAGGTTGACTTTGTCAGCAATCCCAACCGGATGCAAGGAAATTCCTTCGGTAATTCCTATAATCCTTGTTGGAGGAATCAGCAGAACTGGAGGAGTGGAAACCCACCGGGTTTTCAACCGCGTACTCAGAGTTTATTTCAGAATCAGAGTTCAAGTAGCGGTCCGACTAGTGGCATAGGTCAGGGGGAGAAGAAGCCCACCCTTGAAGAGATGATGATGCAGCAATCACAGATGTTGACTCAATTCATGGCGAAGGATGACACCATGTATAAGGAAGCGCAGGCTAGAGATCAAGCATATCAGGTTAGGTTCCAGGAGAACGAGGCCATGATCAAGAACCAAGGAGCATTATTGCAGAATATAGAAAGGACTGTGGGTCACTTATCAGATATGTTTCAGGAAAGGCAACCTGGAGGCCTACCTAGTAATGTAGTGAAGAATCCAAATACGCATGTGAAAGTTATGACGACAAGGAGTGGTAAGTCGCCTGGTGTGATTGAGCCTCCTGTAGTGATTGAAGAGGAGGTCGATGAGGAGATAGAGATGGAGGCTCCTGCTGGCAAGGTGCAACAAAGGCTGCGCCCAGCAAGTACAGCACAGCCAGAGGAGTCCGTAGAGAAGGTTGTTGAAAAGAAGAAAGAGAAGGAGCCATTTGTCCACTTTGACAGACTTCCATACCCAGGACGATTGGCTCAGCATCGATCTGAGGAGCAGTACCGGAAGTTCCTTGAGATGTTTAAACAACTCAAGGTGAACTTACCTTTTGTAGAGGCATTACAACACATGCCTAAGTATGCTAAGTTTCTGAAGGATCTGCTCACGAATAAGAAGAAGTTGGAGCAGATCTCGACTATGACATTGAGTGAGGAGTGTTCGGCTGCTATGCAGAACAAATTACCACAGAAGATGACTGATCCGGGTAGTTTTACTATTCCGTGTATCATAGGTGGTTTGTCTGTGAGCAATGCATTGGCAGATCTAGGGGCTAGAATCAACTTGATGCCATATTCTGTGTTCGCTAAGCTAGACCTAGGTTAGCCAGCACCGACACGCATGAGCATTCAATTGGCAGATAGGTCAGTGAAGTATCCACGAGGGATCGTACAGAACATGCTCGTTAAGGTGGATAAGTTTGTTTTTCCTATTGATTTCGTGATTTTAGATATGGATGAGGACAAGAAGGTCCCATTGATCTTAGGACGACCTTTCCTGGCTACTGCGAGGGCATTGATCGATGTCCTTGACGGCAAGCTAACCTTACGAGTTGCTGATGAGACAGTTACCTTCGATGTGAACAAATCCATGAAGAACACACATGATCAGGATGACACCTTGTACTTCATAGATACCATTTGGACACAGGTGACTACGAGTTTTCGAGAGTTTATCAGATCTGATCATACAGACTCACAGATGCTGGTTAGGGAGAACCAGGAAATCGAGTTGACCGCTTTTGCCTTTGAGCATGACCCGGTAGATTATGAGAGTCCGCCTCTCAAAAAGGCTAACGTGTGTGAGGTGATTACAAGAGAGGAACCGATAGAGAAGCCGTCGGTTGAGACTCCCCCATCCTTAGAGCTTAAGGAATTGCCATCTCACCTGGAGTATGTATTTCTGGATGAGGGATCTCAGTTACCTGTCATCATTTCTGCTGGATTGACAGAGGAGGAGAAGAGGAGACTAGTGGATGTGCTAAAGGCACATAAGCAGGCTATTGCGTGGAAGCATATGGATATTAAGGGTATCAACCCTTCATTTTGCACGCATAAGATACTCATGGAGGATGAGTATAAGTCTGTTAGACAGAGTCAGAGAAGATTAAATCCTAACATGCAGGAGGTAGTTAAGAAAGAAGTGATTAAATTATCTACCCTATCTTTGATTCGAAGTGGGTGAGTCCCGTGCAGGTTGTTGCCAAGAAAGGGGGGTGACAGTGGTGACTAATGAGAAGAACGAGTTGATTCCATCGAGGACAGTCACCGGGTGGCGGGTTTGCATTGACTATCGCAAACTGAATGATGCCACGAGGAAGGACCATTTTCCGCTTCCCTTTATCGATCAGATGTTAGAGCGTTTGTCAGGGCAACAATTTTACTGTTTCCTTGATGGCTTTTCAGGTTATTTCCAGATCCCTATCGCTCCAGAGGATCAGGAAAAGACGACCTTTACATGCCCGTATGGCACCTTTGCGTATCGCCACATGCCGTTTGGGTTATGTAACGCTCCAGCTACTTTTCAGCGGTGTATGGTAGCTATATTCCAGGACATGATCGAAGACTCCATGGAGGTTTTCATGGATGACTTTTCTGTGT
The DNA here is from genome assembly GCA_025215565.1 of Flaveria ramosissima. Classification (NCBI taxonomy): domain Eukaryota; kingdom Viridiplantae; phylum Streptophyta; class Magnoliopsida; order Asterales; family Asteraceae; genus Flaveria; species Flaveria ramosissima. The sequence continues at coordinate 24,023,982 of CM046031.1, forward strand.
TCGAGAGTTTGTTCGATTCATGTTTGGAGCGTTTGGAGAGGATGTTGGCTCGATGTGAGGAGACCAACCTTATGCTAAACTGGGAGAAGTGCCACTTCATGGTGAAGGAGGGCATCGTTTTAGGTCACAAGATTTCACACGCGGGGCTCGAGGTTGATAAGGCGAAGATTGAGCCTATTAGCAAGCTTCCGCTACCCACATCAGTGAAGTCTATTAGGAGTTTCTTAGGCCACGCTGGTTTTTATCGACGTTTCATTAGAGATTTCTCTAAGATTAATATTGTACTACAAATCATTTAATATTGTACTACAAAATTCTGCATGCACTTTTTTGTTAGTTGAGGCAAAGAACGGATTGGTTAAAAGTGGTTGTTTACAAAAAGATTCGTTAAAGTAGATTGGTTAGAACAGTGAAGATTAGATCAATAATATAGATGAAGTTAGATTGAACACCAAGAAATAGAAGTTAAAAAAAAAATACATCACCAAGAACTATCTTTGCTATCCTGCTTGAGTGCTCGACTGGTTAAGTTGGTTAAGTTATTTTTGCAATTCAATTTTGCTTTTGATTTCAAAGTATTATTGACCTCCAAAAGTCAAATTATACCTCTCACAATCTGTAGACATCATGATCGTGTTCATTGTATCAAAATCTAGAAAGTAAATTAGCTGCTTAATTCAGTGAATTTAGTTAAATGGCATGGAACATGTTAGTTCTACTCGTTTTGATGTGATGAATTCAGTTACTTGGCCTGAAACTTGATAGTTCTTCTCGCTGAATCGAGCAACATTGATTCACTAATACACACCAACTATTTCATAAAATGCCTTAATGAACATGGTATTTCTTTGGGTTAACAAGTATGTGTTTATTGAAAGGATGTCGCTATAAACGACACAACTATAATAACTAAATATAAGACCATCGAAATAAAAAAGACAACTTTTACAACAAAGATCTCTAAAAGTTAAATGTTTTAGGAAGCCAAAAGCATATCGAAGGAAATGTTTACTGTTGATTAGCATACATGGTTAACACAATAGCATGAAAATCATTTGTTTCCTATGTTATTGATCCAAATTAGTCCAAACTTTAAACATTTGAGAAAAAGTAACCTGAACAGGTTGTTGCTCTTATCATACATGGTAAAAAGAATAACTTTGAGATCATTGTCAAGTGAGTGTAGTGTTGAATGTTGATGGAAATTTTTCTTAACATACAACAGATTATCAATTGTCTGTGTAATTAGTCATTCATGCATTTCACATACACAGCCTTGTTTAATTAGTAACTATAACTCTTGTCTGATTATTGAAAACTATATTATGTGTGATTTGTAATTAAATTTCCATATTCACTACTGTTGTTGTTCCAAGGTATTTTTAATTAGCACAAGATAAGCACATAATTGGAGCTCGGCAAGATATCAAAGAGATATGAACACTATATTAATAGATTAAGACAAAAAAGGCTATGCCCATAGGAAAAAGATAGATTTGAACTCAAATCCACAAACTCGCATATTACCCACAGTATTATCCAGCTTTTACCGATGGCCTGACTGCTACGATTTATGATTAACTTACTTCGATTCTTGATACTTTTGGCCTTTTGTTCAATCAGATTTGACTTCCAAGTTCATAGGATCGCAAGCTCTGTTCTATTCCCAATTCACGTTCAAGAGATAGCAGCTTCTTTAATTTCTATTCGGCAGACCCAAGTTTTCTATTACTCTACAAATGGATTAGGTTTATTTTAGGCTTTAAATGGGTTATGAACTTGAGCTTAATGTTTTTAAATGGGTAAATTAGTTAGCCTATTAAAAACCTCGGTGGACTGTGACTTTTTATTTTCTTCTATTATTGATAGATAGATTATCAAACAAATTGTAAACAAAAATGATTCTTCTACAAATTGTTGAGCTTAAACAATCAAAAGCTCTTTAATCAAGTTTTTAATTGACGCAGTTTCTAATCCTAGAGCATAGCTTTTTTGATTTCTTTTCATTTGTTTTCTACCCTATACTTTATTTTAGTTAATTTATGGTAGCTTAGCATCCAAACATGGTGTAAGTTTGTTTGGTGTAATTTAAAAAACTGTAAATTAATATTGTGTAATTTAAGAGTAGAAATAAGAAAGATTTGCCACTAGTTAAAATTAAATGTCACTAGCGGGTAACTAAACGTGCTTCGTGCTCTATCAGGTTAGTTTTATCGTAAGTCTAGCATAAAAAGGTTTATACACTTTTAAAGTTATGGGTTCATATTCTCTTTTTAAAAAATAATAGAGCTCAATCACTTGAAATTTCGATGAGGTCCCTTGACCCGTTTTGATACATGTAAGTCCTACCCTTTTAATTTTCAACAACATAAACCCTACTATCAAAGTTTGTCATTAACATAATAGTCATAAAATATATTTGTGTCATGCAACCTTTTAAAAAAAATTACACGTAAGTTTTAACAATGCAACCATTTTAACAAAAGTCGCAAATTTCAATAAAATTTTCAACTACTAAAATAAAAGTTGCAGTTTTCAATAAAATTTTCAACCTTTAAATAAAAAGGTTGCAATTTCAATAATATTTTGCAACTTCTAAAAAAGTTGCATAATGCATTCTAAAGCAACCTTTATGATAAACGAAGTTGCTTTAGAATCAAATGCAACTTATGGGAATAAGTTGCTTTAAAATGTTGCATTGGCCTCATTTTCTAGTAGTGTGAAATATTGTTAGGTGATCTTAAATACTAAAAAATTGGGATTAAATCATCAAATAAAGACAAGAGTCGTATCCAAAAAGTAATTATAAAACTTTTAAAATGTTGAGCATTTAGTATTATAACTAAATAAATATGGTCTAATTAATGTACATCGAAGGGCATTTATGACTTATTATATGACGATAACTAAAACCCTAAATGAGGCCAGACTTGGAGTTTAAATTTAACAATGAACTTGTACTATAAACCAAATCATGATTTCATAAAAATAAAAACCTTGATTGGCATTAAGGACCGAGCTACAAAGATTACACCCATATTAGTCATCTTGACCTTTAGTAATTCTTTTGTGATTTGTATTTTAGTTATTTGATTTGCTTGTTGTGGACTTTGGACCGTGATATTTCTAGGGGAGTTTCACGGCCCTTTTTAATATGTTTTACTTGGGGGGAAAAGCATGATCAATGTATTTGGACTATGCCATGTTAAATTTTGTTTTGGACTTGGATTGGACTGTCATGTATGGTTTGACTCATAGGATCGAGTCTAGATTTCCTTCATAAATATTTGGGCTTATTTTGGACTTGTACCAGAATGTTATGGAATTGTAAGTACTAATGGGTTGACACATCCACCCTTGTTGTCGGTATGCTAGCTAAGACTGACTGACCTTTGCGTGTCCATGGGTGAATATAATCCGGTTATTTGGACTTGGACTGTTCATGAGCTTATGTTGGTTTATATGACTTCTACGTTCTCATAAACACACATATTTTGAACATGACTCACACGGGCAACTTGTAAGAGTTATACTTACAAACTGATACAACAAAAAAACTCTCAGCATGCACATGTGAAGTACACAGAAAGTTACTTCGGAAGATATGATATAACTCAAGGAATTTCTCTAAGTATCAAATCTTTCGAAGTCAAAAGACCAAATCTTCTGAAGTCAAAGATGAAATCTTCTGAAGCTTCAAGACAAAGTCTTTCGAAGCCAAGAGACTGATTTCTTCCTAAGGTAGAGAAGACATTCTTTCTTTAACTCACTTTGACACAAGCTGAACCACTTTCAGCTGCAATCTTTAAAGACTCACCAACTTATATAAGTTGGTGAAAAGTACATAATTTTGTCAATTGTAGATTAAGGTCTTATATTCTATAACTTTCTACTTTTGTACTTTTATCCTTTTTGTATAAGATAAGGATATGAGCTATGGCATGACATAGTCACTAGTCAAAAGATAATATGCCTTGTTGGACCCTGAAAGGATCATACATGCCAATTCAAGAGGTGGTTGATGGTTGTTGCTAGTAAACTCTCACAAGTCCAAGAAGATATGCGGGTGAAGACTCTGCTGATAGAAGACAAGTGTTGGCTATCCGCATTTGTATATGCGGATGACCAAAGAACAAACGCTGACAAGTGTTTGTTCATCCGCATATACAAATGCGGATAGTATAAAAAAATGTTGTCAATTGTTTGTTCATCCACATTAACTAATGTGGATGCACTAAAGACAAATGTGCTAAGTGTTTGTTCATCCGCATTTGTCAATGCTGATGAACAAACATTAACGCTGAAGACAAGAAAGAAATGCTAATGAAGAACAAGACATCCGCATTAGTGAATGAGAATGAACAGAAGAAATGCTGATTAGGTATTTGTACTTAGACTAGAATTCTTTCAAGATAGTTTAGTCATTTTGTACAGGCCTTATGTCAACCTATAAATAGAATATAATACCCTACTTTTGGGATAACAAGAATGTTAGAATCTTCGATTGTCATATGCTTCATAGGTGTCAAGTTAATGTTTCTTGATAAAACCCTAGCATTCATTGTAACTTGTTTACCATCATTAATACAAAGCATTTATGAGTATAATCAGTATTCAATGATCTGTGATTGTGTAATTCCGTTATACAACCACCGACTCAATCGTCATATTCGATCCTTGTTGATTCACATCAACAGAGAATTTTATTCTCATACATAGTCAATTGGTATCTGAGCCTTGACTCTCGGATTAGTTTCAAATCAGCTCATAAATGAACGAAACTCGATTGATCTGGTGATTGGGTTACTATTAGCAAGTTCTTCAACTTCTAATATGTATTCATGCTGAAAAACTGCTTAAACATCAACATTCATCACTGATCAACTCAACCAAAGAATCAAGAACTTTATCGAACAGTGAACTTCCAACAAAAACAGACAAATACATCTTAATCATCAAAGATTATTAACCTAAAATCAACAAAAACCATATTAACTTTGAACTGTTCATAACATTAACTCACTACTGCTACAATTCACGAAAAATCATCAATATGTTTGAACAATCTGGACTTAAAATCAATTTAATCCCTATTCAAACCGACTAGAACAAACATATTACAATGGATTCTTTTAATTATTCTGAACTTGATCATGCTTCTAAACATCCTATGCTTAAGCACAAATCTGAGTTTAAGCAATAGAAGGAACGGTTTATGATTATATTACAGGTATAGATCCGAATTATTGGATTTCAATATGCAAAGAACCTTACATCCTTATGTCACTCACTGTTGATCAAGCTGCACAATACAAGACAGTAAGAATTCCCAATGAAGATCCAAGCTTAAATCTTGATGATGATGAGTACAAGAAAATCAAGATTGATCTTAAAGCATACTACATCCTTTACACAAGCCTTGAAAATGGATGTTCTGAAAAGGCTGGAAAAATTTGGAATAGCAAAAGCAGTATGGAAAGCACCAATATGAAGGAAGCAGTGAAGTAGCTGATATCAATAAAGACAAGCTGGTGAATCAGTATGAAACTTCCATCACACCAAGGCTAAATCAATCTCAAAGAAACTGTATCGGTTTGTGCAGTTGGTGAATGATTTGGAGATTATGTGGGTTACTTACAAAGAGAAGGAGATGAACAAAAATATGTTACATAGTCTGCCTAAAAGTTGAAAGCAAAATGTAACCATGCTAAAGAACACACTTGATCTGGAAAGCACCAGTTTGGATATTATGATTGCAAAAATTAAAACTCTTGAGCTTGATGAGAGGAGCAGGAACCTTAGTGGACCACAAGTCACTGAGGCTTACAAATTTCTATCAGAAACTCATTCAATGGAAAATGCATTTGTTACTGAGGAAGATGACTTTCTCTCCTCAAGAGATCAAGCAAGATCAACTGGATCCATTGCTACTCCACCACAAAGCAAGCCATCAACATCAACTCAATCAACTGCCACTCCTTTAAGCATGCCGACTGACAAGAGATCTAAAGAGCAAAAGCCAACTTATAATGCCTTTGTTGCTAGTTTTGAAGCATACTTGGGAAAAAGACTCACCTCAGCTCATCAGATCCAAGAAAACTTAGAAGAAATGGATCCAGATGATGTGGAAGAAATGATCTGTAATGGCAAATGGTCATGATTGCTATGAGGGGTAAAAATTTCTTCAGAAAGGGAAAGAAACTAAGTTTGAATGAAAATACTAAACTTGGATACGACAAGTCCAAGGTTAAGTGTTTCAACTGTAGTATGGCCACTTCTCAAGGGAATGTAATGCACTAAGAAGAAGCAACAACAACTTTCAAAGAAATTCTCACGGTCAATCATCATCACAACCTAGTTCAAACTTCTAGTCAAGCAATCAACAACAATTTCATCATCAAAGACAACATCAACAGTCTCACCAAAATCAGCCCAAGTGACTAAAAAAGCTCATTGAAGTAGCCAAGCTACTTAAAATGCACTTATCATCAGACAAGGTGGAGTATGTGATTGGAGCTTGTATGCTGAGGAAGTGAAGCCTCAATTTCAAAACCATGCTCGAACTCCGGTAACCCACAGGTCCCAGGATCGAAACCTGGCTCTGATACCAATCTGTCACACCCTCAAAATCCACGTGCGGAGTTTTACCGCGAGGCGTTTGAACAAACCAGTATCACAGTCAATAGTTACTCAGAACGACACTATATGCTACATTTAAAAATAAAACCAACCAAAGTTCAAACTTTAAAACCATGCGGAAGTGTTTTGTAAATAAGACGAACCCAAACTAATAAAATGCATAATTTGGCGAAACACGCGCCAACCCAATATTTAAAAACCCATAAATGAAAACCAACAAATATGTCTTTAAAATAGAGTCTTTGAATGCATGCTCGACCCATGTTGTGCTCCTAATGGCAAGTAGAGTTAACGACCTGAGAATATCATACTAAAATGTCAACACAAAGGTTGGTGAGTTTAAGAGTTTGTGTTTATCATAAATATTAACAATTGTATAACATAAGAGGTGTATTGAAATATATAGCTAGTCTATATTCACATGTATTAACAATAGTGATTCACGATCGAATCTGACTGTGTTGCGTTTGTTGCCTTCCGTCACGACTTACCAGGTTGTGACGAATGTTTGTGTCTAGGACAATATTGCACTCGTTCGACCTCCAGTCTCACAGGTGGGGCTCGTCAGACCCAGTAGTACTACCCAAGATTCCCCGCTAGTTACCATTATTAATGATTTGAAAGTGTGAGGACTTTTCATAGTATTAAGCACTATGTTAGAACATACACAAGTTATAATAATAATAAAATAGCGTTTGGGTACAAGCATGCTACCTCCCCCAGAAGAAGGTTTATAAAATAAAGGGGCATGAAATCACCTGGTGTGTAAAGATAATGAATAACGACTCTGGTTATAGGTGCAAAGACAACCCTTTAAAGGTTACCTAGATCACACAAGTACATAACTACGTGTACACAGAGAAACTTAATAATCCTAGGTTAACCTAGTTGATCCGTTGGTGACATATTAGTTGAAATATAGTTCATTCATATATGACAACTTAACATACAAGAGTATCATGCAATTTATCCATGCGTATCACATTATCAACCTAGGTTCTACCTATGTCATGATGCCACATTAGATCATCATACACTTATGCAACTCTCAAACAATCAACATGCTTAATATATATATATATATATATATATATATATATATATATATATATATATATATATATATATATATATATACATCTCAACAAATAATTCATACACGAAGACTAATCATGCACCACATGCCATGTGAAGCCACTCACGACTTCACATCCTAAACCCTGCCAATCCTACTAAGTAGGGGCCTCAGATTCGCACGCGTGTATGACAACCATAATCACATTCATTCACTTAGTTCATTCCAACCAACATACACAGTGACAATCTATCCAATCCCAAACATGATCACCTAATCACTAACCATAATTCATCATCATGTATGATCACCAAAACTTATACTTCTTACATGATCAACCAACCATTCATACCACTCAATTAACATATTTTATCACATCAAACATCATTAACAATCATTCTAACATGATCTTAACATCACAAGTATGCCCAATACATCACATTCAAAATTCTACAAAAATAAAGTTTCCCTTTGGGAAAGAAACACCCAAAAGTGATCTAGCATCCAATTCAATCATAATTTCAACAATTATATACCTAATCAAGTTCATAAAATTCATTCTAACGTCCTAGTCATCTCCAAAACATCCAAATTCCCAAACATCATACACAAAAGTTTCTACTTTTAGTAAGTCATGATCAACATCTTAATTTCATGAATTTTCTTGCACAATTAAATTAAATTAACATCCAAGCATTGTATCTACCATCATAACATCATCAAATCATGAATTCCAAGAACAAAAAGTTTCCTCTTATGGCAATGTATGAACTAGATGATCAAACCATGGATTTGTTGCAAAATCAACATAATCTAGCATTCATACAACCTAACTAACATCATATCAACGTCTAACAATCATCAATTTCATGTTTTCATCAACAATTTTGAATTAGGGTTCATATACATTAAAAACTATGAACAACCAATTAAAACTAATCTTTGGATGTGCTTAGATGATGATTATCACTTGCAATCAACTTGTAATACTTGAAACCACTCAAAAATCAAATTGTAAGCTTGTTCTTGGATCAAAATCGCAAGGATGAAGGTGCTTGGTGATGGTTACGGCCGCAAATGGGGTTTGGGGGCTAGGGTTGGGTTTAATTTTGGTAATATTTGGTTAAAAAGTAATTACAAAATAACCCCTTTAATTTACTTTATAAAACTAACCTTTTTAACACTTTTTAAATAATTTCAACTACAATTTATAATTATTATTAGCCAATAATAATAATCATCAACATTTACAATAAGTCACACAATCAATGAAATATATATATCACGTTGTCACGTTATCACGTAGAATTTATAAAATAAACATTTATAATTCTATAAATTTATGAACCATATAATCACAACTAATAATCATCATTATTAATTAGATTATTATTGTTTATCATAGATTATTGTTATTAAGTCACCAATGTTCAACGACAACTAGTGTGTGCTCACGACACGTGTATGCAAGACCTAACGGAACTAACGGAGTTCGATAACAGAAAATTACCGGATGTCACACAACCTACACTAGGGAATTAGGTTGCATACACACTAGTCTATAACCGCACATAGTTGGTTAGTTACTCGTTGCTTATCCTCTTACTGTATACTCATTGGCATACAATCACATAGAATGCGGTATGGTATCATCATCGTCTTCATCCCCTGTTCGCCACACACTGGGAAGGAAACCCGAGGTTCCTATTATTCCTTCGTCATCTACGAGTTATGGTTCTAGACTTCCCATACTTATACTTGATGTGTACCTCATGGGCGAGCTTATGATAGAGTGGGACATGACTAATTCTGATTAGGATGCTGGAAAAGGAGGATGTTCCATATACGACTAATGTGATTAGAGAAACCATATTATACCCGCTACCCCGCACACATCTTAGGGCTATTGCTGCTTTGGTGGCCTCGCATGACGACTATAGCGAGCGGTTGAGGATAAATTTAAAAGGTGGGATGCACGACAAGAACACGAAATCAGAGTGTACAAGTAAATGCAAGGATGAAAGGATGGTCAAACAGGAGAGATCCAGGCTTTGCGTCAACAGGATGCTGAGTTGACCGCTAATTTGAACGTGACCGTGATCAGCTTCATAGGGGTATCATTCGTATACACGAGTTGGAAAACCAATTCGAGACTCAAGAGGCCCCAATGGAGGAGCCTCAGGAGGCCCCAATGGAAGAGCCTCAGGAGAAATAATGCCCCCGTGATGAAGTTCAAAAGCTAGAAGCTGAGTTCTGGCAATTGAAGATGGAAGGATCTAACATCGAGGCTAACACTACTAGGTCTCACGAGCTAGCTACACTCTGTCCTGGCATGGTTAACCCGTCGAGCCGACGTATGAGCTCTATTTACGTGGTTTAGTTCTGGAGATTCAGAGTATGGTGACATCTGCAAATCTTCCTACCATTCACTGACCAAGCTGTGGAGCAAGGAAAGTTACCCAAGCGGGGCGCGGTGGCAAGCGTACCCGACAACAAACGCAAGTGGGAAAACAACGCTAGCAAGGGATCGTCATCTGGTAACATCAGCAGCAGCACAGACAGTTTGATAACAATCGCAACTTCCACCAATCATCTTCATCATCTCAAGGACCAAGTGGATACGTGGGGGAAAACCCAAAGTGCAACCGATGCAACTACCACGACACTGGGAGGTGTGACAGCTTTCGATGCCAGCGTTGTGGGAAGGTTGGACACGTGGCAAAGGATTGTCGTGGAGAACTGATGAAGAAGCCTCAACAACCTCAACAGCCTCAGAAACCTCATGAAACACCAAAGGGTTGCTTTAAGTGTGGAAAGGAAGGGCATTACAAGAATAACTGTCCTCAACTGAGAAGAAATGGAAATGGCAACGGGAATGGTGGCAACAATAACAACGGAGGCAATGGTGACAACAATGGTGGCAACAATGGTGGAGCCAAAGGGAGAGCCTTTGTCATGGGTTCAGGTGAGGCTGTAAACGATCCTACTACCGTTACGGGTAAATTTCCTGTTAATGGTTGTTTTGCTTCTGTACTGTTTGACACTGGAGCTGCTAGGAGTTTTATCTCTACTAAGTTCTATAGCTTTTTAAGTGATATGCCTTCTGTATTGGAATCTAAGTATGTCGTAGAGTTGGCTGATGGTAAGCTAATATCCGTTACGCACATCCCTAAGAATTGCAAAATAGAACTCGCTGGTCATACCTTCGACATTGACCTCATGCCTGTTACTCTTGGAAGTTTCAATGTGGTCATAGGCATGGACTGGCTATCCGAGAAACAAGCAGAAGTGATTTGTCGTGAGAAGGTCATCCGCATTCCTCTAATAGACGGGGAAACTCTTTCGGTTAAGGGCGAGAAGAGTGGTGCCGTCATAGGCATCATGTAATTCATGAAGGCTCAGAAGTGGCTACGCAAGGGCCACTTAGCCATATTAGCCCTCGTCTTCGACAAGCAACAAGAGGAAAAGAAAGTAGAGGATATCCCAGTGGTTCGTGACTTTCTGGAGGTGTTTCCAGAGGATCTGCCTGGACTACCACCTCATCTTCAAGTTGAGTTTCAGATCGATTTGACTCCCGGATCTGCACCGATTGCGTAAGCACCTTACCGGTTGGCACCGAACGAACTGCAGGAACTATCTACACAACTTTTAGAACTATTAGATTAAAGGTTTATTCGACCGAGTTTATCACCGTGGTGAGCACCTATTCTCTTTGTTAAGAAGAAAGATGGCACATTCCGAATATGCATCGACTATAGGGAGTTGAACAAAGTCACAGTCAAGAACCGATACCCTTTACCTCGTAGCGACGACTTGTTTGATCAGCTTCAGGGATCAACCTGTTATTCGAAGATTGATTTGAGATCTGGTTATCATCAACTAAGAGTTCGAGAGGATGATATCTCCAAAACCACGTTCCGTACTCTTTATAGTCATTATGAGTTCTTGGTCATGCCTTTTGGGTTGACTAATGCACCAGCAATATTCATGGATCTCATGAATCGTGTGTGCAAACCCTACCTCGATCAGTTTATTATCGTGTTTATCGATGACATATTGATTTATTCTAGGACCAAGGAGGAACATGAGGAGCACCTACGTTTAATTCTGGAATTACTTAGAAAGGAACAGTTGTAGGTAAAATTTTCTAAGTGTGATTTCTAGATTCGTGAGGTGCAATTCGTGGGTCACATTGTTAACAAAAAGGGAATACATGTGGATCCTGCAAAGATTGAGGCTATAAAGAATTGGTCGGTACCCAAGACGCCTAGTGAGATAACACAATTTCTTGGACTGGCAGGATACTATTGGTGTTTCATTGAGGGATTTTCAAAAATCGCTCAACCTCTCATAGCTTTGACCCATAAAGGAACAACCTACAAATGGGGTGAGAGTCAAGAAGTTGCTTTTCAGTTGCTGAAGCACAAAGTCCGTAGCGCACCGATACTAGCATTACCTGAAGGAAGTGATGATTTTGTGGTTTATTGTGATGCTTCTATCCAAGGACTGGGTTGTGTCCTGATGCAACATGACAAAGTAATACCTTATGCCTCGCGACAACTGAAGGTACATGAAAAGAACTACACTACTCATGACTTGGAGTTAGGAGCAGTGGTTTTTGCCTTGAAGATCTAGAGACATTACTTGTACGGTACCAAGTGCACTATTTACACCAATCACAAGAATCTTCAGCATATCTTTGAGCAGAAAAAGCTTAACATGAGGCAACGACGCTGGGTGGAATTGTTGAACGACTATGATTGTGCTATTAAATACCACCCGGGAAAGTCGAATGTAGTCGCCGATGCCTTGAGTAGAAAGGAAACCGCTAAGGCCCGTTGGGTGCGTGCTCTAAAACTTACGATTAGTACTCACTTGCCTGAACAGATCAAGGAAGCCCAACGGAAGCCTTGAGATGTGAGAACATTGGATTTGAATCTTTACGCAGAATGGATAAACAGTTGGAAGTCAAATCCGATGGAAATCGGTATTTCATGGATAGACTATGGGTGCCTTAGCATGGAAATCTAAAAGACTTAATTATGAGTAAAGCACACAAGTCTAAATATTCCATACACCCTGGCTCTAACAAAATGTATCATGATCTGAAGGCGCACTATTGGTGGCCTAATATGAAGGCTGACGTAGCTACATACGTCTGGGTTACTGCAACAACATGAGATCCCCTTGTGGAAGTGGGAACAGATTTTCATGGACTTTATTTCTAAGTTGCTTAGAACTCCTAGTGGTTGTGACACGATATAGGTGATCGTGGACCGACTCACTAAGTCAGCTCACTTCTTGGCGATTAAGGAGACTGACAAGATGGAAAAATTAACTCGATTTTATTTTAAGGAGGTAGTTTCGAGACATGGTGTGCCGATCTCGATTATTTCTGATCGGGATGCTCGTTTTACATCTTATTTCTGGCAATCATTACATAAATCTTTGGGAACACGTTTGGATATGAGCACTGCCTATCATCCGCAGACCGATGGGCAAAGTGGACGTACTATTCAAACTTTGGAAGATATTTTACGAGCTTGTTCGGGAATAATTAAAAAGTTCATTTACCGTTGGTTGAGTTTTTGTATAACAATAGTTATCATACTAGCATCAAGGCAACACCATTTGAGGCATTATATGGGCGAAAATGTAGATCACTAGTTTGTTGGGCAGAGGTTGGTGATAGTCAGTTAACTGGTCCTGAGTTGGTACATGAGACCACTGAGAAGATAGTACAGATACAAAACCCCATGGCAGCAGCGCGAAACAGACAGAAGAGTTACGCAGACAAACGTCAAAAACCTTTGGAGTTTCGAATCGGTGACAAAGTGTTGCTAAAAGTCTCACCGTGGAAAGGTGTGATTCGGTTTGGCAAAAGAGGCAAGCATAATCCAAGATATGTTGGACCATTTGAGATATTAGAAAGAATAGGTCCAGTGGCATATCCATTGGACTTACCCAATTCACTGAGTGGCGTTCACAACGTATTTCACGTCTTGAATCTAAAGAAGTGTCTATCTGACGAGACACTAGTTGTACCACTCGAGGAAGTACAAGTAGATGACCAACTACACTTTGTTGAGGAACCGGTTGAAGTAATGGATCGTGAGGTCAAGACTCTTAAACAAAGTAAGATACCTATAGTCGAAGTTCGTTGGAACTCAAAATGTGGTCCGGAATTTACGGGGGAACGCGAGGATCAGATGAAGCTTAAGTATCCTCATCTGTTCGAAACGGCGACAATAGTCGGGGAAGGTACTGATTAAATTTAAGGACGAAATTTATTTCAACATGGGGATGATGTGACAACTCACTCGATTTTGTTATGCCAATGCAGTAAACCAGGGATGTAGCATAACCATGTAACACAATTTTCGGGACGAAATTTATTTCAACATGGGGATGATGTGACAACTCACTCGATTTCGTTATGCCAATACAGTAAACCAAGGATGTAGCACAACCATGTAACACAATTTTAGGGACAAAAATTCTTTCAACATGGGGATAATGTGACATCCGGTAATTTTCTGTTATCTAACTCCGTTAGTTCCGTTAGGTCTTGCATACACGTGTCGTGAGCACACACTAGTTGTCGTTGAACGTTGGTGACTTATTAACAATAATCTATGATAAACAATAATAATCTAATTAATAATGTTGATTATTAGTTGGGATTATGTAGTTCATAAATTTATAGAATTTTAAATGTTTATTTTATAAATTCTACGCGATAATGTGATATATATTTCATGTGTTGTGTGACTTATTGTAAATGTTGATCATTATTACTATTGGCTAATAATACTTCTAAATTGTAGTTGAAATTATTTAAAAAGTGTTAAAAAGGTTAATTTTATAAAGTAAATTAAAGGGGTTATTTTGTAATTACTTTTTAACAAAATATTACCAAAATTAAACCCAACCCTAGCCCCCAAACCCATTTGCGGCCGTAACCATCACCAAGCACCTTCATCCTTGAGATTTTGATCTAAGAACAAGCTTACAATTCAATTTTTGAGTGGTTTCAAGTATTACAAGTTGATTGCAAGTGATAATCATCATCTAAGCACATCTAAAGGTTAGTTTTAATTGGTTGTTCATAGTGTTTGATGTAGATGAACCCTAATTCGAAATTGGTGATGAAAACATGAAATTGATGATTGTTAAATTTTGATATGATGTTAATTAGGTTGTATGAATGCTAGATTATGTTGATTATGCAAGAAATCTATGGTTTGATCATCTAGTTCATACATTGCCATAAGAGGAAACTTTTTGATCTTGGAATTCATGATTTGATGATGTTATGATGGTAGATACAATGCTTGGATGTTAGTTTAATTGAATTGTGCAAGAAAATTCATGAAATTGAGATGTTGATCATGACTTACTAAAAGTAGAAACTTTTGTGTATGATGTTTGGGAATTTGGATGTTTTGGAGATGACTAGGATGTTAGAATGAATGTTATGAACTTGATTAGGTATAAAATTGTTGAAATTATGATTGAATTGGATGCTAGATCACTTTTGGGTGTTTCTTTCCCAAAAGGGAAAGTTTATTTTTATAGAATTTTGGATGTGATGTATTGGGCATGCTTGTGATGTTAAGATCATGTTAGAATGATTGTTAATGATGTTTAATGTGATAGAATGTGTTAATTGAGTGGTATGAATGCTTGGTTGATCATCTAAGAAGTATAAGTTTTGGTGATCATACATGATGACGAATTATGGTTAGTGATTAGGTGATCATGTTTGGGATTGGATAGATTGTCACTATGTATGTTGGTTGGAATGAACTAAGTGAATGAATGTGATTATGATTGTCATACACGCGTGCGAATCTGAGGCTTCTACTTAGTAGGATTGGCAGGGTTTAGGATGTGAAGTCATGAGTGGCTTCACATGGCATGTGGTGCATGATTAGTCTTTTTGTATATGAAGATCATGTTAGGTTGGACTCACTTTAGTATAGATGTTTACTTTACATTGTAATAGGACTTTTGTTAGTTTCATTTTGTATTTTGTTTGTAATTAGCAGTTTTGGCAGTCCAGCGAAACTGTGAGCGAATCTATAGTTTCGCTCACAGTTTGCTGTTTTGGTTCACCCGGCGAACTTATGTTTTGCCGGGCGAAACTATAGTTTCGGCATGACAGTTTCGCTGGTAGCGAAACTGTCAGCGAAACTATGACTGCTATATATACTATTGTCATTTCATTTTGTATGATAAGTTTGCAAAACCCTAATCGTGGAATTCTGTTGCAAACTATCATTTTCAAGCAGTTACTTCATTGAAATACAATTGTGCTTATTGTTATTGAGTGAGTTTGTTCATTTGAATATCAATTATGTCTTGATTCATCATATTCATCTATCAATTGTTTGTTATTTGATTTGTGTATTTGATATTGATCAAATTATCCTATCAATTGTACTGTTCATCGATCACTTGGACCAACAATATGGTATCAGAGCCTTAGTGCTCTTGATTTGTTGAGTTTTTGTGGTTTTGGTCAATATCTAGTTTCAATCAATTCTCATTGGATTATCAGCTGTTTTTGGGATGGAAATTGATTGAATTATGCTTGTTCTTGATTGAGGAAGATTCTACAATCATCAGATCTCAAATTCATTGAGTTTTTGATGATTTCAGATTGTTTTTGAGGTGAAAAAGGGTTTTGAGATCGACCAGCGAAATTACTGTTCTTACTGCGAAACTGTCATCTTCATTCAGCGAAATTATGAGTTATTTTGGATCTGAAGTTGTTTTCTAGAGTTTCAGCGAAAGTATTTCTTTGAACGAAAGTTCAGTAGTGTTTTTGATCAATTATCAAGCGAAAGTGCTGCCGAATCTATTTCTGAACGAAAGTTCAAGCTTGTTTCCTGCGAAATTAGCAGCGAAACTAAGCAATTGTTGTCTCTGATTCAAGCGAAAGTGCTGCTGAAATTGCAAGCGAAAGTGTCTGTGTTTGCGAAAGTGTCTGCGATAGTATTGTTTCAGCGAAACTGTTAGCCAAGTCACCTTTCTCAGCGAATTTGTTAGCGAATTTGTCAGCGAATTTACTAGCGAAATTATCAATCTTTTGCCGAAACTATAATGTCGAAATTAACTACTCTTACACTTGCGGATCTTGAAAGTGTTGCTCCTAATAGACCTCCAAGACTCATTAATGGAGATAATTTTGAAGATTGGAAGAGATGTCTCAAAGCTTTCTTTTTCTACACAGATCATAATCAATGGGAATCGATTATTTCAGGTCCTCATATACCTACGGTTACAGTTGGTGATGTCGTTTCTCAGAACAAAGATCCATCTTCTTATACTGAAAGAGATCTGAAACTAATTGATCGTGATCAAAAAGCATTTGGTGCTCTAACTCTCTGCTTGGCTCCTGACATCTACAATCGTTTTGCAGAGCATAAAAATGCTAAATCCCTTTATGATGCTCTCTGTGAATTCTTTGATGGAAATGCAGATCTGGTGAAAGACAAGAGTATTCAAGCTGAAAAGGAGTTCAATTCGTTTGTAGGATACAAGAATGAAAGTTTGACAGATCTTACAAATCGTTTCTTAACTGTCTCAAGCACTCTGAAGAAGTATGATGAAAGACTCTCCAACAGTGAACAAGTTAACAGGCTTCTCGATTCTCTTCCTCCACAGTGGAGTCTTCAAGTGAGGATGCTCAAACAAGAAAGAGGTTTTACAGATTATAAGCTGATGGATATCATTAACAAGTTGAAATCTTTTGAGTTGGATATGAAAAGAAGAGAATTTAACCAGACTATGATGCCCACACCTGGTTTTTCTCAAAATGCTGCTTTATTGTCATCCGCTGCAAACTCTCACATTCAAAATCCAATTCAAGGAGGGAGCAATACAAGTAATTTCTCAAGTGGTAGTAATCATGTTGGAAAAGAATTGGGAAATTCTAAGGTGAATGCTGAAACTACAATTCCATCTGAAACAATGGCTCTTTTTGGAATGTTTGTTCAGAGCTATGAAGCTCTTGTTGCTGGTGAATTGAAAGGTAAAGGAATGACTATGGAGGATATGTATCAGGTTGATCCTGATGATTTGGAAGAAACTGACATTCAATGGCAAATGGCAATGTTAACTTTAAGAGCCCGGAGGTTCATGGAAAGAACAGGAAGAAAGAATTTTGGTGGTCAATCATCAACCTCAAAACTAGGATTTGATAAGTCAAAATTGAGATGCTTCAATTGTAAACAATTGGGACATTTTAAACGTGAATGTCCATTACCAATTGTCACAGATCCTAGTAACACTGGAGTACCAAGATTGCAGCAGAGAAAGTAAAGGAAGAGGGAAATTCAAAAAAGGAGTCAGCCTTGATCTCAAATTTTGACTGGAGTGCAGAGGTGGAAGAAACAAGATCTGAAATAAATCACGCGTTAGTTGCTGAGATTGTGAAAAGTGATGAGATGGAAGTTGAGAAAGATGAGTTTGTGTTGTTTAAGGAATTCAAAGGAGAGAATGAATCTTCAGAAAAGGAGAAAGAAGAGAAGGATGATGGAGAGAAGAAAGAGGAAATTACAGATTCAAATGAAGAAAGAAATTCAAAAGCTGTGAAAGGAAAAGAGAAGGATGATGCGGCCGCTACTGTTGAGGAAAGGAAATCAAGTACTCCAGTATGCATGTGCGATAAAGCTTTAGCTGCCGAAAAGATGGTAATGGGACTTCCTTATGAGGTAATACAGGATATGTGCTCATCTGCTTGCAAAATTAGACTTTTTGGGGTTTATAAGGCTAATCGTTTGTTAATTGATAATGAAAAGGATTTAAAACGAATTAATGATGAACTTAAAATGAATGAATCAAAATATTTTGTTAAATTAAATGAGGCTTTAAAAGAAACTGATCATTTAAAAAGAATTGTTTTGGAAAGGAATGTAGAGATTAATACTTTGACTGAACGGGTTGCTCTTGCTGAATTTGAAGCAAGCAAACTTCAGTCAAAATTAGATAAATGGACTATTTCTGGAATGAAACATGATGATCTTTGTAAATCTCAACGGGGAGCAAAATTAAAACAGGTTTGGGTTATGAAAATGTACAGGTTTATCCTCCTCCTAGTACATACTGTTATTCTCCTATGCCTGTTCCTCATCCTTCTAATGATTTAATCAAATCAGATACTGACAGTATGTCTGCAGGTTTAGTTGGGAATAACTCTAAGTACATTCGTGAAGACTACGACTATGGACCAACTAGTGGGCTTGGATGCACTAGTTCTAGTACACCTGAAAAACAGCAGTCTGTTTTAGATAATAAGTCTAGTTTAAATTCCGTATTTGTTTCTAGTTCAAATGTAACAGACTTGAATGTCTCATGTTCTCTTGATTGTTCTATTTCATCTTGTAATTCAAATCATGATAGTGATGATTTTTGTTCTGGTAATGAATGCAATGAATCTGATGTTTCTCCTAAAACAACTGAGCAACTTAAAATTAATTCTTTCGAAAAGTTCTTTTCTCAACCTATTCCATCTTTCATACCATTAAATATGACATCTTCAGAAAAATGCAGTTCGTCTTCATCTAAAACTGGTACCAATGGTACGAGTTTTACTGATTTGTCAGAAGAATCAAGTTCTGATTTTGTAAAGAATAACTCTGAGTCAAATAAACAAAAACATCATGAGATGTATGAGACATTCAGTGATGTTGATTCTAGTTTGTCTGAGTGTGATGAGGAGATTATTATTGATCCTATTTTTACCTCATCACATCATCGACCTAGATTCAATCATCATTGTTTCAGGTGTGGTGAAGAGGACCATCTTATCAAAAATTGCCCTTTGATTGAAAGATCCTCTAATAGAAATTGTTTTGGGAATAAATTGACAAAATTGGTTAATAATTTCTTTCATAAAAAATCAGCTTCTTTAAAAACAAAAGTTGTTCAATCTTGGGTCCCTATTACTCCTGGCTAAATGATTTGTTCATTCATTTCAGGGATCTTCTTCAAAGATTGTAAACTGTCTGTGGCATGTTGATAGCGGCTGTTCCAAGCATATGACGGGATTAAAGGATTTGTTGACTAATTATCGGATTATAGATGGAGGTTATGTGGCATTTGCTGGAGACAAGAAGGGTGGAAAAATGATTGGACAAGGAGAAGTTACCAATGGTTCTCTTACTCTGGAAAAAGTTAACCATGTTCCTGAATTGGCATTTAATCTTCTGAGCGTCTCTCAAATTTGTGATAAAGACATTCCTGTTCTATTTAAATCTGACGAATGTTTATTTTTGAAATCAGAGATAGCTATTCCAGATGATTTAATTCTCATGCGCGCTCCAAGGAAACACGATACATATCTTCTTGATATGAATTCTAATGAGTCCAAAGCTACTGCAACTTGTCTTCTCTCAAAAGCATCAACCTCTGAGTCACTCTTGTGGCATCGTCGCTTAGGCCATGTCAATTTTAAGATAATTAATAAATTAGTAAAGAACAATCTTGTTAGAGGACTTCCTTTAAAAGATTTTTCTGTTACTGAAAAATGCATGGCATGTGCCAAAGGGAAACAACATAAGAAACCTCATAAGCCTAAACTTTTAAATAGCATATCAAGTCCTCTTGAGTTGTTACATACTGATTTATTTGGGCCAATTAGTGTTAAATCAATTGCTAAAAAGTCTTTTTGTCTTGTTGTTACAGATGATTTTTCACGTTATTCATGGGTGAGGTTTCTTGCACACAAAAATGAAGTTGCAGAGGAATTGCAAAAATTAATCATTTCTATTGAATCAGTCAGTAAGAAAAGAGTTATGGGATTAAGAAGTGACAACGGCACTGAATTTAAAAATCAGATTCTTGATTCATTTTGTGCTCAAAAAGGGATTGTGAGACAATTTAGTGCTGCAAGAACACCCCAGCAGAACGGTATTGCAGAAAGAAAGAATCGTACTCTTGTGGAAGCTGCTCGTACAATGTTGATAGAATCCTCATTACCAGTTATTTTCTGGGCTGAAGCTGTTAATTGTGCATCTTATGTTCTCAACAGAGTGCTAATTGTGAAAGATAAAGTGAAGACTCCTTATGAACTTTTTCATAAGAGGAAGCCACTAATTGATTTCTTTCGCCCATTTGGTTGTTCTTGTACTCTTCTGAATACTCAAGCTCAAAAGACAAAATTTGGTGTTGTTTCTGACGAGTGTTATTTTGTTGGATACTCTTCTTCACAAAAGGCATACCGAGTTTATAACAAGAGAACACGTATTGTTCAAGAGTCATTCTATGTTGACTGGCAAGAATCCAATCCTTCTGAAGTGAAATCTGAACCTGCATGGTTCTTTGATTCCGATACTGTGTTCAATTCATTTAATTTGCCAGTTTTCGATGATGATACATCAATTCCATGTACTCAAACGAATATCATTCCATCATCTTCATCGTCTGTTCTATCCATTCCACAAGTTAATGATGCTGTTTCAACTGATGTTAGCTCATCATCTCCAATGCCTGATCAAGCTCCATTATCTGATTCTTTATCTCCTACATCTCCTAACTTACCTGATTCAACACCTGTCAATGATACACCTTCATCTACTCTTTCTCCGACGGCTGATACTTCTTCAACTATCTTTCCTTCTTCACGTGATTATAAAACTTTGAAAGATCATCCGCTTGATAATGTGATTGGATCTGTTTCTGATGGTGTTCGCACGCGAAGTCAATCCGGTCTGATTAATGTTTGTCTTTTCTCATGCTTTATTTCTCAAATTGTTCCTAAAAATGTTCATGCTGCTCTACAAGATCCTTGTTGGGTAGAGTCTATGCAGTTGGAACTTCAACAGTTCCGGAAGCTTAAGGTTTGGACCTTAGTTGATTTACCTCCCAACAAGTATCCAATTGGTACAAAATGGGTATTTAAGAACAAACCAGATGATCGGGGTGTGGTGGTGTGAAACAAATCTAGACTTGTAGTGCAAGGCTTTGCTCAAGAAGAAGGAATTGATTATACAGAAGTCTTTGCTCCAGTTGCTCGTCTTGAAGCAATCCGTATATTTCTTGCTCATGCTGCTCATAAACAGTTCAAAGTGTACCAGATGGATGTGAAATGTGCTTTTCTCTACGGAGACATTGATGAAGAGATATATGTGTGTCAACCACCAGGCTTTGAAGATCCTGATTTTCCTGATAAAGTGTATAAGCTTGATAAATCTTTGTATGGTCTTCATCAAGCACCCAGAATCTGGTATGAGACTCTTACACAATATCTTTTAAGCAATGGTTATTCTTGTGGTACCATTGATATGACGTTATTTAAAAGGGAGGTGAATGGTGAAATGATCTTTGTTCAAGTGTATGTCGATGATATTATTTTTGGATCCACAAACTCTCAATTGTGTAGAGAGTTTGAAGAAGTGATGAGCCAAAGGTTTGAAATGAGTATGATGGGTGAAATGTGCTTCTTTCTTGGCTTGCAAGTTGAACAACAGAAAGAAGGAATTCTTATTCACCAAGAGAAGTACATTAAAGATATTCTGAAGAAATTTAAGATGGATGATGCGTCTACTGAAATGACTCCTTTTACTGCTTAGACGTGTCTCACTCCAGATGAAAATGGAAAACCAGTTGATCCTCATCTTTTTCGGTCTATGATTGGCTCTCTCATGTATCTTACTGCAAGTCGTCCTGATATCACTTTCGCTGTTGGTTACTGTGCTAAATATCAGTCGGCTCCAAAGGAATCTCATGAGAAAGCTGTCAAACGAATATTTCGTTATCTCAAAGGATCGTCTCG
Organism: Flaveria ramosissima; assembly: GCA_025215565.1. Lineage (NCBI taxonomy): Eukaryota > Viridiplantae > Streptophyta > Magnoliopsida > Asterales > Asteraceae > Flaveria > Flaveria ramosissima. Next base: position 24,046,478 of record CM046031.1, read on the forward strand.
TCTCGGACTGTGGTATCCATATGGTGGAAATTTTGAGTTACATGCTTATTCTGATAGTGATTCCAATGGTTGCAGGTTAAACAGAAAATCTGTGTCTGGAGGTTGTCAATATTTGGGAAATTGTCTGGTATCCTGGCAGAGCAAGAAACAAACTACTGTTTCTCTTTCTACAGGGGAAGCTGAATATATTGCTGCCTCTAGCTGTTGCTCTCAAGTTCTATGGATCCAACACCAAATGATTGATTATGGAATTAATTTCCTTCGTACACCTTTATTCTGTGACAATGAGGCTGCCATTGGAATTGCTAAAAATCCCATTCATCATTCTCGCACTAAGCATATTGAAACCCGAATTCATGCAATTCGTGATGCTCAGGAGAAGGGTTTCATTAATATTATTCCCATCGATACAAAAAATCAAAAAGCTGATCTCTTCACAAAAACTTTTGATAAACCTCGTTTTTATGAATTGATTTCTATGCTTGGGTTAATCTCTTTTTAAAATTTTCATTTTCTATTTCTTTGATAGTAATTAAAAATAAAAAATATAATAAAAAAATCAAGTTAAAATTTTATTTATAATTATAGACATATGAAAATAAAAATTTGGGGGAGTAATATCATTATTCTGAGATTGGATTTAACATTACATGACCAGTAATTCTATGAGAAATGATAGTAACTGTTACTGGATTCTGTTTCACATTAAAATAAAAAGAAATGGATCAGATTCTTTGACGATATGCTTGATAGACTCAGCCTGATGAATGAAGTAGACAGCAGCTTTATGATTAAATTAAACTTTATGCTTAAGAACGCCTGGATTTACTCATTCATTTTGGATTGCACAAAAACTGAGTCCTGACAAAAATTAGATTGAGAATGAATCTTTCGTTCATTTTGCTTTGATATGTCATCATTCTCTGTTGGTTTATTTTGTGTCAAGATGTCTTGTGTCTGTGCTTATCTCCTCTGCTGTACGTGAGTACTGACCTGGAGTGATGATCTCCTCTGCTGTACGATAGTACTGACCTGGAGCTCTCATCAGCACATGTTCAAATGGTTATCTCCTCTGTTATACGTGAGTATAGATCTGGAGCTCTTACCACTTTGATATAATTATGTCAAATCATCTTATCGATGAATTTCTCTCAGAATGAAATATTCTGTTTATAACCATTTGCACACTTATCCACAAATCTTGTTCCATGAAGATTGATTCATAATTCAATAAATCCTGAGGTTGGGTGAGGGTTTTTACCAAATGTTTGTGGGGTCTTAGCATTCTAAAGCATCTAATCGAATCTTAAATGAATCATAAGCTGTTGTTTGAAAAAGGATAAGGCATGAGTTTAAGTGGACAATTATATCAGCAATCGTTATTGATTTGTTCTAATTTCAGTTGTTTCTGTGCAGATTGTGATCAGATCTTGTATTCAGTATGATCTCATGACTGGTAGATGATTTTTTAATCATCATTATGTTCTAAAATATTTAGAGAATGTGATCTCTGATTATTTTAGATCTCACTATGTGATGTGCTTCCTTTGAGTATTATTGTTAATAAAAAAATAAAAAATATATATATATATATATATATATATAATATATAAAAAAATAAAAAAATATATATAAAAAAAATAAATAAAAAAAAATGGTGCGAAATTATTCTTTCGCTGATAGCTTCGCTAAGCGAAACTGCAATTTCGCTAGGTTAGCTTATAAGTTGTTAACCAGTTATCTTTTAGCGAAATTACAGTTTCACTAGGCGAAACTGTAAATTCGCCAGACGAATTTATAGTTTCGCTGCCAGCGAAACTGTTGGCTATATAAGTCAATTTGCGAAATTTCTTTCATAATTTTGCGAAATTGTTCAGTTTCTCCTTTTTAGGGTTTTTCAGTTACATAAACGGCGATTTTGATTTGTGATTGTGTTTTGGACTGATTTTGAGTGCTATTCACTTCGTATGTGAGTTTCGAACTTTGATTGACTCCTTAATCTGGATTACATCACGTATTCATAAGCAATTTAGATTATGTCGCTTCGGTGGTTTCGCTGTTCGTTCAGCGAAACTACTGAAGTTTCTGCGAAATTGAACGAAAGTTCACATTCTTTCAGCGAAACTGTAAAGTTATGCTGTCCGAGCGAATTTAACAGTTTCGCCATATCTTATCTAATTTCGCAATGACTAATCCTTAATTCACACAGTTTCGCCTGTATTTTCATGAGTCAGCGAAACTAATTTGTAATAGCGAAACTAAATTAATTTTTGATGAAACTAATTGCGAAACTACTTTGAATCATTCTAATCTTGTCGAAACTACTTTTTGTTCTGCGAAATTAACAAGTTTCTATGAGCGAAATTATAGTTTCGCTTGTCGAAACTGTTTGTTTTCCTTGTCGAAACTGTCCTTGATTCAGCGAATCTATCATGTCTTAGTGAGCGAAACTATTGTTTCGCTTGCCAAAACTGATTGTTTCTTTTGTTTTTGTCTTATTTTCTTATTTTCAGTATTTCTTATTCAAATTTATTTGTTGTTCTTTTCAGGTTATTATGGCGAATCTCAAGTTTGACGAGAGGAATAACATCACTGCCATATTAGATGATACTTTGCCAAAGGCGGCCGGATTTCGTGATTGTATTAGATGGCTCCAAAGATCACCCATTGCATATGCTATCTCTCACTCACCCACTATCTATGATCTTCACATTAGAGACTTTTGGAGATCAGCTGAATACAACACCGGAGGAGATGTTCAGAGGATCACAGCTAGAGTGCTTGATCATGATATATCTATTACTGCTGAGAACGTGTCGAGGATTCTTAGATGGAAGATGATACTGGTGATGAAGTTGATATGACGGAATCTGAAGTATTCCAAGCCTTCAGACAAATGGGATATGAGGGACCAGTCTTTGGTTCGAGGAAAGAGATTAAAAAGTCCTTTTTATCTAAAGAATGGAGATATATAGCTCACGTGTTTATTATGTGCTTAGATCACCGTAAGGGTGGATCTGATGGACTTAACCTTGACTGGGCCAAAGCTATGGTGATATGTTGTAAAGGGGAGAAAGCAAACATTGCTAGATTGATCTTTGCGTGTATGGCAGAAAATGTGATGGCGGTAAAAAAGGATAAATGGTTGTTATATCCTCGTTTTATTCAGATGATTATTGATGATCTGATTCCTGATGTTCCTAAACATGGTGAAGTTAAGAGATTAGTTCAGATGAACCCTCGGATATTTGCAGATTGCTGTGCGATACGCCATGATTTCAGTGGAAAATAACCCATCTCTGGGAAAACATGTACCCACCAGAGCGATGGAATTATATCAGACGGGTCGATGAGTCTGAAAACAAAAGAGCTGAGGAAACAAGGGTGAAACAAGCTGATGCAGCTAAGAAAAGAAAGAGATATGCAAAAGAGAAAGATTATGATTTCGAAGAAGACATAGATACACAAGCAGAAGAAATAAGGGTGGAGAAAGAACGAAGGTCTAAAAAGAGAACTGACTTTGTTGAGCCTGAACGACGAACAAAACATAGACACGAGGGTTTCACAGCAGGGAAAGAAGCTAGTGCTGGTCTTGATGAGGATGTGATTCGTGGTCTAAATACTTCATTGGCAAATGAGTTAAGTATGATAAAGACTAAACTGACGAATCAGGAGATTAGGGAGCAACAGAAAGATGAGGTCATTGAAGGAATGAAAAAGATTTGGTTGATCAGAATAGTTTGATTAAGAGGTTATTTGAAGAAATTTCACAGATGAAAGCTGCTGCTGGCCTACCCAGTCAACTAACTCAATCTGAGTTAGATGATATGACTGATATATCTAAGTACCCATTCTTGAATGTGGGTACTTCATCCAAGGTAGGAGAGGGCACCTCTGGAGCAGCTGATACTGAAGCAAGAGAACAAGAGATCCCAAGAGAAGATGCTGGAAGAAATGAGGAAGATGATATTGTTGAAGCAGGGTTTATTAACCTACAGTTTGATTTTGATAAGGATATTTTGGGAGAAGAAGTGGTCGTTACAGCTACTAATGAGGAAGTATCAGATAAAGGAAAAGGGTTGATTGATGAAGAAGAGGAGGATGAGCAGTTGGTTGATTATGATTCTGAACCGGAATTCTATGAAGTAGATGAGAGACCTTTGGTGTATGTGGCTAAGAAGGGAGATGATGAAAATGATGTGTTTGAGATGGATAAGAGTGATTGGTTGGTAAAGGAGAAGGAGGCTGAAGAACTTACTCCTCTGTTTCAAAATATGGAGAGTTTAAGCAGAAAAGAGGCAGACAAGAAGATAATCAGTTGGTGTTATAATCCTTTCTTAAAGATGTTTTTGATTAAAAGAAGAGGAGGTAATATTAGTTACATGCTCAAGAGGAAGGCGTTTAAGACCTTGCCTAAGTGGGATCTGAGACGGTTGGCTACCTTGCCTTTGATTAATGCTCATTTAAGTGAAAGGGCAGTTTTTCTTGAGAAGGAAATTAAAAATGGTCTTAATGATAACTTTGAATCATTTGGATACATGAAGGCTGAACGAAAGAGATCGAAGAAAGATAAAGACTGGGAGACTGGGAAAGGAAGAATTGTTTTGAGAGTCAAACCACCTAAGACTGTAAACAGAGTAAGATTGGCTGATCCTCTTCCTCCACGTTTATAGGATTTTGAAAAGTGGTTCTATGATAATAACACTGGTGAGGCTGTGATTAGAGCCAAACAAGGAAAAGAGTTTAGGGTGTTTGACCCAATGGAGTTATTCAGTTTCTGTGATGAAGATCTCTTGATTCTCTGTGAAAATCATATAAAGGCCGGAGCAGGTGAGGAAACACGAAAGGAGGCAAGCTTGTTTATGAATGTGGCGAATAAAATAAGAGCAGTACGGGCAGAGGTAAAGAGTTTGGCTGAGAAGGTGAGAGCACAAGATGACTTTGCCATGGATGTTCAAGACATGACCAGGCAGTTTGCTAGAGCTAGTGGTCATTCGGATGAAGCTGGTGATGCAGGAATTAACCTTGGAGAATCAGTGGCTGAAGCTTCTAAAGACGTTGCTGCAGGAGGGGATGAAGATAGATCAACAGCAGCTGAGGAAACGGGAGCTGAAGAGTCAAACCAAGAGCAGTGAAGATAGTGAGGTCCAACCTAGGGGGAGTATTGAAGATCATGTTAGGTTGGACTCACTTTAGTATAGATGTTTACTTTACATTGTAATAGGACTTTTGTTAGTTTCATTTTGTATTTTGTTTGTAATTAGCAGTTTTGGCAGTCCAGCGAAACTGTGAGCGAATCTATAGTTTCGCTCACAGTTTGATGTTTTGGTTCACCCGGCGAACTTATGTTTTGCCGGGCGAAACTATAGTTTCGGCATGACAGTTTCGCTGGTAGCGAAACTGTCAGCGAAACTATGACTGCTATATATACTATTGTCATTTCATTTTGTATGATAAGTTTGCAAAACCCTAATCGTGGAATTCTGTTGCAAACTATCATTTTCAAGCAGTTACTTCATTGAAATACAATTGTGCTTATTGTTATTGAGTGAGTTTGTTCATTTGAATATCAATTATGTCTTGATTCATCATATTCATCTATCAATTGTTTGTTATTTGATTTGTGTATTTGATATTGATCAAATTATCCTATCAATTGTACTGTTCATCGATCACTTGGACCAACAGTATAAATTATTTGTTGATTGTTTGAGATTTGCATAAGTATATGATGATCTAATGTGGCATGATGACTTAGGTAGAACCTAGGTTGATAATGTGATATGCATGGATAAATTGCATGATACTCTTGTATGTTAAGTTGGCATATATGAATGAACTATATTTCAACTAATATGTCACCAATGGGTCAAACGGGTCAACTAGGTTAACCTAGGATTATTAAGTTTCTCTGTGTACATGTACTTATGTACTTGTGTGTTCTAGGTAACCTTTGAAGGGTTGTCTTTGCACCTATCACCACTCTCTTTATTCATTATCTTTACACCCCAGGTGAGTTCATGCCCCTTTATTTTATAAACCTTCTTATGGGGGAGGTAGCATACTTATACTCAAACGCTATTTTATTATTATTATAAGTTGTGTATGTTTTAACATAGTGCTTAATACCATGGAAAGTCCTCACACTTTCGGATCGTTAATAATGATAACTAGCGGGGAATTTTGGGTAGTACTACTGGGTCTGACGAGCCCGACCTGTGAGACTGGAGATCGAATGGGTGCAATATTATCCTAGACACAAACATTCGTCACGACCTGGTAAGTCGTGACGAGAGGCAACAAACGCAACATATAGTGTCGTTCTGAGTAACTATTGACTGTGATCCTGGTTTGTTCACACGCCTCGCGGTAAAACTCTGCACGTGGATTTTGAGGGTGTGACATTATGGCTCACATAAATGATGGCCCCACTCCAATGCCATATGAGGTAAAAGCAAATCTTCGTAGTGAAAAAAGATTTAATGAACTGGAGGGATACCGAGAGCATAATCACAAATTGGCAACTAAAATCAAAGAAGATAAAGTAAAATCTGAAATGCTAAAACATGAAATGAAGAGCTTTAAAATTTAAATTAAATCTTTGATTTTGACATTGAAAAATTGCATGGGGAAAAGTACAATTTTTGCTGCTCAAAATAAAAAGTTTACTGAATTGTTAACTCAATCTAAAGCTGAGCAATTAGCCACTGAAGTAAAACTTGAAAAGTTTCAACTTTCTTCAGTAAAACTGCAAGAGTTGCTTGATTCACAAAAGGATCTGAAGGACATGACTGGAATGGGGTACAATTCATGTCCTCCTCCTTACAATGACAATTACACTATTATGCCTGAGTCACTCACTCTTTCTTAGCCAAATGAACCTAATATTATCGAAACTAAATTAATAGTTTCACAGATTACTAATCCTCAAAATAAACCAATTGTTTACATTAAGACAAATGAGGATAAAATTAAATTAGGTTATCTTATCAAAATCAAAGAGTGCTCAAACAAAACTTTAAATGTCAAAAAGCCAAGGAGCCCAGTCAAGGCAATTGGGCCATTTGTGAAGGTCATTCCTGAAGTTTTTAAGGTAGAGAAGAAGGCTGAAGTGTATGTGAAATCCTTAGCCGAATGCAGATCTGATTACGAGATCAAATTTCTAAAGAACTCAATTAAATCGGATAAAATTTCACAGAAAAACAAAGGAAAAGCTCCTTGATTCAAAAGTCAAAATTCAAAAGTTAAAACCAAATCCCCACCATCATCAAATCCAAAGCAATGAGTTGGTTTTGACATTTTTAACCAAGAGCATGTCAGTCAATTTGAACAAGAGTTGAGTAATAGCAAAAGGAAACAAAATCAACCTGAAAAGACTAAACATAGTAGAATTGTGAAACAATTTATTGAAACAAAAAGGGTTGATGTTGTTTCCTCACTGAAAACAAAAACTAAGCCAAACTCAAAATCTGGTAAATCAATTGAAGCCTCGACATCCAGATCAGCTTCATGAGACAAACAAAATGTATTGTGACATTTGTGTTATGTCAAATCACAAAACAGATAAGTGTTATTTCAATCAATACTGCTCAATCTGTAACATGAACAATCACTCAACCAAAAATTGTTATTTCAACAAATATTGTTCAGTATGTGATATGACAAATCACAAAACATCTGATTGTTTATTCTAACAAAAAGGCTTGAGAATTCCACAAAGCAAGCCCATATCACCAATTTTAACTGTGAAGCCCAAAATCAAAAGTCCATCATACAATAAACAATACAGGGTTTCAACTTCTGATGATGACCTCTATGATCAAAGAGGGTTAAAGAGTGTTAAAAGAAACATCAACCAAAGTATGTAACAATCATATGATTTTCATCCAAGAGATAAAACAAAAATTATTTCTGAAAATAAAAAAAACGTGTCAAATTTCTACACAAAAATAGGGACCAAAGACTTGACTACTCTTCTGACTCTTCTATTGAAATTGATCAGATGAAATCAAAAGGGCACCGACATAAATTCATCAAAGCTTAATCCTCTAAATCAAGGCCTAGAGGAAAGTACCAAGAAGTTACGGTCATGGATAGGAATAGGAAACCCAAGACCATCATGGCTTGGGTTCCATATTCCAATTAGTTCTTTTTAAGCTTGTAGGGTCTTCCATACGAGTCCAACAGTTTGTGGTATGTGGAAAGTGGATGCTCCCTACACATGACAGGAGACAGTTCCCCCCTTCATGATTTCAAGCATATTCATGGAACTACTGTGGCATTTGGTGGAGATTCACAAGGTGGCAAAATTACGGGTGAATGATCTATGACAAATGGGCTGTTGAGATTTGATAAAGTTAACTATTGCGAGCAACTGAACTTCAATCTTCTCAGCGTGTCTCCGATCTATGACAATAAATATTGCACTCACTTCAGATATACTCATTGCTACATTATAAAACAAGTATTTAAAATTCCTAAAGAATGGGTTGTCTTGAAGACCCCGAGGAAGAATAATACCTATGTCTTAAACCTTAATTTTGCAATACCTAAAGAAGAAACATGTATTTTATCAAAAGCATCATTTGATGAGTCACAACTTTGGCATAGACGTTTGGGACACAACAGTTTCAAAAACATGAATAGATTGGTCAAAGGAAACCATGTCATTGGTTTACCTTAAAAAGAATTTCATTTCATTGACCACTATTCAGCATGTCTCAAAGGAAAACAACATAAGTCTTACCACAAACCAAAGCTTGTGAACACCAACAATTCTCCATTGAAGCTTCTTCATATGGATATGTTTGGTCCAACTCATGTTATGAGCATTGGAAAGAAACAGTATTGTTTGGTGATCATTGATGACTTTTTTGGATTCATATGGGTCTTCTTTTTACTTCATAAATACAAAGCGTCCCAAATAATAGAAGATTTTATTATTAAAATTGAAAATCAACTTGATCATAAAATAAAATCAATTAGAAGTGATAATAGGACGGAATCCAAAAATGATGATCTAAGTTCATCTTGTTCAACCAAAGGCATTGCTCATCAGTTCATGCAGCTAGAACTACTTAATAAAATGGGGTGGCTGAAAGGCGAAATAGAACACTGATTTGAAGTAGCACGAACAATGCTAGCCGATGCTAAACTACAGTTACCTTTTGGGTAGAAGTAGTTAACACAACGTGCTTTGTACGAATTCAAACTTTGATTGTCAAAGAAAGCAACAAGACTCCTTATGAACTTTTTCTTCATAGAAAACCATTCATTGGATTTCTTAAGTCATTTGGTAGTCCTCTCTCAATATTAAACACACGAGACCATTTGGGAAAGTTTGCTCCTAAGTCTGATGAGAGATTCTTTGTAAGTTATTCTTCTGTCTCAAAGGCTTTTAGAGTGTTTAATCCAAGATTAAACATTATTGATGAATCAACCAATGTTTAGTTCAATGAGCATTCCTTCCCTAAGTCCATAAATGGTCCCGACTGGTTGTTTGATATTGCCTCTTTTACAAGGTCATTTGATCAGTTTCACTTGTCAACTGCAAGTAACCTACATTCAGCTGGTTCATCTGCGTGAGTAGAAAGAAGATGATTTTCCTATGATTCCTCTTACTTTTGCTGATCAACTTGATGATATGTTCCATTACAAGCTGATCCTGTCAGACAAGAACCATAAAATGAGAGTGTTTCAACTGAAGGGTCCCAGTATAATTCCATCTCCTTCAGAGAACCATCAAATGAAGTGAGAAATCAAGAACCAGTCACAGTGCCAATTGAAACTGTGAGAAACCAAAATGATGAAAGTCTATAGAGTGCTGCTGATACTGAAGTAGAAACTGGTGAAGACTTTGATTACTTTCACCACTCTCCCATACCACAACATGAACGTGCCTCTCACCAAGATGATCTAAATATCTCCAACCTTGATGTATCTATTGCTGGTGACTCCATTCCAACCACCAAAATACACAAGGATTATCCAGTTTCTAGCATCATTGGTGAACTTAATGAGCGGGTGACAAGAAGCAAGTCAAGTATTGCAAACATCTGTTTGTCTTCTTTTTTTTCTGTGTCAAATAGTACCCAAGTATATCAAAGAGACTCTTCAAGACAACAGCTCGATCGAGGCAATGCAAGAAGAATTGCTCCAGTTCAAGAAACAAGAAGTATGGCAACTGGTAGACATTCCTGAAGAACAATACCCTATCGGTACCAGATGGCTATACATGAACAAGACTGATGATCGGGGCAAATCGTCATCATAAATAACGCAAAATTGGTGGCACAGGGTGCAGGACCGGTGAAGGGTATGCAATTACAACACAACAACATAATGAGGAGAGTTCCTTAGAGCACTTAACATATCAAATAGGGAACTAGTTAACTTAAGTGAAAGATGCTAAGAACACAATTTAAAATGAGATAGAACAAGATAGCTAACAACAAAAGTATTTGGTTTTCAAGAATGCTGTATATTGCTTCTCAAGTTCTTTTACAAATGTTACAAAGCATACAATGGAAAGTAACAAGTACTTGAGATACTTTATACTACATCCTACATCCGACCATACTTTGAAGGCCAGCTGGATACAAGACTAGACAACTAAATCAAATGTAGAGTTAAAAGGCAGATTGCCTTTTGACTAGTGACTATGACATGCCATAGCTCACATCCTAATATATTACAAAAAGGATAAACGTACATAAAGTAGAAAGCACAGACTCAAGACCTTAATGTACAGTTACCAAAATCATGGACCTTTTCACCAACTCATGTAAGTTGGTGACTAAACAGAGTTGTAGCGGAAAGGTGGTCCAGCTTTATGGTAAAGTACATCAGATAAAAGCATGTCTCTAAAAGTCTTCAGAAGAAATCTGTCTTCACTCTTTAGCTTCAGAAGACTTTGTCTTTGAAGCTTCGGAAGACTACACTTTTGGCTTCGAAAGATGTTGGTCTTGGCTTCGGAAGATTTTACACTTAGAATATTTCTAATGCAAGGTGTAAAACTTCAGAAGCATTTCTACTTCTGTTCTTCAGTGCATGCATGCAGAGAGACTTTGAATGTTTTGGCTGCATCAGACTTATAGGAATCCTTACAAACTTCCCCTAGGCTGATGCTACCAAAACATTTGAAGATCTCCAGCTTTTAACAGTCCTCATAATGATGATGACCATGCCCTTATTCATTAGATGGTCAGGATCACTTAGACTCTCATAGTATCTTCTCATCAAAAAGTGATCATGCAGAGGTAGGTTGAATAAGTCTTGCCATGTGTTGACATCTTCACCACCGTGATCTCTGATCACATGCCATCTCTCTGGAATAGTTGTGAAGGTCCAGGATAAGATGGGTCTCTCAAATGCAAGAGGAGCCACTTGAATGGGAATTGATTGGGCTACCTCTTCATGCACTTCCTCAGGTTGATCTGACTTACCCTGAGGTATAGAGGTGGATGATTCAGACTTCTTCTTCTTCTTTGATTTTGGTTTAGAAGCCGTCATCTTCCTCTTCTTTGAGGACTTTAACTGAGAAGACTGGTCTGCAGCACCTTGTTGATCAGTCTTGTCTTGCTCAGTTGGGTGTTCCTCCCTCACATGTTTAGAAGGAGAGGGAGTTTGACCCTGCTATGGATTAGAAGATGAAGCTTGCTGAGGCTCAGCAGGAGGTCAAGGTTGTGTTGTCTCAGGTTGTTCAACCTTAACCTCTACTTCAAGAGGAGCTTGACTTGGAGGGGAGTGTAAGTCAATTAGCTCTTCACTTTTGATCTTCTGCTTGATTACCCTAATGTGCTCATCCATTGTAGATAGAGACATAGGGCCAAGTCTCCTTCTGGAGAATCCATACAGCTTCAAGAAGCTCATCATCCTTTGTCTGTCAGCAGACTTCTTCATGCTCTTTTTGATAATGGCTGTTGACTTTGTAGCCTATTCCCTCATCTTTCTTTTTGTTGCCTTTTGTTGTGTGAGTACTTGAAGTTCAAGCTGTTTGAGTACTCAAACTCAATGTACTCAAAGGACAAGGGAAGAAGTGCAGATGCCTGGTAGAGACCTGTGGCACTCAGGTAGTTGATCATGTTTTGCCTATCTGTTTCCTTGTCTACCTGAGGTTCTTGTGTAGCTGCCACAGTCTCTTGCACAAGGCTTTCTTGAACTGGGGAGAGAGTAGGAACATGCTTGTATAATTTTTTCTGTCTCTTCTCCTCTTTGATTTGGAGAAGTAGCCTTGCATCCTCCGCTTCCATTATCTCTCTTGACACTTCCATGTCAGCCAGTTCATTAAGTTCTTCTAAGGGGAGAGATATAATCTCATCAATTTGATAGTTCCTGGTCTGCAAATAAGTAATCCTGACTGCCCTCAACTCATCATCTTGAGTGTTTGGTCTGGGGGCAGCCCTGATTGCAGCTTGCATGAAGCCTGAAGACCCAGAGGATCTTTCTCCCCTTAGCTTCCTCTTCCTCTCTCCCTCTCCTCCTCCTCAATCTCCTCAGGAGTTAGAATCCTTTTCCGTTTGTCACCCACAGACCTTTGTGACATAGGTTGGAGAGAGCTTTGGCCTTCATTGCTTGTTGTAGCATCCAAGCTCTGGCTAGAGATAGGTTGTGATACACCTTCACTAGCAGGTGTTTCACAAAGGGAATGAATTTCTGAAGTAGTTTTTGGTGTGACAGGGCTCTCAGGCTCAATCACTTGGCCTTCAGCCAAGGTTTTCCCTTTGAAGGTAATCTCAGGGTCTGCCTCAACATCCAGTTGACCAATGACATTACCTGATTGCCTTTGTCTCCTTCTTAGACTGAACTATTCAGTAATTCTGTCTTGAATCCTTTGTGCCACCTTGTCAGCTTGTCTAGATTGACTTGGGTTGACAAGTGGCATGTTGATCAGGTCAAGACCTTCATAGTAGTTCAAGGTCTGAAAGTTGAACACCTCTTGCTGCCCTTGAACTCTTTGAACAATGAGGGCTCTTCTATCAGCATCATACCTCCACCCAATAATATAATTTGAAGTTCCTTGGGGTGGGCATGATATAGCCCTTGGAATGGCTTCCTCAAAGGGACTCTGAATGAAAGAGTCTATAGAGTCCACATCAATGTGAACCTGAGGAAGTTGTTGAGTATGCACAATTGCAGTGAGGATTGTGAGTCCTCAATGTCCATACTCCCTGAAGAACTCCCAGGTTCTGTGACTGTAATGACTTTCTCCCTCTTTTTGGTAGCATCACCCTCTTGCATAGGTGATCTACGAGTTAGGTCAATGACATTCACAGGTTCTTTTGTTCCTGGTTGAGCTCTCATTAAAGGTCTCCCAGCTAGTTTTTCCCTGAGATAAGATATCTCAAGTTGCTGATCATTGACCTTGTTATTCAGGGTAGTCACCTAAGATTCAAGGTGACTGTTGGAGCTGTACAAGATAGTCTATATTATCAACACAGTCAACGTCATGGTCAAAGTCAACACAAAAGTCAAACCGGACACGTTCGAGACGAAGAACCGAGACAAGACGGTGAAGATTTAGATGACTAGGAGTTTTATTGTAATAAATATATTTTGTGTGAACAAAATATATTTTATCTTGTTTTTAGTCATTTTTATGTTTTATATGTAATTTCATTATTTAGCCTAAGTCTAGGGGGTTAAATGTAATTAGTGAATATTATATACACTATAAATAGCCTAATTGTTTTTAGGATTAGACTAATGATTGTATGGAGGGATTTACTTGTAAACAATATTATTAGCAATCAATAGATATCAAAGGGTTTTCATTGTGTTCATCATTATTTGATCTATAATCTTCATGATTTGATTCAAGTTTGATTATCCTGGATTTACAGTGACTAACCTTAGAGACTAAATAGGTGCATGTTTTTTATAGTTTTTGCACTTTTAGTCTCAAGTTCCCCTCATCTTAATCAGAAGAATCATTGGGGGATGAGATAATTGGACCAAAGTCCTCTCTCTCACCACCAGCTTCAAGTTCTTGGCTGCTGGATTTTCTCTGCACATTGACAGCCTCAGTTGAAGTGTTAATGGGCTAAGTTGCCATGGTTGAGGTCTTAATTATGTAATCACTTGTAGAAGTGAGAGCCTCTTCCATATGGATCTCCTGAACAGGTTCAGGTTGATGCACCTCAGTAATGGGTAGCTGATGTGGGCTAGACATAGGGGACTCAGAAGCACTCATCTCTCTTTGAGTGGGGGAAGAGTAGAGGGACTCATGGTACTCACTGAAACCTAAGTCTTCATCTGTATAAAATTCAAAGTTGGGAATGAGTTGATTTAAGTCTAAAGGCTAGGGATGGTAACTATCCACTAAAGGTTGTTCAGTTGAGTGTTGAGACTCAGAGTGAAGGCTTAAGGCAGTGGGCTTGTGAGCTCATTAGGATAAGCATGAGAAACCTCTGCACTGGTTCTTGAAGAGATGGGAGTAGTTTGCTCCGCAGGGGAAGTGAGAGCTCTAGTATCCACTTCCTTCTATATGGGTGAGTGTATGGGGGCCTCCACAAGCTCAATAACTTGAGCAGGGGTTCGTTTGGATTTTATTTGGTAGATGAGAGTGATTTGTGGTCTTTTTGGTGGTTGGGAGGTAGAAGGTGTGGGTTCAACACTAGCTTGTATTGCTAGATTGTCACCTTGAGCAATGAGCTCTAACATTTTTAGGACAAGGGCGGTTTCTACCTTGAGAAGCCTACAGTTGGCTTCTTCATGATTTTAAAGATGTTGAGCTTCATCTGTCCCAATTTAAGAATATTACATGTTTCCGTCAACTGTGAGCCAAGTTCACAGTTGAGAATGTATTGAACATATCTAGGAAACATGTAATACTCTAAGGAGTCCAAGTTAGCAAGCAAATTTGTGGAAACAAATTGAGAGTACCTGAACTTGACCCATTGAACCATTCCATACACTATGAAGGAGAGATCATCAGGAATCTGGTCCCACCATCCATGCTTGTTTGACAAACTGTGGGTAACCACATGGAGCATGTATTTCCACTGGGATGAGACCTTCTCTTTCCTGAAGGTCTTATAGAGAAATTTTTCTCTTAGCCCATCTGTACAAAAGAATGATTAACAGCTTCCTTTGGAAAGGACAACTCACCTTCTTCATCATCTAGCTGTAAATGAGTGTTGATGATGGCTAGAGTGATGAAGATTGTCCTCCTATGCACTGTGGCAGACAGTGCCTTCTCCCCATCCATAATGACCTCTTGGCTGGTCTTCTAAAATTCAAGCAGATGATCCTCATAAAGAATAGTATCAATGGTTAGGGAGGTGAAATAGTTGGATAGAGCTAGAAAACGGCCAACCTCTGAGAAACTATCATCTTTCTCAGAGTTCAACAGAGCAACCTGGTTGTGTTGCCTGTGAAGTTGCATAGAGAAGTCAGGGTTGTTTCTACGGTTTAGATTGGCCATTTTAAGAAGCTTAAAGTGAAGGAAGGTGAAGAACAAAGGTGGTATGGGAGAATTTAGGTTTAAGGAATAGTGTAATTGAAGAAGATAGTGAAAGAGGGGGGAACCGTTGGGTATTTATGTGAAAAGGATTTAAGACAAAGTTAATGAAAGAGGATAAACCTTGAAATCCGGATGTCGGTCCCACCTCTGAAAAGTAGTTTACTTTTGCCCAAAAGTAGTTTTCTTGGAAGTCAAGAAATCTTTCGAAGATTATTTAGCTTCGGAAGTTCTGAAGAAAAAGCTTCCTAAAGCAAATTGGCTTCGGAAGATATTTCAAAGGTTTTTGAGAATTTTGCTTCGGAAGAGAATTAACACTCAAAGTTTTTATTCTAAAAAGAATAAAAACTTCCGAAGGTAAATTGGTTTCGGAAGAAAATTGTTCTTTTAAAACATACTAGTAATTAAGTTGATTTTAAGCTTCGGAAGATATATTAGAAATTTCTTCCAAAGGTAAAATTACTGAAGTAGTTATTTGTTTACTAAGACATATGTTTCTTCCGAAGGTAATTTTAAATCTTCCAAAAAGTAAATAGATCAAAATTTTAAAAAATCTAAGGAATGTTTTTTGAAAAAGATTTTCTTCCAAGAGAACAAGGGCTTATGAAGGTGATTAAATAGACAACTTAGGACACACAGGTTTTAGAAATAATATGATTAAGTTTTAAGAAAAGCTATTCAAAGTTAATCATCCCAATAGTTGATACAAGATATTTAAATCTTTGTTCATCAAAAGCTTTGGTGAATAAATCAGCATATTGTTCATTTGTGTTAACTTTGATTAGTTTGATTTATCCCTTTTCAAAGTTATCTCAAATCAAATGATACTCGATATTGATATGCTTTGTCCTTCAGTGCTGCACAGGATTTTCAGTGATTGAGATAGCACTGTTGTTGTCTATGTGGATCGGAGTCTCCTTGAAGTTGAATCCATAGTCCAGCATCTGATTTTGAATCCAAAGCACTTGAGCACAGTAGCTTGCAGCAGCAATGTATTCAGCCTCAGTAGTTGATGCAGACACACAGGATTGTTTCTTACATTGCTAAGAGACTATCCTTCCACCAAGAAACTGACATCCCCCTGATGTAGACTTTGCAGTCATGTTGCAACCACCACAGTCACTATTTGTATAAGCATACAGATTGAAGTCAAAATTCTTTGGATACCAAAGGCCAAGTGATGGAGCATCTTTGAGATATCTTAAAATTCTTTTAATAGTGATCAGGTGTGACATCTTGAGGTTGGCTTGATATCTTGCACAAATGGATGTAGCAAACATGATATCAGGCCTGCTAGCTGTGAGGTACACAAGAGAACCAATCATTTCCCTGTAGAGATGCTCATCGACACACTCCCTCTCAAGATCAGGTCTAAGGGAGTGGTTCCTGGCTATGGGTGTCTTAGAAACCTTACATTCAGTCATGTTGAACCTTTTAAGTATGTCTTGTACATACTTTGACTGACTTATGATGATGCCATTGTCAACTTGCTTCACTTGAATTCCTAGAAAGAAATTGAGTTCCCCTATGGCACTCATTTTAAACATGTCCTTCATCAGCTTCTCAAAGTCTTTGTAGAGCTTTAGATTAGTTGACCCAAAGATAATGTCATCTACATATACTTGAACTAGCATTATGTCATTTCCTGTTCCTTTGATGAAGAGAGTTCCATCAATAGTACCCCTTTTGTATCCATGCTGACAATTACCCCATAGAGAAAAGCACACTTGACATCAAATTGGAAGACCTTGAAGTTCTTGGATGCAGCAAAAGCTAGGAATATCCTGACAGCTTCAAGTCTTGCTACAGAAGCAAAAACATCTGTGTAGTTAATTCATTCTTCTTGAGTATACCCTTGAACAACTAGTCTTGCCTTGTTCTTGATGACAAGTCCTCTATCATCCTTCTTATTCCGGAACACCCATTTGGTTCCTATGGTAGTCTTCTCTTGAGGAAGAGGACATAGGTTCCAAACCTTTTGTCTTTTGAATTGAAGCAGCTCCTCTTGCATAGCTTCAACCCAACTTCCATCCTTTAGAGCCTCATCAATTTTCTTTGGCTTTATCTGGGACAAGAAGCAAGAGTGAAGACAAACATTTGCATCATGGGTTGTCCTCTTGTTCTTACCCCTGAATCAACATCTCCAATGATGTTTGTGGTAGGATGAGACTTGTGGATTCTTAGCTGAGGGATCACAGCAAGTTGCTTAGACAGATCTAAATTTGAAAAGTTTTGATCTGGCAAGGAGGATTCACCCTCCACATCAGCACACTTATCAAGATTACTTGATCCAATGAGTGTGTGACATCATTGATGTTGTCTTCAATGGAGTGGTTATCAGCATCAAGGAGTTCCTGATCATTTTCACCACCACCATTTTCTCCAACATTTGAAGCTCTTTCATCTGAGTTTTGTGCCTCTAAGCTGGAATTTGAAGGCACCCCAGAGGTATCATCAGGATTTCTCATTGATGTGTTGGTAGAAACTTCATTTGCAGGATTAGTTACCACTGGAGCTGAAGATGTGTAGTTTGAAGGTCTTCTTAGCTTAAATCTTGTGTCAAGATCACCTGTAGGTAGTATATCTGTGGATCCTGAAACATGCTCACAAGATTTGTTAAAACAGTTGGTAACTAAATCAATATCAAATAGCCAATCCAGACCAGAACCTTTCACACTAGGAGTGTGCTCATTGAAAGTCACATTGGCTAACTCCTCAACTACTCTAGTTCTGAGATTGTATACTCTATAAGCTTTAGCTTGAGAAGAGTATCCAATAAAATGTCTATCATCTAATTTCGCAGCAAACTTGGCAATTTGATCTTTGGTATTCAAGATGGTGTAAGGACATCCAAATGATCTGAGAAAACCAATGAAAGGTTTTCTCTTATGCCAAAGTTCATAAGGAGTCTTACCATGTATCTTAACTACTAAAACTCTGTTTTGCACATAGCAATTAGTGTTCACTACCTCTGCCAAAAGGTGAGGAGCAGTTTAGAGTCAGACAACATAGTTCTTGCAACTTCAATTAGTGTCCTGTTTATCCTCTCATCAACACCATTTTGCTGAGGAGTCCTAGGAGCACTATATTGTCTTGTAATACCTTTTTCATCACAAAATGTATCAAGGATTTGATTCTTGAATTCAGTTCCTTGATCACATCTTATGGTTTTGACCTTGTGATCATATTGATTCTCAATCTTTAAGATAAAATTCTTTAGAATCTTAGATGTCTCATCCTTAGTTCTAAGAAAGAAGACCCAAGTGAATCTTGTAAAGTCATCTGTGATCACCAACACAATAAGAGGTCCTTCGTAGACTCATTACACTGGTGGGGCCAAAGAGATCCATATGTAATAAGTGTAGGGGATTAATTATGGAATTTATTTCCTTTGGCTTGGGAGATACCTTGTGTTGCTTCCCCTTCAGGCATGCAACACAGTGGTCATCACTTGTAAACTCTTTCTTTGGTATTCCAGTTACCAAATATTCTTAATTAATTTATTCATATTTTTAAAGTTCACATGGCACATTCTTTTATGCTAGAGGAAAGACTCATCATTATTTGCTTTAGATAGAAAGCATGAAACTTCTCCTGAGGGAGATGTTTCTTACAAATCCATCTTGTACATGTTCCCTTTCCTGGGGACTCTGAGCAGGATGTGCTCATGAGAAATGACCACCCCGGGCCTGAGAACAATGCACTCATGCTCAGTAAAGATCATGTTATGACTCTGATCACAAAATTGGAATACACTCAAAAGATTGTACCCAAGCTCCTTGACAAAGTTTACCTTCTCAATGCTGAGGTTACCATTTGTGACCTTGCCCCATCCTGTAATGAAACCTCCTGCATCTCCTCCAAAAGCAACTGGTCCTCCATCAATTCTTTCAAACTTTTAGAGTAGTGACCTATTGCCTGTCATGTGCCTGGAACAGCCTCTGTCAATGATCCACACATTTCTGTTTGTCTTGAGCTGTTCCCGCACAAAAAAGATGGTTAGTTACATTTGGAACCCAAGCCTCATTGGTCTTAGGCTCATCAAAAGAAGTTGAAGACAATGCAATAGTAATTGATCCTATAGTCATGCTAGAAGGATCATTTGCTGATGTTGATGAAGAACTTTTAGCCACTTGGTCTTTCTTTGTCTTCCACATCACCTTTGGAAGCTTAGACTTGACCTTCAATACTTCGGAAGTTTTGTTGACTTTGAAAGTTTTGATGACTAGACCTTCGGAAGATCTTGCTTTAGCAGGCTTTAGTGCTTCGGAAGTATTCCTTTCTTCCGAGACCAAATTTTCTTCCGAAGGCAAGTTTCCACTTGTCTTCTTCTTCATTTTGGAGCTTTCGAAGGAAAGAGATTTTCCTTTCGAAGCTTGCTTCTTCTTATCCATACTCTTAGAAGTTTCTTTCTTAGTCATGTTGAGAGTACACTTTGAATTGTAAACACAATCCTTAGCAAGATGAGAAGTACTCCCATACATAACACAGTCCATTTTCTTCCTTCTAGGAGTTTTCATTTGTGAACAAGGCTGAACTTGATCACTGTCCTTCTTCATCTTCGTCTTTGCGGATGTTATGGCAATTCTTATGGGGATAGAACTACCTTTGGAGCAGGATAGTTGAGGTTGTACAGCAGTGGTGTACAACTGATCACCCTTCTTCTTGATGATGGGATGACTTGGACATGAACCAGAACTCTTGTTGATTGAGTCGAAGTTGGTGTTTTCAGCCTTCACCACTTCAAATACTGCAGAGATGAAGACTTGTTTCTATGCAGAGTTGAATGTGGCCTTGATCTCTTGAGCCTTCTTAGACTTTCTTTTCGCCTTCCTGATCAAGTTCTTTCTCCTGGAATTGGTCATCCCAACAGCTTTACTCTCCTCAGACGGATGGTGACCCTTCTTAGAATGCTCTTCCTCACTCTTCTCAGAGCCATTCTTCACCATCTCTTCTTCATCCTCTTTAGTCAAAGGATCTATGAGGGGAAGCTCATCTTCACAAGTTCCACACCTAGGAGATCTTACAGACAAGATTGTGTGTGGAGGAGCTATCTCACAAGATCCCAGACCCTGCTTATTTTGATTACAAACTTTTGCATGCAAGGATGAGGATATTATGTTCTCGAAGGTCTCTTCATCAAGAACACATTTTTCTGCCTTGGCTTTGCTGATCAAAAGCCAGCCTGGAATTCAGTTAACTTAGCAATAAGGTCTTTGATCTGAGCTTGTAGTTTGTGTGCTCATGTTTAAGAGTTGAAATGGTTTTCTCTAAGTCCTCTATCTTTAGTTTATAATCATTTTCAGCTCTCTTAAAATCAGCTTTTAAGATATTTAAGGACTCAAGATCAGATCTCATTTCTAAGTTATAGGACCTGT
Organism: Flaveria ramosissima; assembly: GCA_025215565.1. Classification (NCBI taxonomy): domain Eukaryota; kingdom Viridiplantae; phylum Streptophyta; class Magnoliopsida; order Asterales; family Asteraceae; genus Flaveria; species Flaveria ramosissima. The sequence continues at coordinate 24,067,316 of CM046031.1, forward strand.
ATCTATTAACTTTAGCACTACATTCAGGAGTACAAAGATGTTCCAATACCTTGGCTTTATCATGGTCTACCATGAGTGCTTGGTTTGGAGATGCATCTTCCACTTGAACGCTCCAGTCAAAGACTCCTTCTTCAACAACAACTGCAGCTTGCTGCTTTAGCTTCTCATTCTGGGGAGTTTTCGTAGTGTAGTTTGGTCTGGCTTGTGTTTGGCCACCATTTGTTCTTGGTGCCTTACACTCCGTTGCAAAGTGTCCCATCTGGTTACAGTTGTAACACTTTACTTTGCTTTTATCCTGCCCAAACTTTCCACTAGCTGCATTGCTTGGAAACTTCATCCCTGTCCTCTTGTAGAACTTCTTGGCTCTTTAGTGAGAAGAGCCATCTGCTGAACTATCTCCATATACTCCAGATCATTTGGATGGATACAGACCAGGTCTTTAAGGGTGAAGAGAAAGTGGCCTGTGGTTTCATCTGCAGAGACAAAGGCAAGAGAAGAAATTGTCTCTTGGAAAGGACTTCCTTGAGTGTAGCTTTCTCTTGGAGTCTCTGGGAAGGTGATGAAAGGGCCCTTTTGTGAGTTGTCAGGGTAGCATATAAGATGATGTTGTGGTTCAACGCTTTTCCTTTCAACCACATGGAGGGCTGAACTCAGTTGATTGCTGGAGTTACTAGATGAGTTTTGCATATTCATCTCCATCTGGTAGACACTAAGAATACCATACTGTTGATACATATGTACCTAGATCCTGATATGAATGTAATATGTCTTGATTGTCTTACACTTATGTAATGGTTGGGATATTAATGAAATGAAAACGTTTGATTGTGATTTATAATGTTTAATATTTCATTAATAAGTTGATATTGAATTGGTTATATAGGTTTGTGATTGTTTGAATTGATACACATAATGTTATATTAATGAATACATTCAAACTTAGCAATATGAAGTTCTCATGCGAATGGCCCATGCGAATGGATCATACGCATGAACAACTTCAGGCGAATGACTCAGTCGCACGACTGATCCAGTACTGGATCAGTCGTATGATTGTAACATGAGATTGGGTCAGTCGCACGACTGAACACTCAGTCGTGCGAATGGATCAACCGCATGGCTCAATCGCACGACTGAACCATACTAATAGTTCAGTCGCCCGAATGAGCAACCCTAACCTATAAATACCACCTAATTCGTGGAAAAACGTAAGCATTCATTCCAATTCGACTCCAGACGTACCCTAGCCGTCCAGAAGCCTCCAAGTTCATACTCCAAGTTCATAGAACGCTGTAGATCGATTCCTAATCGATTCTTGACGTTAGATTCAATACGTTATTGTTTCTACGTGCGTTCTCACTGATTGGATTGCCAATCAAATAGGATTCCGCACTATTTGGTTTGGTTAACACGTTAATCAGTTGGTGTTTCGTTCAAATACCAGATCCTAACAAGTGGTATCAGAGCTTTGGCTCTTGATTACGTGTGATTCAATCGGTTTTGATACAAAGGTTGTGTTTTTCCACTAAAAACACAATCTTTTTGTGTCAAACATTGTCTTGGACGTCCCCTGCTCATCAAGTTTTGGTTTCTCCGGCATAAGGCGATTAGGGTTGGTGAAAATTCGGGTTTTTACAGCCAAAACACGTTAAACCTAGAAATTTTCGAAATACAGCAGCTTCAGTCGCACGATTGACCCAATCGCACGACTGGACTTCATTCGCATCCCTCAGACGTACGATTGGACTCAGTCGCATCTTCATTCGTACGACTAAGGAGACCGTTCGCATTGTTCATCCGCATCAGTTCCATTCGCACGACTAGACCAATTGCTTAGTTCAGCCGCACGATTGAACCAGTCGCATAGTTTATTCGCACGGGTAGCCTAATCGCACCACTCCATTCGCACCAGTTAAACAGGTTGTTTAAGACACTTAAAGTTAATCAAGATGGAGGATCAGTTTTCAGCGTTTACAGCCGGGAAGGACTCACGTATTCAGAACTTACTGCTACTGGAGAGTGATGTGGGGAATCACAATAAACCCCCGAAGCTTATAACGTTAGATGAGTTTCCCCACTGGAAACAATGTTTTGAGATCTACTTAAATGGAGTAGATCCTAATATGTGGGAAGCTATTGAGACGGGGTACAGTATGCCGGTAGGAGCTGATGGGGTGAAACTTACTTTAGGAGGAATGACTGATGCACAGAAAGTCAAATATAATGCTGAAAAAGTATATGCATTGCTTACTCAGTCTATCCCTAAGGATATTTTTCATCAATTCTCCGAGAATAAGCAAGCTAAGAAGTTATGGGATGAGTTGGAATAAAGATATGACGGGAATGCTTCGTTGAAGGCCATTAAAGATAAGGAGTTGAAGAAAGAATTTGACAACTTCTCATCGATGGGAAATGAGAGTTTAGACGATGTCATTGATAGATTCTCCCATTTGATAAGCGAGCTGCACACACATGGTGTCACAACTACCATGGAAGACAAAGTGTCGAATTTTGCAGACGGGTTGCCAGAAAAATGGGCTTCTTTTGTGTCAAATCTGAGACAGAATGGAATGTTAGCAAAGTTGGACATCAATGACTTCATTCTAAAGCTGCGAGAAGAAGCACTAAGGATGAAGTACCGAGCTCAAAAGTCTTCGTATACTCAGAATCCAGCTTTGTACAATGCCACTCCTCAAGTTAAGACGTCTGGAGCACCTCTTCAGACTGCCTTTGTGTCAAGCTCATCTGGTCCTTCAGAAGCCTCTCCTTCCGGATTAGAAATGTCAGGGTCTTCTAGTACCCAATACATTGGATCTGAAGCAAATGCTACAAGACTGAAGACCGAGAATCTCGGAAACGTGACGGTAGAAGTAGCAAGAGAGCACATGGATCTCTTAGAAGCAGTGGTCCATTCCTATGATGGACTTGTTGTTGGGAAAATTGGAAACTGCCATCTGGCAGACGAGGACTATGCGCAGGTAGATGAGACAGAGTTGGAGAGGATGGATATCATGTGGGCCTTAGCAAGTGCTGTCCGGAGAGCTAAGAAGTTTGTGAAGAAGACCGGACAAAACTTGGTTGCTACGAAGGACACTACTTTTGGATTTGACAAGAGCAAGGTGACTTGTTTCAACGGTGGAGAAAAAAGGCACTTCAAAAGAGAGTGTGTGAAGCCAAAGAAGACTGGAAACGGGAATCCATTCTCGTCCTTCACTCGTCAAGATAAGCCAGCTAGCAGTCCTACTTCATCAAGCAAGGATCCAAAAGCCTTGACTGCCCATGATGATGAAGGACAGGACTGGAGCTTTCGGTTTGTCTCTCCGGGAGAATCCAATATTGCGAGTGTGGAAGACTTAGATGATGATTCCGCGAGTGAAGGAGATATTGCAGTAGAGCTAGCGATGTCAAACAGTGAAGAGACTGCAACTGAGGTCAGCTAGAAGCCTGAAGAAGGAACGTCTACAACAAAGACAGAATCACCAGAACCAGAGACATCAGATGCTGCGTTGATGGCTGATTCATCAGAACCTCCTCAGGTAAGTACTACTGACCAACTTTTCAAAAATCATGCTTGTTCTGATTGTAATAAATTTAGAGAAAGCATAGATCTGAAATTTGCTAGGTTATTAGATCATAACGATAGCTTAGTAAAAGATTTGCAACTGTGCACTGAGGCGAATAGAGTTTTAAAACAAAATGAGCATAGTTACAAAGAAAAGATAGACCTTTTGAATAAACAGCTTAGGGAAACAGAAGTTGTAGCCTTTAACCAAGCTAATGACATTAGGTACTGCAGGACCGTTTAAGGGCTTAAACACAATTACAACACAACAACACAATGAGGAGAATAACTAAGCTCTAATCAAACAGTGAACTGGGTAACCAAAGTGATACAAAGAACACAAGTAAAGCAAGAGACAGAACAAGAGAGTATGGGTTTCAAGGAGGCAGTATATTGCTTTCTCAAGTTCTTTTACAAGTGTTACAAAGCATAAAGAAAAGATACAAGAACTTGAAATACTTATACTACAACCTACAGCCGGCCATACTTTGAAGGCCAGCTGGATACAATTGACTAGACACTAACAAAATCAATTGTAGGATCAAAAGGCATATCTGCCTTTTGACCTTGTGACTATGACATGCCATAGCTCACATCCTTTTACAATACAAAAAGGATAAAGTACATAAAGTGGAAAGTTGAATACTCAAGACCTCAATGTACAGTTACCAAAAGCAAGGCCCTTTTCACCAACTCATGTAAGTTGGTGACTTTACAGAGATGCAGCGGAAAAGGTGCTTTATGGAACAGTACATCAGATAAAGCATGTGTACTAAAAGTCTTCGGAAGAAATCTGTCTTCATAGGATGAGGCTTCGGAAGACTTTGTCTCTGAAGCTTCGGAAGACTTCATGTTTGGCTTCGGAAGATATTGGTCTTGGCTTCGGAAGATTTTACACTTAGAGTATTTTCTAATGCTTTGTGTAAAACTTCCGAAGCATTCTTCACTTCAGTACTTAGTGCATGTTGCTGAGACACTTAAGCTGTTTTGGGTTGCATCAGACTTCAGGAATCCTTACAAACTCCCCCTAGGCTGATGCTACCAAAACACTTAGAAGATCTTCAAATGTTGGTAGTCTTCAGTACAATCAGGACCATTCCTTTCTTCATGAGATGGTCAGGATCATCAAGACTTTCATAGTATCTTCTCATCTCAAAGAGATCATGCAGAGGTAAGTTGATTATGTCTTGCCATGAGTAGACATTCTCAACACCTTGATCTCTGATAACAGTCCATCTCTCTGGATTGGTAGAGTATGTCCAGGACAAGATGGGTGTCTCACTAGTTAGAGGAGCCACTTGAATAGGAGTTGATTGGGCTGCCTCATCATGCACTTCCTCAGGTTGATCTGATTCAGCCTGAGGTGCAGAGGTAGATGACTTTGGCTTCTTCTTCTTTGTCTTTGGTTTAGAAGCCATCCTCTTCTTCCTCTTGGTTGTCTTTAACTGAGAAGACTGGTCTGCAGCACCATGTTGATCATCAGTGTCTTTCTCAGTTGGGTGTTCCTCCCTCACAGGTTCAGAAGGAGAGGGAGTTTGACCCTGCCTAGGATCAGAAGATGAAGCTTGCTGGGGCTCAGCTGGAGGTGCTGGTTGAGGTGTCTCTGGTTGTTCAAACTTGACCTCCACTTCAGGTGGGACTTGACTTGGAAGAGAGTGCAAGTCAATAAGTTCTCCACTCTTAATCTTCTGCTTGATCACCCTAATATGCTCATCCATAGTGGATAGAGACATGGGGCCAAGTCTCCTTCCGGAGAATCCATACAGCTTCAAGAAGCTCACCATTCTTTGTCTGTCAGCAGACTTCTTTGCATTCTTTTGAATGGTGGCCCTTGACTTTGCAGCTTCTTCCCTTAGTTTCCTTTTGGTTGTCTTTCTTTCCTTGACTAACTCAAGTTCAAGTTGCTTTAGATACTCGAACTCAATGAAGTCATAGGACAAAGGGAGAAGTGCATCTGCCTGATAGAAGCCTGTGGCACTCAGGTAGTTGATCATTTTGATCCTATCTTCCTCTTTATCTACCTGAGGTTCTTGTGGAGCCACATCTTCCTGTGCAGGACTTTCTTGAACTGGTGAGAGAGTAGGAGCATGCTTGTAAAGTCTTTTCTGTCTCTTCTCCTCTTTGAGTTGGAGAAGTATCATTGCATCCTCTTTCTCCTTCAACTCTCTTGACACTTCTCTGTCAGCCAGTTCATTTAGTTCTTCTAAGGGGAGGGAGATGATCTCATCAATGTCATAGTTCCTGGTCTGTAAGTAGGTAATCCTGACTGCCCTTAACTCATCATCCTGAGTATTTGGTCTGGGGGCAGCCCTGATTGCAGCTTGCATGAAGCTAGATGACCCAGTGGAACTTTCTCCCCTTAGTCTCCTTTTCCTCTCTCTCTCTTCCTCCTCAATTTCCTCAGGAGTCATTATCCTTTTCCCTTTGTCACCAACAGACCTTTGTGACTCAGGGTGGATTGAAGCTTGGCCTTCATTGCTTGGAGTAGCTTCCATGCTCTGGCCAGAGAGAGGCTGAGAAACACCTTCACCAGCAGGTGTCTCAGATGGAGTTTGGACCTCAGCAGCAGTTGTTGATGATGAGACAGGGGTCTCAGGTTCTGTCACTGGGCCTTCAGTCAAGGTTTCCCCTATGAAACTAATCTTAGGGTCCACCTCAACATCCAGTTGACCGATGACATTGCCTGATTCCCTAAGTCTCCTTCTTAGAGAGAACTCTGCCATGATCCTGTCTTGGATTCTTTGAGCCAGCCTGTCAGCTTGTCTTGAATTGCTTGGATTGACAAGTGGCAGGTTGACTAAATCCAGTCTTTCATAAAAGCTCAGGCTTTGGAATTGAAAAACTTCTTGTTGGCCTTGAACTCTTTGAAGTATGAGGGCTCTTCTGTCATCATCATACCTCCACCTTATGATTTGATTGCCAGTTCCCAGTGGTGGAGATGAGACAGCCCTTGGTATGCCTTCCTCAAAGAGACTCCTGATGAGAGAGTCTATAGAGTCCACATTAATGTGAACTTGAGGAAGTTGCTGAGAATGCACAACAGCAAGTGAGGATGGTGAGTCCTCTATGTCCATTCTCTCTGAAGAACTCCCAGGTTCTGTGGTTGTAACAACTTTCTCCCCCTTTTTGGTAGCATCACCCACTTGCATAGGTGAGCTGGAGGATAAGTCAATCACTTCCACAGGTTCTTGTGTTCCTGGTTGAGCTCTCCTTAAAGGTCTCCCAGCTAGTTTTTCCTGCAGATATGAAATCTGGAGTTGCTGATCATTGACCCTGTTTTGTAAGGTAGTCACCTGAGATTCCAAGTGACTAACCTTAGAGACTAAGTAGGTGCATGTTTTTGACAGTTTTTGCACCTTTAGTCTCAAATTCCCCTCATCTTCATCAGAAGATTCATTGGGGGATGAGATGATTGGACCAAAGTCCTCTCTCTCACCACCAGCTTGAGTTTCTTGGCTGCTGGTTTTCCTCTGCTCACTGGCAGCCTCAGTTGAGATGCCAATGGGCTGAGTTGCCATGGTTGAGGTCTTAATGATGTAATCACTTTCAAAAGTGAGAGCCTCTTCCATATGGACATCCTGAACAGGTTCAGAAGTGTCCACCTCAGTAACAGGTGACTGATGGGGGATAGACTGAGGAGAGTCAGAGGTACTCATCTCTCTTTGAGTAGGGGAGGAGAAGAGAGACTCATGGTACTCACTGAATCCTAAGTCTTCATCAGTGTAAAAGGATAGGTTGGGAATTGGTTGGTTGAGATCCAAAGGCTGGGGATGGTAGCTGTCCCCTGAAGGTTGTCCACTTGAGTGTTGAGACTCAGAGTGAAGGCTTAAGGTTGTTGGGCTATTGAGCTCATCAGGGTGAGCTTGAGGAACCTCAGCCCTGATAGGTGAAGTAATGGGAGTGGTTTGCTCCTCAGGAGAAGTGGGAGCTCTAGTGTCCACTTCTTCCTGTAAGGTTGAGTATTTGGGGGCCTGCACAGACTCAATAGTCTGAGCAGGGGTTCGTTTGGATTTTCTTTGGTAGGTGAGGGTGATTTCTGGTCTTTTTAATGGTAGGGACAAAAGAGGTGTGGGTTCAACACTAGCTTGTGTTGCTAGGTTGTCACCTTGAGCAATGAGCTCTAACATTTTTGGGACTAGGGCTGTTTCTACCCCAGAGAAGCCTACAGTTGGCTTCTTCATTATTTTAAAGATGCCGGGCTTCATCTGTCCCAATTTAAGAATATTACCTGTTTCCCTCAACTGTGAGCCCAGTTCACAGTTGAGAATGTGTTGAACATATCTAGGAAACATGTAATACTCTAAGGAGTCTAAGTTTGCAAGTAAATTAGTATAAACAAATTGTGAATACCTGAACTTGACCCCTTGAACCATTCCATGAACTATGAAGGAGAGATCCTCAGGAATCTGGTCCCATCCACCATGCTTGTTTGACAAGCTGTGGATAACCACATGGAGCAGGAATTTCCATTGGGATGAGACCTTCCCTTTCCTAAAGGTCTTTACAGAGAAATCTCCCTCATAGCCCATCTGCTCAAAAGAATGATTTACAGCTTCTTTTGGGAAGGACACCTCACCTTCTTCATCATCCAGCTGTAGATGTTGGTTAATGATGGCCGGAGTGATGAAGACTGTCCTCCCTTGCACTGTGGCAGACAGTGCCTTCTCCCCATCCATAATGACCTCTTGGCAGGTCTTCCAGAATTCAAGCAACTGATCCTCATATAGAGGAGGATCAATGGTCAGGGAGGTGAAGTAGTTTGACAGAGTCAAGAATTGGCAAATCTCTGAGAAACTTGCATCTTTCTCAGAGCTTAACAGAGCAACTTGATTATGTTGCCTGTGTAGTTGCATGGAGAAATCAGGGTTGTTTCTGCGGTTAAGGTTGGCCATTTCAGAAGCTTAAGGGTGAAGAAAGGTAGAAAGCAAAGGCGGTTTAGAGAATTAGGTTAGAGAAACAGTAGAATTGAGGAAGATAGTGGGAAAGAGGGGGAACCGTTGGGTATTTATATGAAAAGGGATTTGAACCAAAGTTAATGAAAGAGGATAAACTTTGAAATCCGAAAGTCGGTCCCACCTCTGAAAAAGTAGTTTACTTTTGCTCAAAAAGTAGTTTTCTTGGAATTCGAAAAGCTTCCGAAGTTTATTTGTCTTCGGAAGTTTTGATTTAAAAAGCTTCCGAAGCTAAAATGGCTTCGGAAGATTTTCCTGAGAGTCTTGATAATTTATGCTTCGGAAGAGAAATAAACCCTTGAATGCTTTGTATGAAAATAAACAAAGCTTCCGAAGGTTAATTTTGCTTCGGAAGGAAAAGGTTCTTGAAAATAGATAAGTGTCTGAGATAAGAATTTTAAGCTTCGGAAGATGAACTTTACTTCTTCCGAAGGTAAAATCTCTTAGACAGTTATTTATTTTAAAGACATGTTTTTCTTCCGAAGATAAAATCTTTATCTTCCGAAGTATCAGAAATTTTCAAGAATCTAAGGAAAGTCTTCAAAAAGAATTTTACATCCAAAGAAAACATGAGCTTATGAAAGTGATGAACTAGACAACTTAGGACACACATATTTTAAGAAGAAATAATTAGAATTAGTTTTAATAAAAAGTCTACTCAAAGTTAATCATCCCAATAGCTGATATCAGATACTTAAATCTCTGTTCATCAAAAGCTTTGGTGAACAGATCAGCATATTGTTCATCTGTATGAACTTTGACTAGTTTAATTAATCCTTTTTCATAGTTATCTCTTATTAAATGATACCTGATGTTGATGTGTTTGGTCCTTGAGTGCTGCACAGGGTTCTCAGTGATAGAGATAGCACTATTGTTGTCTATGTGGATAGGAGTCTCTTTGAAGTTAAATCCATAGTCCAGCATCTGATTTTGAATCCAAAGCACTTGAGCACAGCAGCTTGCAGCAGCAATGTATTCAGCCTCAGCAGTTGATGCAGACACACAGGATTGTTTCTTGCATTGCCATGAGACCACCCTTCCACCAAGGAATTGACATCCCCCAGATGTAGACTTTGCAGTCATATTGCAACCACCATAATCACTATCTGTATAGGCATACAGATTGAAATTTGGATTCTTTGGATACCATAGACCAAGTGTTGAAGCACCTTTGAGGTATCTTAAAATCCTTTTCACAGTGATTAAGTGAGACATCTTAGGGTTGGCTTGATATCTTGCACAAATACATGTAGCAAACATGATATCAGGCCTGCTAGCTGTAAGATACATAAGAGACCCAATCATAGCCCTGTATAAGTGCTCATCTACACACTCCCCCTCAAGATCTGGACCAAGGGAGTGGTTTCTGGCTATGGGTGTCTTAGCAATCTTACAATCAGTCATATTGAACCTCTTGAGTATGTCTTGAACATACTTTGACTGACTTATGAAGATGCCATCTTCAACCTGCTTCACTTGAATTCCCAGAAAGAAGTTGAGTTCTCCCATTGAACTCATCTCAAATCTGTCTTTCATCAGCTTCTCAAAGTCTTTGCAGAGCTTTGGATTAGTTGAACCAAAGATGATGTCATCAACATATACTTGAACCAGCAATAAGTCATTTCCCTGTCCTTTGATGAAGAGGGTTCCATCTATAGTACCTCTTCTGTATCCATGCTTGCAGAGATACTTAGATAGTGTCTCATACCACTTCCTGGGTGCCTGATGCAGCCCATAAAGAGCTTTGTCAAGCTTGCAGACATAATCAGGATGATCAGGGTCTACAAAACCAGGTGGCTGTTTGACATAAACCTCCTCATCAATCACTCCATATAAGAAAGCACACTTTACATCAAGTTGGTAGACCTTGAAGTTCTTGGATGCAGCAAATGCCAGGAATATCCTAACAGCTTCTAGTCTTGCTACAGGAGCAAAGACATCAGTGTAGTCAATCCCTTCTTCTTGTGTGTATCCTTGAACAACTAGTCTTGCCTTGTTCTTGATGATGATTCCCCTATCATCCTTCTTGTTTCTAAAAACCCATTTGGTTCCAATGGTAGTCTTCCCATGAGGAAGAGGACAAAGGTTCCAAACTTTCTGCCTTTTGAATTGAAGCAGCTCTTGTTGCATAGCTTCAACCCAACTTCCATCCTTTAGAGCTTCATCAACTTTCTTGGGCTCTATCTGAGATAAGAAACAAGAGTGAAGACAAACATTTGCTTCATGGGTTTGTCCTCTTGTTCTTACCCCTGTGACAACATCTCCAATGATGTTTGTGGTGGGGTGAGACTTGTGGATCCTTAGCTGAGGGATCACAGCAAGTTGCTGAGAAAGATCTAAATTTGAGAAATTTAAATCTGGTCCTGAAGATTCACCCTCCACATTATCACACTTATCAAGATTAACTTGATCCAATGAGTGTGAGACATCATTGATGTTGTCATCTATGGTGTGGTTATTAGCATCAAGGAATTCCTGATCACTATCACCATCACCATTGTTGTCTTCTACAAGTGAGGTATCTTTATCTGGTTGAGAGGCCTCTGAGCTGGAATTTGAAGGCATGCCAGATGTATCAGCTGAATTTGTCATTGTTGTGCTGATAGAAACCTCATTTGCTGAAGTAGTTCCAACTGGAGCTGAAGATGTATGAGTTGAAGGTCTTCCTAGCTCAAATCTTGGATCAGGATCACCTGTATTTAGATTTTCTGCAGATCCTGAAACATGCTCACAAGATTTGTTAAAACAGTTGGTAACTAAATCAAGATCAAACAGCCAATCCGGACCAGAACCAGCCACACAGGGAGTGTGCTCATTGAAAGTCACATTGGCTGACTCCTCAACAATTCTAGTTCTGAGATTGTATACTCTATAAGCTTTAGCTTGAGAAGAGTATCCAATGAAATGTCCATCATCTGATTTCTCAGCAAACTTGGCAATTTGATCTTTGGTATTCAAGATGGTGCAGGGACATCCAAATGACCTGAGAAAACCAATGAAAGGTTTCCTCTTGTGCCAAAGTTCATAAGGAGTCTTACCATGTGTCTTAACTACTAAAACTCTGTTTTGCACATAGCAAGCAGTATTGACTGCCTCTGCCCAGAAGGTGATAGGCAGTTTAGAGTCAGACAACATAGTTCTTGCAGCTTCAATAAGTGTCCTGTTTCTCCTCTCAGCAACTCCATTTTGCTGAGGAGTCCTGGGAGCACTATATTGTCTTGTAATACCTTTTTCATCACAAAATGCATCAAGGATTTGGTTCTTGAATTCAGTTCCTTGATCACATCTTATGGTTTTGACCTTGTGATCACATTGATTCTCAACTTTTAAGATGAAATTCTTCAGAATCTCAGGGGTTTCATCCTTAGTTCTAAGGAAGAAGACCCAAGTGAATCTTGTAAAATCATCTGTGATCACCAGACAGTAAGAGGTCCTTCCTAAACTCATTACACTGGTGGGGCCAAAGAGATCCATATGTAACAAGTGTAGGGGAGTAGTGATGGAGTTCTTTTCCTTAGGCTTGTGAGATACTTTGTGTTGCTTCCCTTTCAGGCATGCCACACAATGATCATCACTAGTAAACTCTTTCTTTGGCATTCCAGTTACCAATCATGTTTAATTAATTTATTCATGTTCTTAAAGTTTACATGGCACATTCTTTTATGCCATAGGAAAGACTCATCACTATTTGCTTTAGATAGAAAGCATGAAACTTCTCCTGAGGGAGATGTTTCTTGCAAATCCATCTTGTACATGTTCCCTTTCCTGGGGGCTCTGAGCAGGATATGCTCATGAGGAATGACCACACCAGGTTTGAGAACAATGCACTCATGCTCAGTAAAGAGCATGTTATGACTCTGATCACAAAATTGGGATACACTCAGAAGATTGTACCCAAGCTCCTTAACAAAGTTTACCTTCTCAATGCTGAGCTTACCATTTGTGACCTTGCCCCTTCCAGAAATGTAACCACCTTCATCTCCTCCAAAAGCAACTGGTCCTCCATCAATTCTCTCAAAATTATGGAGTAGAGACCTATTGCCTGTCATGTGCCTGGAACAGCCACTGTCAATTATCCAGACATTCCTGTTGGTCTTGAGCTGTTCCTGCACAGAGAAGATGATTAGTTACATTTGGAAACCCAAGCCTTACTTGTCTTGGGCTCATTAACAGTAATAGAAGGTAATGCAACAGTAATAGATCCTATGGTTGTACTATGGGGATCTTCAGCTGTTGTTGATGGAGAAACCTCAGTCATTTGGTCTTTCTTAGACTTCCACACCACCTTTGGAGTCTTGGACTTGACCTTCAAAACCTTAGAAGCTTTTAGAACTTCATAAGTTTGATGACTGATCCTTCGGAAGAGTCTACAGTCACTCTGCAGCAGACTTTAGTGCTTCGGAAGAATTCCTTTCTTCCGAGACCAACTTTGCTTCCGAAGGTAATTTTCCACTTACCTCCTTCTTTGATTTGGAGCTTCCGAAGGAAACAGACTTTCCTTCCGAAGCTTGAGATTCTTGAGACTCTTTGAAGTCTTTGTTTAGTCATGTGGACAGTACTTTTAGGATTGTATGGGCAATCCTTAGCAATGTGAGAAGTACTTTCACACATAACACATAACATTTTCTTCTTCAAAGAAGTCTCCTTTGAGACAAGACTGACTTTGGTCACATCCCCTCTCCATCTTCATCTTGGTAGATGCTGAGACAGTTCTTTGGGCTGTGAACTGTTCTTGGAGTTTGATGGTCCAGGCTGTGCAGCAGTGGTACACAGCAGATCAGTCTTCTTCTTGGCATGAGATGATTTGAACAAGAACCATGACTCTTAGCTAAGGAGTCTTGGTTGATGTCTTCAGTCCTTACTACTTTGAAACCTGCAGAGATAAAAACTTGTTTCTGCTTAGCATCAAAAGTAGCCTTGATTTCTTGAGCCTTCTTTGCCTTTCTTTTGCTCTTTCTGATCAAGTTCTTTCTTTTGGACTTGGTCATCACAGTTGATTTCTTCTCCTCAGAAGGATAGTGGCCCTTGGAAGAATCCTCTTCTTCACTCTTCTCAGAGGAATTCTTCACTATCACTTCTTCATCATCCTCACTTACAGGATCTATGAGAGGAAGCTCATCTTCACAAGTTCCACACCTAGGAGATCTTACAGACAAGATTGTGTGTGGAGGAGCTATCTCATTTGATCCTAGTCCCTGTCTGTTTTGATAACAAACCTTGTTGTGCAGGGATGAGGATATCATGTTCTTGAAGGTCTCTTCTTCAAGAACACTCTTCTCTGCCTTGCTTTGCTGATCACAAGCTCAGCCTGGCACTCAGTTAACTTAGTGATGAGATCTTGGATCTGAGTTCTGAAATCTGTATGTTCATGTTTTAGTACTGAAATGGTTTCTCCAAGTCTTCTATCTTTAACTTGTAATCATTTTCAGACTTTCTAAAATCAGATTTTAATATGTTTAATGACTCAAGATCAGATCTCATCTCTAGGTTATAGGACCTGTATCTATTTACTTTAGCAATGCATTCAGGGGAGCAAAGATGTTCCAATACCTTGGCTTCATCATGGTCAGCCATCAGTGCTTGGTTTGGAGAAGCATCCTCCACCTGAAAACTCCAGTCAAAGCCTCCTTCTTCAACAGCAACAGCAGCATGTTGCTTTGTCTTCTCAGCTGAGGAGCTTTGTCAGTAAAAGTTTGGTCTGGGTTGTGTTTGGCCCCCATTTGCTTTAGGTGCCTTACACTCCCTGGCAAAGTGACCCATAAGGTTACAGTTGTAACACTTAACTTTGCTTTTATCCAGCCCAAACTTACTGCTGGTAGCACTTGCTTGGAATCTTCTTCTGTCCTCTTGTAGAACTTCTTGGCTCTGTGAGTGAGGAGAGCCATCTGCTGAACTATCTCCATGTATTCCAGGTCATCTGGATGGATACAGTCCAGGTCTTCAAGAGTGAAGAGATAATTCCCACAGCTTTCATCTGCAGACACAAAGGCTTTGAGAAGAACTTGTCTCTTGGAATGGGCTTCCTTGAGTAAAGTTCTCCCTTGGTGTCTCCGGGAAGGTGATGAAAGGACCCTTTTGTGAGTTGTCAGGGTAGCATAAGAGATGATGGTGAGGTTCTATGCTGTCCCTTTCACCACATGAAGGGCTGAACCCATTTGATTGTTGGAGTTGCCAGATGAACCTTGCATGTTCATCTCCATCTGGTATCCACTGAGAATCCCATACAACTCTGTAAGAGTAAGAGTCTTAAGGTTCTCAGTCCTCTTGATCCACACAATAGTGTGTCCATTGCCTAGGAAGTGAGGACATGAACTTCCTTACAATGTCCCTGTTCTCAAGAGGAACTCCTCCATCCACTAGGGTATCCACAATCTAACATCCCTGAAGTATTGTTGAGTCATGGTCTCACCTGCTTTGAAGGTGAAATTTTCAAACTGCTGCTTCAGAAGATCTTTCTTGTTCTCCTTGGCTTCAGAGGAGCCTTCATACATCAGCTTCAGTGCATCCCACAGCTGTTTGGCTGTCTTGCACTTCTTGAAGCCTCTGTATACAGAGTTTGGGAGAGCAGTCTGAAGAGCAGTCATGGCCTTCCTGTCAATCTCTACTCTTTTTCTATCTTCATCTGAGTAGTTGGCCACATCTTTAGGAATCATACCAGCACCAGTAGCAGAGGGGGTGCTGGGTATGAAAGGTCCATTCTCAACAGATTCCCACATTCTTGAATCAAGAGACCTGATGAAGCCTTCCATCCTCATGCACCAGGTGTCAAAATCATCAAGAGTGATCAGTGGGGATTTGTTCATGGTTCCAGTCTCCATATCAGTCTTAGAGATGGCAGCCATTTGAAGAGTTTAGCTTTTGTGTGTGTGAGGGATCTTAAGATGGTTAGATCTTATATCAAGAGCCTGGAAAGCTCTGATACCAATTGCAGGACCGTTTAAGGGCTTAAACACAATTACAACACAACAACACAATGAGGAGAATAACTAAGCTCTAATCAAACAGTGAACTGGGTAACCAAAGTGATACAAAGAACACAAGTAAAGCAAGAGACAGAACAAGAGAGTATGGGTTTCAAGGAGGCAGTATATTGCTTTCTCAAGTTCTTTTACAAGTGTTACAAAGCATAAAGAAAAGATACAAGAACTTGAAATACTTATACTACAACCTACAGCCGGCCATACTTTGAAAGCCAGCTGGATACAATTGACTAGACACTAACAAAATCAATTGTAGGATCAAAAGGCATATCTGCCTTTTGACCTTGTGACTATGACATGCCATAGCTCACATCCTTTTATAATACAAAAAGGATAAAGTACATAAAGTGGAAAGTTGAATACTCAAGACCTCAATGTACAGTTACCAAAAGCAAGGCCCTTTTCACCAACTCATGTAAGTTGGTGACTTTACAGAGATGCAGCG
Organism: Flaveria ramosissima; assembly: GCA_025215565.1. NCBI lineage: Eukaryota > Viridiplantae > Streptophyta > Magnoliopsida > Asterales > Asteraceae > Flaveria > Flaveria ramosissima. The sequence continues at coordinate 24,083,255 of CM046031.1, forward strand.
GAAAAGGTGCTTTATGGAACAGTACATCAGATAAAGCATGTGTACTAAAAGTCTTCGGAAGAAATCTGTCTTCATAGGATGAGGCTTCGGAAGACTTTGTCTCTGAAGCTTCGGAAGACTTCATGTTTGGCTTCGGAAGATATTGGTCTTGGCTTCGGAAGATATTGTCTTGGCTTCGGAAGATTTTACACTTAGAGTATTTTCTAATGCTTTGTGTAAAACTTCCGAAGCATTCTTCACTTCAGTACTTAGTGCATGTTGCTGAGACACTTAAGCTGTTTTGGGTTGCATCAGACTTCAGGATCCTTACAGTAAGCTTGTTGAGTTCTCGGTAATCGATGCACATACGAAATGAACCATCCTTCTTCTTCACAAATGCAACCCACGGTGATGAACTAGGGCGAATGAAACCCTTATCGGTCAACTCTTGCAGTTGACTAGCTAGTTCTTGCATTTGAGACGGTGCAAGACGATAAGGCGATTTAGCCACAGGGTTTGCACCAGGGATTAAGTCAATCTTGAGGTAACCCTTTAAGATCCTCAGAAAAAACCTCGGGAAATTCCCGCACAACAGGAATGTCTTTCAACTCCTTACCCTTGGCTTTCGTATTAACTACATATGCCATGAAAGCCATGTAATTTTTACTTAAGAACTTGCGGGCCTTGATGCAAGACATGAGCTTGAGTCTTTCGGATGATTTCTCCCCAAAGACCTTCAAAGTATCACCAGTCGGTAAAGGAATTCGAATACACTTCTCGAAGCATAGAATTTCCGCATGATGCTTGGCTAACCAATCCATACCAATGATAACATCAAAGCTTTCAAATTGCATAGGAATAAGGTCGACGAAGAACTTGTGTTCGTCAAGGATTAAGGTGCAATCGCGTATTACGACATCAACGATGATAGATTTTCCATCGGCGACTTCGACCGTGAAGGATCTTTCCAGGTTAGCACGCGATTTAGAAAGTATAGGCTTGAATTCCCGGGACACGAAACTCCTATTGGCACCCGAATCAAACAATACGGAAGCATAATGACTATTTACAAGATACATACCTGTTTGGTAACAACCTATTATTGATATGATGAACATAGATAGGAATTTTTTACAAGACAAGAAATGACCAAAAGAAGTTCAACGACGTACCATTCACCACGTCGTTGTTGGCTTGGGCTTGATTGGCATTGATGTTGAAAGTCCTTACACGAGCCGATGGATCAGTTCCCGCATTGCGAGGACATTGCGGACGAATATGGCTAGGCTCGCCACATTTATAACAGGTTCGGTTGGTAAGCATTGCAGTGTTGTTTGGCGCAAGAAGGCAAGTAGTTACCAAGTGTCCATACTTCCCACACAACAAGCAGACTCGGAATGGAATGTTGCTTGAATGATGGTACTTGCACGTGTTACACATAGGATGTGGACTAGCATAAGCTCTAGCCACGGGGGCTTGATTTGCAACCACTATTTGTTTTTGAGGAGCATTGGGTGCGGTCACAGCGTAGTTGCGCGTCGGGGTGAACTTACGCTTTTTGTATTGAGAAGATGATTCGGCCTTTACCTCTTTTGTTGCCTCGGGTGTCACCTTCGCAGTAGACTTGGAAACCTTTGCCGACATCGTGCCAGCTCTTATATGATTCTCGGTGAGCTGTGCAGTGATAGTAATCGGCTCCTCCAAAGTTGTGGGCCTACTACCCACCACAGCATCTTGAATTTAAGGTGGCACCCCTTTGATTAATTTCTCAATGTTACGGGACACAGTGTCCACCATGTGTGGTAGAAGAATTACTCAACTCATGATGCCGGGTGGAATAAGCCAAGTGATTCCCACCATCTTGTTTGAGGTTCCAGAACTCCTCCTCTAGTTTTTGCAACTCGCTTCGCGGGCAGAACTTTTGAATCATGATATCCTTAAATTCTTCCCAGGACAACGCCATTGCAACCTCAGTTCCACGGTTTCTCTTTTCACTATTCCACCATGTTAGTGCCCGTTGTTGAAGAACACATGTGGCATAGCGAACAACTCGTCGGGGCACTCGCTAACAATGAATGTGTTCTCCATACTTTCAAACCACTCGAGAAGTCCAGTGGCTCCTTCTTTTCCACTAAAGCTAGTGGGTTTGCACGAGTTGAAGTGTTTGAAAGTGCAAGTACGATTGTTCCCGTTTTGGTTGTTGCTATTGTCTCCATTAGCACCGCTATTGTTCCCATTAAGGTTGTTGTTGCTATTAGCCATTAGGGTGCTATTAAGTTCAACAACCATAATCTGGATGACGGCAGCCATTTGCCCGGCAATCATGGCAGCTAGCTTACGGTCGGAACTTCCATGCTTTACATGGTGACGAGACATGCTGGATATACAAAAATGAGTTAGTTATGGGTGTGAGGATAACAAAGGATAGTAGTTTAAACAAAGATAAGCTAAGGGTTGTAAGGTACACGAAATGATTCCATTTGGTAACGTATTACCATTTGGAAACGTTGACACATCAAGGTGAATTGACCCATTTTCCTTAAAAACTTGTGTATATTGACCATATTTTATCACTCATCCCAGAAATCCCCAAGTAAGCATAACTAGTCTCGTAGGATTTATGCGATATGCTTGCCTTAGCCCGAGGGCCTTTTGCCAGGAAAACCAGGATACAGGTGTCTATGAGTCACACAAATTTCTTAGGTTCATGGAATCAAAACCTTGATGAGATTTATATAGATTAGACATAACGTCTAAAGATCCAAGTCATAACATAAGCATAAGATTCCACGTGTCTTCGAGAATAAGATTAAGAGATTTCATGTTCGGGGAGAGTCAAAGAGTCAAAGTTAAGTTTAGGGAGACAAGTAACAATGTTTAGGCAATCCTATGCTAAGGCATTAAATTGCACATAAGAGGGCATAACATTATGTAGCATGCAAACTATATAATTTACAAGATAGAAATATAATTCTATAAGGTTCATGCATACTATAGTCTAGGTCACCATTTCTAATAATCTAGATCCCTATAGTTATGGGCTCTGATACCAATCTGACACACCCCAACCTTGACGGCGGAAACGTCGAGGTGTGAGGGTTAAGATCGTTCACAGCCACAACGCTATTAATAACCCAAATATATATTAATCATAAGTTCCAATTGTACTATTACAATCATAAGTATCAAAGAAATTAAACAAAAAACATAACATAAGATGTAACAAGTCATTTTATTTCATTTATTTATCTTGGTCCATTCCTAGATGTGTAAGCTTCAAAGAGTAGAAATCAAGCTTGAGTATTTCCTGAAACATGTTAAAAATAAAATGTCAACATAATGTTGGTGAGATTCCCATAGTTTTCGATACATAAGTATATAAAAGATGGCAATTCATGTTGTAAGTTAGAGAACAAAGTAAACTAGCGATGTAAGATAGAATGCACAATCAAACCTTGACAAAGTTTTACAAGTCTCAAACGTTTACAAGTATATACGATTAGCTAAGTGTAATTGGATTAACCAAGCATTGCTTGCCTGGCCCATAGATCTATGACTTCCCTAGGCTAGCAATAGTTAATGATTGCACATATATTCGACATTACATGGTAGTCACAAAGTTCAACTAACCACAACATACAAGTAAATTGCCATAGGTTTACAAGAATCAAACGTGTTTACAAGTGCAAAGTTTATAATGCAACATGGTTCAACCCAAAAGTGTAAAAATGAAAAAAGAGGGTATAGAAATACTCACATGATCAAACAATATATAGTTGATGATTAATATGAATAATAATAAGCGTCGTTTCAACGTAGTTCTTCACAATGCACCTAGAATATATATATTTACAAGGTTATTAAGTTTTATAATAAGTTTAACGGTTAAACGAGAACTAGGGTTTCATCTTGATATATGGGGGTTTTGTAAACAATTTAGTAAACTCTTATTTATATTTTGTTCAATAGAGAAGTAACATTATAAAATTTTAAAGGAATTATAACCATTGTTAATAATTTGTGTAATATAACATATATCTTTAATCAAAGAAAACATAAGTTTCAATAATAATTAATAATTCAAATTATTATATAAATCCATTTTATAACAATACTTAATTATAATTTTTATAATAAAATATTAAAATATTTATAAGGATAAATTTACAGAAAGTATTTTGTTGATTGTAAAAGATTAGAAGTTTGTAAAAATCATTTTTATATGTAATAGAATTTTTCTAAAATAGAATAAGGCTAAAAAGCCATTTTAAAAATAATAAGAGGGTGCCCGGGTTCGAACCCGGGACCTCTAAGTTGAAAGCATAGTGACTTAACCGGTGCACCAAGGCTCCTAGCCGTGGTTTATAATGGTTTCAAATTCTTAAAAACATCAGTTTCAAAATAGCCCCATTTCGAATGAACCCTAGATTGATTCGAACCAAAATTAAAGATCAAATCGATGTTGCTAATGATCTAAATCATGGGGCTTTTGTTTCCCACATGATTTCGAGTATGTGTGTGTTTTTAATTACCCGGTATCGAATCTTGAAATGTCCAGAACGATGAAGAACAAGCCGCGACGAAGGGGAGTTAATCCCAGATGATTCGGTTGATGAAAACCAAATTAATTGTTGGTTTAGCTTAGATAAAGGATGAGAAAGAAAAGCCCTTTGCCAATTTGTGATGTTGTAGCGCAGAAGATGGGGCTTGATCACGTTGGAGGTCGCGACCGTAAAGTGAATCAAAGAAAGTGAACATGTTTATTTTAGGTGAAATTGAAGTTAGTGTTCGATTAGGGATAGATAATCGATCGTTTGGATTCATTTAGTTGGATTATGATTAGGTATGAATGCCCGAACGGCTACAAGATTAATGAGTTTCGGTTATGCACTTGATTCAAGTTGTAACCGGCTTTTAAACGCGTTTAAGGTGCGCATTCAAGTTCGAATCGTGTGATTGAAACGATTAGAGTCGGTTTTAGTGTTAAAACCGATGATTTCATGGGTTTATGGGGCTCACCGGAGCTCGCCGGAGACTCCGCCGGAGCTTCGCCGGTTTTGCGGGGAGAGAGAAAGAGATTGTTTTGGATTTTTAATAAATTACACAAATGGTCCCTGTAGTTTTCAATCTTTATTATTTTATGCTTAAACTTTATTTTCAAAGTTTCTAAATTGACAATAAGCCCCCCCTAACTTTTTAAATCCAAGTTATAACCATCTTTTAACTTTAATAACTTTTACAAATTATTATTATTATTGTTATTATTATTATTATTTATTTATTATTATTTTTATTATTATTATTATTATACAATTTAATAATTTAATTACTAATTTACATAATTTAAATGATAACTAAGAAATAAACATGGATAACCATAAGTTCCATAAATGTACACAAAGGTCCTTACAAGAATTTAACGATGCAAGCTTTTTATTAAACCAAAAATACAAGATGTTACATTATTCACCTTGAATCTCAGGTGACTACCCTTCATAATAGGGTCAATGATCAACAACTTGAGATATCTTATCTCAGGGAAAAACTAGCTGGGAGACCTTTAAGAAGAGCTCAACCAGGAACACAAGAACCTGTGAATGTGGTTGACCTAACCTCTAGCTCACCTATTCAAGAGGGTGATGCTACCAAAAAGGGGGAGAAAGTCATTACAGACACAGTACCTGGGAGTTCTTCAGAGAGTATGGACATTGAGGACTCACCATCCTCACTTGCAATTGTGCATACCCAGTAACTTCTCAAGTTCACATTAATGTGGACTCTATAGACTCTATCATCAAGAGTCTTTTTGAGGAAGGTATTCCAAGGGCTATGTCATCCCTACCTCAAGGAACTTCAAACTACAATATTGGGTGGAGGTATGATGCTGATAGAAGAGCCTTTATTCTTCACAGAGTTCAAGGGCAACAAGAAGTATCTGATTTTCAGACCTTGAACTACTATGAAGGTCTTGATCTGGTCAACATGCCACTTGTCAATCCAAACAAATCAAGACAAGCTGACAGGTTAGCACTCAGAATTCAAGACAAAATTACTGAAGAGTTCAGCCTAAGAAGAAGAGAAAGGCAATCAGGTAATGTCATTGGTCAACTAGATGCTGAGACAGACCCTGAGATTAGCTTCAAAGGGAAAACCTTGGCTGAAGGCCTAGTGATAGAGCCTGAGAGCCCTGTCACATCAACAACTGCTTCAGAAATTCATTCCCTCAGTGAAACACCTGTTGGTGAAGGTGTCTCGCAACCTCTCTCTGGCCAGAGCTTGGATGCTACACCAAGCAATGAAGGCCAAACCTCTATCCACCCTGAGTCACAAAGGTCTGTGGGTGACAAAGGGAAAATGATTTGACTCCTGAGGAGATTGAGGAGGAGGAGAGAGAGGAAGAGGAAGCTAAGGGGAGAAAGTTCCTTTGGGACTTCAGGTTTTATGCAAGCTGCAATCTGGGCTGCCCCCAGACCAAACACTCAAGATGATGAGTTGAGGGCAGTCAGGATTACTTACCTACAGACCAGGAACTATGACATAGATGAGATTATATCTCTCCCCTTAGAGCAATTAAAATAACTGGCTAACATGGAAGTGTCAAGAGAAATGAAAGAAAAAGAGGATGCAAGGTTACTTCTCCAATTCAAAGAAGAGAAGAGATAGAAAAGACTATACAAGCATGCTCCTACACTCTCCCCAATTCAAGAAAGCCCTGTGCAAGAGACTATGGCATCTACACAAGAACCTCGGGTAGACAAAGAAACAGACAGACAAAACATGATCAACTACCTGAGTGCCACAGGTCTCTACCAGGCATCTGCACTTCTTCCCTTGTCCTTTGAGTACATTGAGTTTGAGTATCTCAAACAGCTCGAACTTCAAGTGCTCAAAGAACAAAAAGCCACAAAGAGAAAGATGAGGGAAGAGGCTGCAAAAGTCAAGAGCCATTATCCTAAAGAGTATGAAGAAGTCTACTGACAGACAAAGGATGATGAGCTTCTTGAAGCTGTATGGATTATCTGGAAGGAGACTTTGCCCTATGTCTCTATCCACAATGGATGAGCATATCAGGGTAATCAAGCAGAAGATCAAGAGTGGAGAACTGATTGACTTATATTCTTCTCCAAGTCAAATCCCACCTGAAGTGGAGGTTAAGCTTGAACAACCTAAGATAACACAACCCGGACCTCCAGCTGAGCCTCAGCAAGCTTCATTTTCTGATCCACAGCAGGGTCAAACTCCCTCTCCTTGTGAACCTGTGAGGGAGGAACACCCAACTGAGAAAGACAAGGATGATCAACAAGGTGCTGCAGACCAGTCTTCTCAGTTAAAGTCCTCTAAGAGGAAGAAGAGGATGGCTTCTAAACAAAAGTCTAAGAGGAAGAAGCCTGAATCATCTACCTCTACACCTCAGGCTGTGTCAGATCAACCTGAGGAAGTGCATGAAGAGGCAGCCCAATCAACTCCAATTCAAGTGGCTACTCTTGCAGCTGAGACACCCATCTTATCCTGGACCTTCACTACTAATCCAGAGAGATGGCATGTGATCAGAGATCAAGGTGTTGAGAATGTCTATACATGGAAAGACATAATCAACTTACCTCTGCATGATCTCTTTGAGATGAGAAGATATTATGAGAGTCTGAATGATCCTGACCATCTAATGAAGAAGGGTATGGTCATCATTGTGCTGAAGACTACAAACATCTGAAGATCTTCTAAATGTTTTGGTAGCATCAGCCTAGGGGGAGTTTGTAAGGATTCCTATAAGTCTGATGCAGCCAAAGCATCCAAAGTCTCTCTGCAAGCATGCACTAAAGAACTGAAGTAGAAATGCTTCGGAAGTTTTACACCATGCACTAGAAATATTCTAAGTGTAAAATCTTCCGAAGCCAAGACTAATATCTTCCGACGCCAAAAGTGAAGTCTTCCAAAGCTTCAAAGACAAAGTCTTCCGAAGCCAAATAGTGAAGACAGATTTCTTCCGAAGACTTTTAGAGATATGCATTTATCTGATGTACTTTACCATAAAGCTGGACCACCTTTTCGCTGTGACTCTGTAAAGTCACCAACTTACATGAGTTGGTGAAAGGTCCATGCTTTTGGTAACTGTACATTGAGTTCTTAAGTCCATGCGTTCTACTTTATGTACTTTTATCCCTTTTGTAATATATTAGGATGCGAGCTATGGCATGTCATAGTCATAAGTCAAAAGGAAGATATGCCTTTTGACTCTACAATTGATTTTGTTTGTGTCTAGTCAATTGTATCCAGTTGGCTTTCAAAGTATAGCCGGCTGTAGGTTGTAGTATAAGCATTCCATATTCTTAAGAAAGCAATATACTGCATCCTTGAAACCCAATCTCTTGTGTTCTCTTGTTCTGTCTCTTACTTATTACTTGTGTTCTTAGTACATTCTTGTGGTTAATCCAGTTTATTGTTTGATTAAGTTTGGTTTATCTCCTCTTTGTGTTGTTGTGTTGTAAGTGACCACCCTTCACCGGTCCTGCAGTATACACGTAAATCAGTTAGTACTCCGTACCTAAACGATCCTAACACAAAGGATTGTGTTTACAATCCAAAAAGTACTCTCCACACGACCAAGAAAGAAACTTCTAAGAGTTTAAAGAAGAAGAAGCAAGCTTTGGAAGGAAAATATGTTTCCTTCGGAAGTTCCCAAATGAAGAAGATGACAAGTGGAAACTTGCCTTCAGAAGAAAATTTGGTCTCGGAAGAAAGGAATACTTCCGAAGCACTGAAGCCTGCTGCAGTGAAAGCAAGATCTTCCGAAGGTCCAGTCATCAAAACTTCCGAAGTTATCAAAACTTCCGAAGTATTGAAGGTCAAGTCTAAGCTTCCAAAGGTGGTGTGGAAGTCAAAGAAAGACCAAGTGGCTGAAAGTTCTTCATCAACATCAGCAAATGATCCTTCTAGCATGACTATAGGATCAATTACTATTGCATTGTCTTCAACTTTTTTTGATGAGCCCAAGACCAATGAGGCTTGGGTTTCCAAATGTAATGTTAATACATATGTCCCAAGTTATATGCTTAATGTAAAAGTCTGTCATTGTTGGGTTTGTTGTACCAAAACAATGTCGTTTAACCATTTTAAACAAGAAAACGCAGCGGAATATGAACTTAATATCCTATTCAATAATCTGAAAATTAAAGTTCATAAGATTATTTTATCAAACCCAAAGTCAAAGGATCATATATATGTGAATAAACTAGTTATCAAGAAGCAAACAAAACAACCAAAATCAACACAATAAACTACCTTTTAGAAGCTGTCAAAACGTTGATATAAGTGAAGATGGGGCTGCTATTTGATGACCAAAACATCAAGAATAGATGTCCTCAAGTGTTCATACCCACAAGCCTTCAAGAAAACACCCATTTGCTAGGATTTGAGCACCAAATCGACACAAGAAGGCTGCTGGAAACTTGTTCCAGCCGTGAACTTTCAAGGAGGATTCTAAATCCTTTGTTCCAGCCATGACATCCTTCTTCCAAAAGAAAGATTATGTTCTTGTGACTCTTTTGCATTAGAGAGAGAGAGATCTGAAGTAGAGTGTGTGTATGTGTGTATCTTGAGAGCTTTTTCTCCATAACACACACAAAAGGGAAGAACAAAGAGGGGCTACCCCAAGGGGCGGCCGAAACCCCTCTTGTTTTTAGGGTTCTCCCTAAAACTCCCCTTTTTAAAATATTTCAAGAGTTTTTAGATATTATACATAATTAACCCTTTAATTATATAAAATATGCACACACACTTTTATTATTTGATGTTGCTTAACTAATTTAAACAACATAACAAATAATATCTATGAACAAAATATCCTCATAATTTGTTCTTTCTCACATACAATTTATTTAGAAAACCCATTTTCTAAATTGGTGTAATTATTTAATTCCATGATCATATCATCAATTAAATATTAATTGGTGTTTGCTAAGCTTGTTATTGGGTATGACCCGACTTGGATCATAACGTACTAACCACATCAATGTTCTATGTGTCTTGGGCATAAAGAATCCAACAATCTCCCACTTGCACAAGATACATAGAAGATTGATGCAAGCAGTAAATACCGCCTAACAACGGTTTACTACCCTTAATACGCATGATTATAAGCCATTCAATAACATCATCCCCTTCAAGTTCCAAACTTGAAATGATTTAGGTGAATCAATCATCTATCCTTTTGTTACAGATGTCATGTTAAATCCAAGGACTTAGAATGATCATTCCTTGTTGATTTAACTTAATCAGGCCTTAGACATCATGCTCTCAACGAATAAGAGGAACAAATTCCATATTGACTACATACGTTTCTCACAATCACCTTATGTTGTACCTAAACATAGCCTTATGTACTGACCATTATTTCAGAGCAGCGAAGAACTAGCTCAAGGTATAACACTTGGTGAATATCAAAACCCAATATGTATCTCAGGTCAGAGGATACCAAATGATATTCGCCTTTACTCAAATTTACTTATGATCAATCTAGAAGATTCCATGTAGTAAAATTGAGATGCGGGTCAGTCCAATATTTGCATCCCACAAATATCTATGAACCTTGGTAGCAACCAATTGCTCTATATTCATACTTTATGAATATCTACCAATCCATGTTCATAATAGTCTTACATTCATATTTGTTCCCACAAATATGACCGACTACGGACATTTAGAATAATAAACATATTCATGGATGTAAACATGCTAAAAGGGAACACGACTCAAAAGGTCAAAATTACAATTGTTCCATACATTAAATACTAAATAGATCAATTTCCAATCGCTAGAATATCGAAGTCCTAAGGCACAAGTATGACCCTCATACTTTGCCTTCGCAAGGAGCTTCGTGAGTGGATTCGTAACGTTTTGATCTTAATGAACTTTACGAATACATATCTTTACCCCTTTCAACTTCATCCCTTATGATGTTGAATCTCCGCTCAAGGTGCTTAGTCTTTGATGAGTACGGGGTTCCTTGATTTGAGCAATCCCACCCACGTAATTACCAAAGATCTTTAGGGAGTCTTGAATGGTAGAGACCACCCCTAGATAAGCAATGGACAAGCTTATCCATGCAGCTTCCAAAGCTGCCAATGAAGCGGCTATGTATTCGGATTTTAGACTGAATAATGCTACCGTGTCCTGCTTTGAACACTTCAAGGATACCACACCTCCATTCATAATGGAAGTACACCTGATTATGATCGAGAGTTGTTTCGATCTATTTTGGAAGTCCTCATCTGTGCAACCCTTTACACAGATTTTCACTTCAACAGATCCGTATATTAGAAACATATACTTAGTCTTACTAAGGTGCATCAACATACTTTTAACAACCATTCAATGGTTATTTCTATTGGTATCTACTTTGTCATACCTGATAAGCATGACTCGTCCGGTTTAGTGCATATCATGAGACAAATGACGGATCCTATAGCAGATGTGTATGGGATATCCTTCATTTGATTTTGCTCATCCTATGAGCTTGAACATTGAGACGTAGTCAACATGGTCTCTCTTTGAAAGGGTATCATACCTTTCTAAGAGGTTTCCATCTTGAACCTTTTCAAGATTTTATATATGCACTTTGGTTTGACCCTATCAACCACCTCGATCTATCCTTATAGATCCTTATTCCAAAATATGGGTGATTTCAAAGAGATCCTTTTATGAAAAACATCTTCCAAGCAAGGTTTTAACACCTTCCAAGGTTGGAATATATTTTTCAAATAGCAGTGTGTCATCAGCATACAACACTGAGAGTATAATTCTGCTCCCACTAGCTTTCATATATACACACCCTTTTGATGCTTGTTTCAATCCATAGATCTATCACTTTAACTTGTATACTTTATTGGGATGTCGCGGATCGACAAAACCTTCATGCTGAACTATGTGGACAGTCTACGAGATGTCCATTAAGGAAAGCGGTTTTGACATCCATTAGCCAAAACTCATATTCAAAATATGCAGTTATGGCACTTAACATCCTAATCGACCTTAGCATTGCCACGGGCGTAAGACTTTCATCATAATCAACCAATTGAGTTTGATGAAAACCTTATGCTATAAGTCTTGACTTTTAAGTATTCAAGTCTCCATGTATATTTGTTTTCATCCAGAAAACCCACTTGTATCCAACCGATTTGGAGTTAAGTGGAGGGTCAACCAATTCCCAAACTTGGTTGTTATAAATGGATTGCATCCTTACGTTCATGGCTTCTAGCCATTTGTCCAATCCAAATTGGACATAACATCTTGGTATATGGTTAGCCTACAGGGGTCAACCACATAGTATCCATTCTTTGAATATACATATCAATTAGATGGAATACTAACTCTACCTGATTTATGAACGTTTTTGTGTATATTTATCAACCTCTTGATTATCATCAACAACCTCTTGTTGGTAGCTAGTGTCAACCAAAAGTGTACCGGCTTGTGGATTTTGATTCTTATCAAGTTCCACAGTTCTATACGTCATTCCTTCCATAAAGAACTCGGTTTCCAAGAACTTAGCCTTTCGAGCAATAAATACTTTTGCTCTGTTGAGTCGAAGAAACAGTATTCCATACAGTCTCTGTGGATTCTCAACTTATATACACTTTCTTTGTCCGGGCCATATTCATAATATGAGCCTTAGAGAGCAATGCGAAAACCCAAAATGATAAAGATGGTAAGCTCATAGCCATAATAAATTGAACCATATCCAAATAGGGTTCAGTTTCTCCTTTATCAGAATGAAGAGCATAGATAATTATGAGGAGTTGATTTTCTACTTCATTATTGAAGATTTTGAACATTTCAAAAGCTTCATACTTATGTGTCATCAAGTGCACACAATAATAGCGACTGCAATCGTCGGTAAAATAATGAAGTATCTTTCACCTATCTTTGTCATTGTCTTAAAAGGATTACATACATCCAAATGTATCATTCCTAGTAAGTCTTTTGGTTCACACTTATCAAATGAAACATTTTCATTTGTTTCCAAAAGACCATTCTTTTGAAGTGTTTGAATCTAATTCTAGTTAATGTGACCAAGGCGACAATGTCAAAGATAGTAATAACTTAAACCCATTTTAAGTTTTTTTTTTTTATGCTAAATGTGTATCAATGAGTTATAATAGGATGATCTACCATGAACCAATTCATGGATGTCATTAAAAGGCATATCCTTAAAATGATATACATCATTCAAAACTCAATACCATTATTTACAAATTTTGAATCATGATCATATTGTTTTAAAAGGAAACATTAATCATGTTCCTAGTCAAACTAGGTGCATACAAAATGTTTTGAGAACAACTTCCAAACCATTTGAAGGTCTCAAAATAGAGTTTCCCTTCTTGAAGCGTACATTTCTTTTGAACCCTTTTGCAACAATTGCAAGTATGAGTCTCACATCCGGTATCCAATACCCATGTGATTGAAGAAATGGCTTTTAAAACAGCGTATGAATCATGGAATTGTATTTGAGGTTTGCCCAAAACCCTTCTTGTGTTTCAACTCCTTGAGATAGAAGGGACAATACCCTTTTATAGTCCTATCTCTCCATACTCAAAGCATGGATCGTTCTCCGTTACCTTAGGCTTCATAAGCTTAGGTTTTGAGGTTTCGCTTTAACCTTTGCTTTGACGTATTCCTTTCCTTTAGCAATAATTGCTTTAGGATCGGGATTGGCCACTTCTTATAGCCTCCGTTATTGATTGAGAGAATAGGTAGAACCTCTATACTTATTCCCGCCTCGGTTGCTTTGAGCATTGCATGAGGTTCACCGATGCTCTTGTCCCATCCGTTCATATTACAGTTTATTATGAATGTCTCAAACCTTTAGTTAGGCAATCAAGGATTAAATCCTTGGCCAACTACTTTGAGACAGGACAGCAAAGCATCTTGAGGCTATCAATATGGCTTTTATCTTAAGGATATATAAGATGATATTGATTGGGTCTTTTCATGTGACATGTATAAAGTGCTTGAACCGTTTCAAAGCAATCTTACTAAAGTTTGTGGAAGGAACATTTCCCTTTTAGATTAACATGTCATGTGCCCCATGAGGCTCCAAACCCTTTTGGAGTCTGGGAATCATATTCCCAACATGAGATCGGATGCTTGCACAGAATCCTAAGTGTGCTTAACTCAATCGTCAAAAGGCCATAACATCAACAGCGTGGGTTGGTGAGGTATGGGATCGTCAAGGACATAGACCTTTACTCATTCTTGAGAACGATTCTCAAGTTTCAAAATGAGTCCATAAGATAATTATGGTTAGGACTATCCCTCTCGAGAATAGGTCTCAGTGATAGGGAAGGGACGATCGGGGTGGTAGCATTATAGTTAGAGGTCATTATTATAAAATTGACAAAGTTCATATTAGTATTTCTCATAAATTTATTTTAATCGTTAATACCCTTAAATGTCTCATAGACAATTAACAATTAAAATCTAGAATCCAACGTTACATTTAAATGATGGTTAGGTGACCTTTATCCCATTATTTAAATTAACAAGGTAGTCAACAGTTGACAATTGCAACCTATTGCAACTTCTAGTCTTATGGGATCGGTTAAACATCATATGTTTAGTCGGCATGTTTAATCCCATCAACACCATTGTACGCCATGCTTCGGTGACCCTAAGCACATGGTTTCCAATTCAAGTCGTCCTACTTACACACACGTGTGAGTTTTTACATATAAGCGGTTAGGTGACCTTTATCCCACAAGTATGTTAGACTCACCTCAAGGACACAAGTTCCCTACAAGTGGTTAGGTGACCTTTATCCCACAAATAGTTCCCAAGTGATTCGAGTGTCGTGTAAAAGGATGGTGTTAGACTTGTTACCAAAGGGTTTTAAGTTTCCATTAATTTTAGACTTTGAAAACACTATGTACCTTGTAATTGCATGCTTTCAAATACATGGTACCCTATGGCTCTCTTTTAATAAAACCTCTTTTATTTTGAAATCATTAATCCTTTTAATAACCTTTTATTAATTACTTAATGATTTAGAACCATAAAATTCAGCTTGTTATCATAATTTATTTAGATCGTTAAGCATATTCATATATCAAACAATCAACATAAAACAAACAAGCATAATCATACAAACATATGTGCATAACCATAGCCACTAAGTTGACTACACTTGTTTGCCATCACAAGTGTTGTCATAAGGTCATTCCTAAGGGTTAACAATGACACATCATATGTGTCCATGAACTCCCACTTGATTCCACATCCAAATGCTTCAAGTGTCCATGTCTTTTGTGTCCTTCCTTTTGGGTCTTCTTCTTGTGCATCTTCTTTTACAAAATCATATCCTAATACAATTTTCTAATAAAAGAAATGCATCTATTCTATTTATTACATAACCAAATGAATAAATAAATTACAACCCAAACACAAACACAAAAGAATAATATTACAACCCTTTGAATGAATACAACCAACATGACAAAATCACAAACAACCAAATCCAAAACACACATGGTCAAGGCTATGTTATGCACTAAAATTATGTATCCATATACATCATACTAAGAACCAAAATGAACCCCATTGACCCTAAATTTTCAGCCAACATAAACCAAAAATCTAGGGTCTTTTGTCCAAACAAAACACAATCAACCAAATTTATATCTTTCCTTTCAAGGTTTAATCACTAGCATGTTTGATATAACCTTGAAAGATTGGGGTATCATCAAATCAATACAAAACAGCCCTAAAATTGGTTGTTAAACCTTATATAACCAATTATACAAGAACACATGAAACTAATCATCCACATAACCGGCTCTTGATGCCAATGTTGGGTTTGTTGTACCAAAACAATGTCGTTTAACCATTTTAAACAAGAAAACGCAGCGGAATATGAACTTAATATCCTATTCAATAATCTGAAAATTAAAGTTCATAAGATTATTTTAACAAACCCAAAGTCAAAGGATCATATATATGTGAATAAACTAGTTATTAAGAAGCAAACAAAACAACCAAAATCAACACAATAAACTACCTTTTAGAAGCTGTCAAAACGTTGATATAAGTGAAGATGGGGCTGCTATTTGATGACCAAAACATCAAGAATAGATGTCCTCAAGTGTTCATACCCACAAGCCTTCAAGAAAACACCCATTTGCTAGGATTTGAGCACCAAATCGACACAAGAAGGCTGCTGGAAACTTGTTCCAGCCGTGAACTTTCAAGGAGGATTCTAAATCCTTTGTTCCAGCCATGACATCCTTCTTCCAAAAGAAAGATTATGTTCTTGTGACTCTTTTGCATTAGAGAGAGAGAGATCTGAAGTAGAGTGTGTGTATGTGTGTATCTTGAGAGCTTTTTCTCCATAACACACACAAAAGGGAAGAACAAAGAGGGGCTACCCCAAGGGGCGGCCGAAACCCCTCTTGTTTTTAGGGTTCTCCCTAAAACTCTCCTTTTTAAAATATTTCAAGAGTTTTTAGATATTATACATAATTAACCCTTTAATTATATAAAATATGCACACACACTTTTATTATTTGATGTTGCTTAACTAATTTAAACAACATAACAAATAATATCTATGAACAAAATATCCTCATAATTTGTTCTTTCTCACATACAATTTATTTAGAAAACCCATTTTCTAAATTGGTGTAATTATTTAATTCCATGATCATATCATCAATTAAATATTAATTGGTGTTTGCTAAGCTTGTTATTGGGTATGACCCGACTTGGATCATAACGTACTAACCACATCAATGTTCTATGTGTCTTGGGCATAAAGAATCCAACATGTCATGGCTTACATATGTGTAATAAAACAATGTAATAATATATGATTTGTGCTTTGATGTTTACTTATATCGACGACTGGATCAGTCGTACGAGTGAGACATGAGATTGACTCAGTCGCACGACTAAAATTTCAGTCGTGCATATGAATCAGTCGCATGGGTCAGTCGCACGACTGAACCATGCTAATGGTTCAGTCGCACGAATGAAGACTGCAAACCTATAAATACCACTTAATTCGTGAAAAAAAACTTTTGATACATACTCATAACCTAGTCGTCCAAAGCGTCCAGAAAGCCTATTCCAGGTTCATAGTTCGCATCTGATCGTTTTCTACTCGTTCTTAACCTTTCCTTAATCGTTAGATTGATCGGGATTGCGTTCTCACTGATTGGATCGCCAATCAAATAGGATTTCGCACTATTAGATCTTGTTTCACGCATTATCAGTTAGTATTCCGTACGTACTTTGTCCTGACAAGTGGTGTCAGAGCTTTGGCTCTTGTTTCTCGGCATACGGCAGATTAGGGTTCTTGAAAAATCGTGTTTTTGTGTCAAAGTGTCAAAAACCTTCGATTTTGCAAAAACATCAGCCTTCAGTCGCACGATTAGCTCAATTGCACGACTGAACTCAATCGCGCACCCCATTCGTACGATTGAACTCAGTCGCTCACTCATTCGTACGACTGAACAAACCCATTCGCTTGTCTCCAATCGCACACCCCGTACGTACGACTGAATCCAATCGCACGATTGAATTCATTCGCACACTTCAATCGCATACCTCATCCGCACGACTGAACAATTCCAGTCGTTTGAGTCCATTCGTCCATTTCAATCGCACGACTGAATCCAATCGCACGATTGAATACATTCGCACTCTTCATTCGCACGAGTGATCCATACGCATTGTTCATTCGCACGATTGAAGTTGTCTTGTTCTCAAAGTTCAAAGTTAATACAAATGGAAGATCAGTTTTCAGCGTTTACTGCCGGGAAGGACTCACGCATCCAGAACCTTCTGCTTCTGGAGAATGAGGTTGGAAATCACAATAAACCGCCTAAGCTTATAACGTTGGATGACTATCCACAATGGAAACAACGGTTCGAGATTTACCTAAATGGAGTGGACCCAAATCTCTGGACTTCTATAGAGACTGGTTACACGGTACCAGTAAGTACAAATGGAGTAAAGTTGACTTTGGGTGGAATGAGCGAGGCTCAGATGATTCTCTACAATGCTGAGAAGAAAGTTTATGCTCTGCTTACTTTGTCGATCCCGAAAGACATCTTTCACCAATTTTCTGAGAACAAGCAGGCCAAAAAGTTGTGGGATGCATTAGAGAAGAGATACGAAGGGAATGCAACGTTAAAGGCACTGAAGGCTAAGGCTCTCAAGAAGGAGTTCGATAATTTCTCTCCTATAGGAAACAAGAGTTTGGATGACATCATCGACAGGTTCTACCATCTTATGAGTGAACTACACACTCATGGTGTAACAACGTCTATGGAAGATAAAGTTTCAAGTTTTGCAGATGGGCTACCTGAGAAATAGGATTCATTTGTGTTCAACTTGAGACAAAACGACATACTTATTACATTGGACATAAATGACTTCATCTTGAAGTTAAGGGAGGAGGAACTAAGAATGAAGTACAAGTCAAAGAAAGGATTATACGTTCAGAATCCTTCACTATATAACTTAGCTCCCACTCCAACTGGTTCAGGAGTACCACTTCAAACTACCTTTGTGTCTAGTTCAGCAGCTCCTTCCCAAACCACTACTTCAGGATCAGAAACGTCAGGGTCATCTTGCACCCAATATATAGTACCTGAAGCCAATACAACGAAGTTGAAGACCGAGAATCTCGGTAATGTCACAGTGGAAGTTGCAAAGGAGCATATGGATCTTTTAGCAGCAATGGTCCAATCATATGATGGTTTAGTTGTTAGGAAGATCGGAAATTGTCATCTTGCAGACGAAGACTACGAGCAGGTTGACGAGAACGAGCTGGAAAGAATGGATATCATGTGGGCTCTAGCAAGTACAGTTAGACGAGATAAAAATTTTGTCAAGAAGACGGGGCAGAATCTAGTAGCCACGAAAGATATGACTTTTGGATTCAACAAAACCAAGGTCACATGCTTCAACTGTGGTGAAAAGGGGCATTTAAATGTCAATGCGTGAAGCCCAAGAAGACGGGAAATGGTAACCCATTTCCTACTTTCAACCGTCAAGACAAAGACATGGTTGGAACTAGTTCTTCAAGTAAAGAGACTAAGGCACTAACTGCTCAAGATGATGAAGGACAAGATTGGTCTTTCCGTTTTATCTCTCCTGGAGAATCAAACATTGCTTGTGTCGAAGCATTGGATGATATGTCTGCTAGTGAAGGTGATATTGCAGCTGAGCAAGCTATGTCAGATTCAGAAGAACCTGTAAACGTGGTAAATCATGTGATTGAGGAAGAGCGTAGAGCAACAAGTTCAGAAACTCCAACCACAGAAGAGTCAACCTCTGTATTGATGGCTGATTCAACTGACTCCTCACAGGTAAGTTTCTTAGATCAATTATTTATTAAACATGTGTGTTCTGAATGTGAAAAGTTTAGGGAAAGCATTGATCTAAAATTTGCTAGGTTATTAGAACACAATGATAACTTAGTAAATGACTTACAACTCTGCACTGAAGCTAATCGGATATTAAAACAAAATGAGTGCAGTTTTAAAGAAAAGATACAACTTTTGGGTAAAAACTAAGGAAACCGAGGTTGTTGCCTTAAATCAATCTAATGATATCAAGTTTTATTTAAATTCATTAGAGGAAACCAAAAAGGAGAAAGCAGGTTTGGAAGTCGAGGTTAATTCATTAAAACAAAAACTTAGTGGAAGAACGAAACAATGGGGAAGGTTTAGGATACAAAGTTGTGCCACCACCACATGAGATCCTTTTGAATACAAAATGTAGACGTATTAATAATAACCCAATTAAGGATCATGTGGTGTCTACTCCTCTAGTTAGTGATCCTGATTCCACAAGTAAGACTGTGAAATCTGACACTAAACAGAAGGAGGCTACTTTGAAAGCAAAAGGCAAAATGCCAGTTGAGAATTTGGATGATGCATTTAAAAGGGTTAATGTAAGGTCAGGTTCACCAACGTCCATTTTAGAATACAAACTGACTAAACTAGTAACCACAAACGTATTAATCATCAAAGTCCAAACAGTGCTATCACAAATACCTGGATTGTTGATAATGGGCGTCTAGGCACATGACCGGGAACCTGTCTCTCCTTTCCAATGTCAAACAATTTAAAGGGGGACATGTATCATTTGCTGTAAATAAAGGTGGATACATCACTGCTCAAGGCGAAGTGGGAAACCAGAAAGTCAAGTTTGATAAGGTCAATTACGTTCAACAACTACAGAATAACTTGCTTTTAGTCTCCCAGATCTGTGACAAAGGATTCAAAGTTGTTTTTGACAACAAGAAGTGCTACGTATTAAAGAAGTATTACATTATCCCGGATGACAAAATCTTAATGTTAGCTTCAAGATATAATGACTTATATGTCTTCGATCTATTAAAAGCCTCCACAACTGATCATAAAGTTCAATGCTTCTTGTCAAAGACAACAGAGAGGGACTCAATCTCCTGGCATATGAGAATGGGACACATCAATCCACGAAAGATGAATCATCTGATCCAGAATGATTTAGTGAATGGAGTAAATGTCAAGAATTTTCAACTTCCGGATTTTTTTGCAGCGTGTAAGAAAGGTAAATAGACCAAGAAGTCTCACAAGTCAAAGAAAGTTCATTCAATTGAACTGCCTCTCGAACTTCTACACAAGGATCTGTTTGGTCCTATTAGCACAAAAAGCATCGCTGGTGATTTGTACTGTTATGTAGTTACGAATGATTACTCAAGATTCTCTTTGGTGATGTTTCTTAAATCCAAGTCAGAGACATTTGAATCCTTCAAACAACTGGTAACTACATTGGAATCACTCTACAAGCTGAAAGTGAGACAGATTCGATCAGACAACGGGATGGAGTTCAAGAACCAGTGGATGGAGGCATTCTGCAAAGAGAAAGGAATTGTACACCAGTTCACATATGCCTACACTCCACAAATGAATGGAGTTGCTGAACGAAAGAACATGAGCTTGATAGAGACAGCAAGAACGATGTTAGCCGACTCGAAACTGCCTATTCAATTTTGGAATGAGGCAGTGGCCAATGCGTGTTACACGCTCAATCGAGTCTTAGTGGTCAAACGACATGGGAAAACATGTTATGAGCTGCTCCAGCGATGTAAACCCAACTTGGAGTATCTAGAACCATTTGGCGCATAGTGCATGCTGTTGAAGAAAACTCAGACTGGGAAGTTTAGTGAGAAGGCAGAAGAAGGGATCTTTCTAGGATACAATATACCAGACAAGAGAGTTTATAACAACTCAACGGGTCAGGTAAAAGTATGGTGCAACGTTGATGTTAAAAGATACACCACCCCCTTGCTGGAAAGGGGCCCTCATTCTTCTTCGACTATGATGGATTCTTTAAGACCTTCAATCCCTCCCTCCCTTTCTGATGATGAGTTATCGACCAGAATGATGTACGATGTCTTAAACACACCGTCACTAGACTCGACAACATCAGTTCCACAAGGTGACTCTTCTAGTCCTTTAGGGGGAGCACTTGATGTAAGCGACTCCTCCTCTAACGATAAAGTAGTGGAGGCTGAACAGGTGGACCAGGAGGAACAGGTTCCTGCTACAGAAAGTACACAAGCATAAGATGTTGATGCCTCTGATACTTCGGAACCTCACACTCCAACGGCTATAGATACTGAACCAGGAATTCAAACTCTGGATCAGGAAGTAGTTGTTCCCACCACTCCCGGAGCTCGAATAAATGTATATCATCCTCTGGACAACGTCATAGGGATGTACAATCGGGTGTACAGACACGAAATCAGCTCTACTCAGCTGATTATGCCTCAGTCATGGAAAAAGGCTATCTTCACGACGGCGCTTATCGATGTTTTGTGTCTCAATTTGAGCCAAAATATGTAAGTGAAGCCTTAAACGATGAGGCATGGGTTAGTGTTCAAGGATTCAGACAAGTCGAAGGCATTGACTACAATGAAGTGTTTGCACCTGTGGCTCGAATGGAAGCAATCTGTATCTTTCTAACCTATGCATCCTACATGAATATCAAAGTTTATCAATTGGATGTGAAAAGTGCATTCCTTCATGGTGAAATCCGTGAGACCATCTACGTCAATCAACTCGAAGGATTTGTGGATCCTTATCATCGGGACAGAGTTTACAAACTGGACAAGGCTCTCTACGGGCTCCATCAAGCCCCTCGAGCCTGGTATGAGAAGCTCTCGACTCATCTTGTGAAACACGGTTTTCGCAGAGGAGTGATTGATTGTACGTTATTCATCAAAGAAAAATACGGTGATTTACTGTTGGTACAGATATATGTAGATGACATAATCTTTGGTTCCAAGTATGAAGAATTATGTAAAGAATTTTAATCTGTAATGAAAGCAGAGTTCGAGATGAGTGTAATGGGGGAGATGAAGTTCTTCCTAGGACTACAGGTGGATCAGACACCAAAAGGAATCTTAATGCATCAGACTAAATATGTAGGGGACATCCTCAGTCAGTTTGACATGGAGAATGCTTCAGCTTGTGGAACTCCACTTGCCACGATCATGATGTGGCACCCGACAAAAATGGTGATCTGGTTGATGCTATAATGTATAGAGGAATGATAGGATCCCTTATGTATCTCACACCGTCTCGTCCTGATATCATGTATGCCACGTGTCTTTGTTCAAGATATCAGGCAAAACCAAAAGTAAATCATCTCATTGGTGTGAATCGGATTTTTCGCTATCTGAAGGGTACTCCAACACTCAGGTTGTGCTATCCTCATGACGATGATTTTGAGCTTACAGCGTATAGTGACTCGGATTATGGTGGTTGCAAGATGAATTACAAGTCAACTTCTGCAGGATGTCAATTCTTTGGTAGACGGTTAGTCACCTGGCAGTGTAAGAAGCAGACATCGGTTGCTCTGTCAACTTGTGAAGATGAATACGTTGCTGCTGCAAGTTGCTGTTCGCAGATCATTTGGATTCAACAGCAAATACGCGACTACGGTTTGCAATTCTCTAACACTCTTATTTTTGTTGATAATTTTGCTGCTATTGCTGTCACCAAAAATCCAGTCCAACATCCTAAAACTAAACACATCGGTATTAAATATCACTTTATACGTGACTGTTTTGAAAAACAATTAATCGATGTTGTTAAAATAAATACGGATTTTCAACGCATCGACCTCTACACAAAAGCATTTGATAAACCAAAGTTATTTTTAATGGCGTGAAAAAGAAAAGTGATGTGATTCTAGAGGAAGAAAGTGCATAGTCCGACATGTTTTTTATTTTCTTTCATTTTTATTTTATTTTCCTGTTTATTAAAATACATAAACACAAAAATATTTTCGGTTTTAGAATTTTAGGGGTGAATAGGTTAGATTAGTATTAGATTAGTTGCTTTATTTAATTAATTAAAAAAAACGAGGGAGGAGGACAGATTAGCTAAAAGAAATGAAATCAAATCTGTGATTCTGATTCAATGCTTATGGAAAATGATAGTACACAGGGAACAAATTGTTTGGGGCCTCAAAAGCACCTAAATGATTAAGATGCAAAATTCAAAGTATAAATATGAGAAGTCTAAGCAAAATAAAAGAAAAAATGATTGTAAAACTAGTCTGCTACTGAGGTAACATAGAGAAAGTAGACCTAGAGGTTGCTAGTCCATTGTATGATATGTCGGTAGATTCAACAAAATAGATGAGTAAACTTCTTGGTGATTTAAATTCAAACTAAGTTGTTCAAACTTGCTGTGGGTTCCAATCTTATCCATGGTTAACACAATCAACGTAGTTCCAATAAGGGGTGACGAGCAAAATAAAAGCCACAAATGCGTGCGGATGACCATAAAAAGAGCAAAGCACGAGAAAAAAAAATTTGTAAGCGCTATCAAGCTAATAACAAATATTGTTGGTGCGTTACGTGCAAAAAGAAAACAAAAATGCTCTCACAAGAAGATAGGTTGTGTGCCTCTCTGTTGTGCGATGGCACTGACCTGAGGATAAGCATAACCTAAATATTCTAGAATTCATTGTTGTTTGCATCTCTCTGCTGTGCGTGGCACTTACCTGAGGCTTGGCATCTCTTTGAAAGCTCTTAGAATAGTCTTTTCCTGTCAAATACCCGTAGACCGCTCAAAAATCTCCTGAGGAATATTGAGTACCATATAAGTGTGGGATCCACAATTGCTTGTTGAAATAATATAACCTAACTCATCACCAGTGTGAGTCAAAAATCTGTGTATGGATTTAAAAGGACAAATATACTGACAATCATCATGGCTACAATTCTTGACAGTCAAATTTATTGTGTGCATCTTATAGCTCTAGTATGATTGCCTAAAATTGCTATTAACTCTCGGTCAAAACAAGAATCTAGCATCAAAATGTTTTATAAAAAATTTCCAAATGATTCTGATATACCTGTATGATTCCATCATGAATCGTTCCAGAATTGATCAAATTAACTTGAAGCTGTGCTGTTCAGGAAGAAAAATCTGCTAGACGGCTTTCTAAAAGATTTGAATCCATCTCTAAACAAAAACCCAAAAATATGTCTTGTTCTGTCTTTGACTTCAAGTTGTTCTTTTCTATTTATTTTTAGTCATTTGGTAGGTAAAAGTCGGACTATACATCTGGATGAATTCTGTGAATCACTGACGAAAAGGGGTCACGTCTGAGGTGATCAATCAGTTTCAAATTAAAAGGGTCACGGCTGAGGTGACCAATCGGGTTTTAAATTAAAAAGGATCACGTCTGAGGTGATCAAAGGTTTTCAAATTAAAAAGGATCACGTCTGAGGTGACAAATCAGTTTCAAATTAAAAGGGTCACGTCTGAGGTGACCAATTAGTTTTAAATTAAAACGATCACGTCTGAGGTGATCAACAGTTTTTCAAATTAAAAAGGTCATGTCTGAGATGATCATCGGTCATAACGTCTTATCAATAGTTAACAAGTAAAGTGTTTGAAAATGCCTGGGGTCAAACTCATAAGTCTGAGCCATTCGCACGACTGGGCCATAAGTATGGACCAGTCGCACGATTGGATCATGAGTATGAGCCAATCGCACGATTGAACCATACGTATGGACCAGACGTACGATTGGACCATAAGCATGGGTCAATCCATGCGATTGGATCACCAGAATGAACCAATCGCACGAATGGAGGGGAACGACTGAGTCAATCGCACGACTGAACCTCAGTCGCACAAATGGATGTGACTGACTGAGCCAGTCGCACGACTGAGACCCAGTCGCACGAGTCAAACATGCGAATAGGTCTAGTCGCACGGCTGAAGGTAAACCTAGTATAAATAGAGAGGAGTCGGTCGCACATACTCATCACCCCTCAATCGCTCTCAAATCGCACGAAAGCAAAGTTACTCTGCCCAAATCTCGTTTCAGTGATTTAGCATCTTGTTTGTGACCCTAACGATTTCTCTCTGTAACTACAGGTAATATGAGACGAAAATCGACCTAAATGTTCGGTTTAATCGAGCCCAAATGACCTAAATCGGTCAAAACAAGAACCAATACAAAGTTCTCAAAATAAACCACTAAAATGGACTAAATCGTTAACTTAAAGAGTATTAGGTGTTATTTTGAGCGTTTGCGAGTCTAATGAGCCTAACCACAACGTTTAACATCAAGTATAGACCAAGAACTGGTTCTAAAGTGTCGAACAGAGACGTATGCGAATGGACATGCTGATGAACTTCAACCACACGATTGAGCTGGGCGACTGACTGAATCCCACGAATGAACCATGCGTATGAGTTCAGTCACACGACTGGTTCAACCGCATGGGACAACATACGACTAGGCTCAGCGCGGGCTCAATTGTACGACTGAGCTCAATTGCACGACTAAGACTCAGTCGCATTGTCCATTCGCACGACTGAACAGAATGATTCAAGTTTATTAAAATTCAAATGTCATTCACTTACACCAATTCTAACGTTTATGTATCTTGTTTTACAGAAACATGGCTAGCAAATGGACCATGAGCACGAAGCACAATCTCTGTGCTCATCTTGACGTCACATCCCGGAACGCTTCTGAGTTCGCGGGGATTATTGCCTTTTTACGGAGATCAAGGATTTTCAAGGCAATCTCTACACCGTGCACACTGTATATATCAATTCAGCAGGCTTTCTGGGAAAGCGATGTAGTAGATAGGTCTGCTGAGCCTCATCACATTCGGAGTTCTATTTTTGGTCAGGAGATTGAGATCAGCGAGGATGATCTGAGGAGGGTTTTGGAGTTGGGCGAAGACGGTGACTGCCCAACCAGGTTGCATTCCGTGACGGTTCGGGGATGTTCTCTTCGGATCAAGTACGCTGGGGACGTTAATGCAGGTGTGCTCAACAAGAGCAACCTGTGCCCCCAGTTCAAGTACTTGGCCCATGTGCTCCTCAAGTGCATAGCCTCACGGAAAGGTGGTTTGGATGAGATGTCTGATCAAATCCAGAATGCTTACGTAGCTCTAGTACTGAACCATCCGTTCAGTTTCTCTCGTATGATCTTCACGTACATGGTAGAGAATATAGAGGCCAAGGGCAAGGAAGGCTTCTGTGTACCCTTGTTTTCTACAGATGATCATTGATCATAAACTTCCTCTGCTGCCGAAGGAGAGAGATGATGCGGTCACTCTTGAGGTTATGGATGATATGACACTTGGGAGGATGAAAGTGTACCGGGGCAAGCAGGTGAGCCCCCAGTGAGGAGATTGTTTGGGCATCTGGCCCGGGAGGACTACGTGGCACCCACTCGCAAGAAGTGGCGTCACGATGACAGTGATTCAGACACAGAGCCCATAGTTTTACCCACTGAGGATGACAATGACGATGACAGTGAAGATGGTGGAGATACTGGCCCCACTCCATCTAGGGCCACTGCCAGTGATATTCCATCTCCACCATCCACATAGGGTGGAACTGAGAGGGCTGCGTTCCATCAATTCTTCCTGCCTGATGCGGAGGAAGAGTCAAATGAGGAGCCGCTAGTAAGGACGGTGGGCAGTAAGGTTGTTGCAACGGAGAGAGGGATTACGGCGGTTTGTGGACGCCAGGGTGAGTCCAGGGATGTTGCTACTACTGATACTGATCCATCATACATCCCAGACCATCCTATCATCCCAGGGGAGCATCCTCTTCCAAAGGATCAAGGAAGAAGAGAATGGCTCAGCCTCATGGAATGAAGAGCAAGGGGAGGAGGATTACCCTGATTACCACCACATCCACCACCTCTACCACAGCTACCACCACCACTTCCACACCTCCTACCACCACTACCACACCTCCCACCACCACTACCACACCTCCTACCACCACCACTAAAACCAACCCTTCACCATCCACTCCTATTCCACCCCCCATATTCACCACTTCCATCACATCCACCACCACTACCACATCCAACGAGCCGGGACATTTGCTTAAGTCCAACTGAGCCATGGATCCACTCAGCCCTCCATCAGGGTAGAGGAACAGCTAGCCAACTTCAACCGGATGGTGCTAAAGCTGCTGGCCACCGATGAGCATAGAGCTGCACAGCTCAACCAGCTTATGGAGCTAAATGCTGCTCAGGCTGAGCAGATTACACAGCTTAGGGAGCTGAATGATCATTCGGTTAAGAGGATCGAGGATTTGGAGGCAAAGAACAAGAAGATTATGCTCAAGCTGAAAGGGTCCCAAGATGAGCCTTTAAAGATCAGGGAAGGTGATGATGATAATGATGATGATGATAATGATGATGATGATGATGATGATGATGATGATGATGATGATGATGATGATGATGATGATGATGATGATGATGATGATGATTCTGGTGAAGAAGATGAGGGTAATGATGATGGGCTGAGTGGAAAGAAGAGAGGAGATGATGATGACGAAGAAGGTGATGCTGCGGCATTAGCTTCTACCCATGCTCAGGAGAGGCGCTCTAAGAGAACTCAAGATCAAAGAGACTCATCCTCAGCTCCTCCAGTTGAAGAATTGACCGATCAAGATAAAAGTAAAGATTAGATGTTTTGTATTCATAAACTTTTGTACTTGATTCGAATATTACATTAATGTAATTTATGGTTATTTTTGTTTTGATTAAATACTAATGATTGATGTGTTAAATGTTTAAATCAAGCACATAAAACATTACCAGCAAGATGAATATGATATTGCTCCCCTTCAACAAATCAAGTCTCAATTCATAATGATTCTTGATTTGCAAGGGATTATGAGAAGGTCAGTGAGCTACACTCCTGAAGAAGGAGAAATTATTCACGATCTGACTGATGAACAACTTGCTGAGACATTCAGACTGAATCCCGATGAGCTCGTCAAAGACGCTCCAAAGGTCGATGTTATGAGTGATGATGAGCTGAACAATGTTGATGAAATAGATTTAGAGGATGTCACGTCTGACTACTATCCAGAGTACACTAACCAAGAGGGAAATGTGATCCCCAACTTAGGTGACACTCTTGGCAGTGCTACATTTGAAAAACTGGATGGGATAGACAAAGAAAAAGATAAGGATGAAAGCCAAGCCCAAGCCTCGGATGCAGATGTTGATATAAAAAAAGCTGAATGGGCAGCTTGTTTTGCTGAAATAAGAGCCCAGCGCACAGCTCCAAAGCAATATGCCTACACCAAACTCTACAAAGTCAAGAAACATCATAAGGTGTCTGGAAAGATCATAGCGTGGGCGTATTTTGTGGACTTAAACGTTTATGCTGTAAAAAGAGAGAAGGGAATAGAGTACTTCTGGTATCCTCATGATCTGAATACTCTACCAGGCTTTGAGCTCAACCGACTGGCATGCTTAAATCTGCTGTATGCTGAACCCAGAAAGATGTTAGGTTGGTTTGAAGCTGCATTAAAGAAGGAATACCACACCAGGTGGGTAAACTTCAGTCCTCAACAACCGAAGAGGTTTATTCGCAAGTCTGAGGTGGATCCCATATCTGGAAAGCCTAAAGTAGTGTTGAAGTGGAGTCCCCCGTGCACGATGTCGAAGATTCCCTTACGGAAAATGCCTCAGGACTTCACTCTACATTTCAAATGGTGGTATTATGACTGAGGACGGGTGAAGCGGTCATAGTTCTAAACAGAGAGGGCAAAATGGAAAGTATCAGAGTATTTGACCCAATGTGGCTTACCAACTTGTCAGCTGAAGATGTCTACACTTTATACAAGTGGCCACTATTCTATGACGCGTAGGATATTGTACAAGCTCTCCAATTCCAGAATGTGATACGACTCTGCTTTGCGTATGAAATACATGTAGGAGTCACAACAGAGGAGAAGTACAAGAGATTTGAAGAGCATATGAAGAATGTCAGACGTTAGAGTAAACTAGGTCCAAGGGGGAGTTTGTTGATACATATGTCCCTAGTTTATTTGCTTAATGTAAAAGTCTGTCATGGCTTACATATGTTTAATGAAACAATGTAATAATATATGATTTGTGCTTTGATGTTTACTTATATCTGATTCATATATATATAAACTTATTATATAGGATTGAAGTTGTTATATGATGATTCATGCTAATTGACCATACTTACGGACCATACGCATGATAACATCATGCTAATGAACTAGTCGCACGAATGGACCAGACGACTGGATCAGTCGTACGGGTGAGACATGAGATTGACTCAGTCGCACGACTGAACCTTCAGTCGTGCGTATGAATCAGTCGCATGGGTCAGTCGCACGACTGAACCATGCTAATGGTTCAGTCGCACGAATGAAGTCTATAAACCTATAAATACCACTTAATTCTTGAAAAAAAAGCTTTTGACACATACTCATAACCTAGCCGTCCAAAGCGTCCAGAAAGCCTATTCCAAGTTCATAGTTCGCATCTGATCGTTTTCTACTCGTTCTTAACGTTTCTTTAATCGTTCGATTGATCGGGATTGCGTTCTCACTGAATGGATCGCCAATCAAATAGGATTCTACACTATTTGATCTGGTTTCACGCATTATCAGTTAATATTCCATACGTACACGGTCCTGACATGTAACTAACCATCTCTTTTGTGCAGGAATAGCTCAAGACAAACAAAAATGTATGGATCATTGACAGTGGCTGTTCCAGGCACTTGACAGGCTATAGGTCACTATTCCAAAAGTTTGAAAGAATTGATGGACGACCAATTTATTTTGGAGGAGATGCCGGAGGTTACATTACAAAAAGGGGCAAGGTCACAAATGGTAAGCTCAGCATTGAGAAGGTAAACTTTATCAAGGAGCTTAGGTACAATCTTCTGAGTCTATCCCAATTTTGTGATCAGAGTCATAACATGCTCTTCACTGAGCATGAGTGCATTGTTCTCAGGCCCGGGTTGGTCATTCCTCATGAGCACATCCTGCTTAGAGCCCCAGGAAAGGGAACATGTACAAGATGGATTTGCAATAAACATCTCCCTCAGGAGAAGTTTGATGTTTTTTGTCTAAAGCAAATAATGATGAGTCTTTCCTCTGGTATAAAAGAATGTGACATGTAAACTTTAAAAACATGAATAAACTAATTAAGAATGATTTGGTATCTGGAATACAAAAGAAAGAGTTTACAAGTGATGACCATCGTGTTGCATGCCTAAAAGGGAAGCAACACAAGGTATCTCACGAGCCAAAGGAAAGAAATTCCATCATAAATCCCCTACACTTATTACATATGAATCTCTTTGGCCCCACCAGTGTAATGAGTCTAGGAAGGACCTCTTATTGTTTGGTGATCAGAGATGACTTTACAAGATTCACTTGGGTGTTCTTTCTTAGAACTAAGGATGAGACCCTTGAGATTCTGAAGAATTTCATCTTAAAGATTGAGAATCAATGTGATCAAAAGGTCAAAACCATAAGTTATGATCAAGGAAATGAATTCAAGAATCAAATCCTTGATCAATTTGTGATGAAAAGGGTATTACAAGACAATATAGTGCTCCTAGGAGTCCTCAGCAAAATTGTGTTTCTAAGAGGAGAAACAGGACACTGATTGAAGCTACAAGAACTATGTTGTCTGACACTAAACTACCCATCACCTTCTGGGCAGAGGCAGTGAACACTGCTTGCTATGTGCAAAATAGAGTTTTAGTGGTTAAGACACATGGTAAGACTCCTTATGAACTTTGGCACAAGAGAAAACCTTTCATTGGTTTTCTCAGGTCATTTGGATGTCCTTGCACCATCCTGAATACCAAAGATCAAATTGCTAAGTTTGCTGAGAAATCAGATGATGGACACTTCATTGGATACTCTTCTCAAGCTAAAGGTTATTGAGTATACATTCTCAGAACTAGAGTAGTTAAGGAGTCAACTAATATGACCTTCAATGAGCACACTCCCAGTGTGAAAGGTTCTGGTCCGGATTGGCTATTTGATATTAATTTAGGTACCAACTGTTTTAACAAATCTTGCTAGAATGTTTCAAGGTCCATAGATATACTACCTATAGGTGATCCTGACCCAAGATTTAAGCTAAGAAGACCTTCAAGCTATACATCTTCAGCTCTAGTGGTAACCAATCTTGCAAATGAAGTTTCTACCAACACATCAATGACAAATCCTGCTGATACTTCTAGGGTGCCTTCAAATTCCAGTTTACAGGCACACAACTTAGAAGAAGGAGCTTCAAATGTTGGAGAAAATGGTGGTGGTGAAAGTGATCAGAAATTTCTTCATGCAGATAACCACTCCATTAAAGACAACATCAATGATGTCACACACTTATTGGATCAAGTCAATCTTGATAAGTGTGCTGATGTGGAGGGTGAATCTTTCTTGCCAGATCAGAATTTCTCAAATTTAGATCTGTCTAAGCAACTTGCGGTGATCCCTCAGCTAAGGATCCAAAAGTATCATCCTACCATAAATATCATTGGAGATGTTGGTTCAGGGGTGCGAACAAGAGGATAAACCCATGATGCAAATGTTTGTCTTCACTCTTGTTTCTTGTCCTAGATAGAGCCAAAGAAAATTGATGAGGCTCTAAAGGATGGAAGTTGGGTTGAAGCTATGCAAGAAGAGCTGCTTCAATTTAAAAGGCAAAAGGTTTGGAACCTATGTCCTCTTCCTCAAGGGAAGACTACCATAGGAACCAAATGGGTTTTCAGGAATAAGAAAAATGATAGAGAACTTGTCATCAAGAACAAGGGAAGACTAGTTGTTCAAAGTTATACTCAAGAAGAAAGAATTGACTACACAGATGCATTTGCTCCTGTAGCAAGACTTGAAGCTGTTAGGATATTTCTAGCTTTTGCTGCATCCAAGAACTTCAAGCTTTACCAACTTGATGTCAAGAGTGCTTTTCTCTATGGGGTGATTAATGAAGAGGTGTATGTCAGACAACCACCTGGGTTTGCAGATCCTGATCATCCTGATTATGTCTGCAGGCTTGATAAAGCTCTTCATGGGCTGCACCAAGCACCAAGGAAGTGGTATGAGACTCTATCTCAGTATCTTTGTGAGCATGGCTACAAAAGGGGTACTATAGATGGAACTCTCTTCGTCAAAGGAACAGGAAATGACATAATGCTAGTTCAAGTATATGTAGATGACATTATCTTTGTGTCAACTAATCCAAAGCTCTGCAAAGACTTTGAGAAGCTAATGAAGGACAGGTTTGAAATGAGTGTCATGGGGGATCTCAATTTCTTTCTAGGGATTAAAGTAAAGCAAGTTGACAATGACATCTTCATAAGTCAATCAAAGTATGTACAAGACATACATAAAAGTTTCAACATGAGTGATTGTAAGGTTGCTAAGACACCCATAGCCAGATCATTCCCTTGGACCTTATCTTGAGGGGGAGTGTGTTGATGAACATCTCTATAGGGCAATAATTGGGTCTCTTATGTACCTCATAGCTAGCAGGCCAGATATCATGTTTGCTACATGCATTTGTGCAAGATATCAAGCCAACCCCAAATTGTCACACCTGGTCACTGTCAAAACAATTTTAAGATATCTCAAAGGTGCTCCATCACTTGGCCTTTGGTATCCAAAGAATTCTGATTTTAATCTGTATGCTTATACAAATAGTGACTATAGTGGTTGCAACATGACTGCAATGTCTACATACGGGGATGTCAATTTCTTGGTGGAAGAGTAGTCTCTTGGCAATGTAAGAAACAATCTTGTGTGTCTGCATCAACTACTAAGGCTGAATACATTGCTACTGCAAGCTCCTGTGCTCAAGTGCTTTGGATGCAAAATCAGATGCTGGACTATGGATTCAACTTCAAGGAGACTCCGATCCACATAGACAACAACAGTGTTATCTCAATCACAGAAAATCCTGTGCAGCACTCAAGGACAAGCATATCAACATCGGGTATCATTTGATTAGAGATAATTTTGAAAAGGGATTAATCAAACTAGTCAAAGTTAACACAAATGAACAATATGCTGATCTATTCACCAAAGCTTTTGATGAGCAGGGATTTAAATATCTTGTATCAGCTATTGGGATGATTAACTTTGAATAGCTTTTCTTAAAACTTAATCATATTATTTCTAAAACCTGTGTGTCCTAAGTTGTCTATTTTATCACCATCATAAGCTCTTCTTTTCTTTGGAAGAAAAATCTTTTCAAAAGACATTTCTTAGATTTTTGAAAATTTTGATCTCTTTTCTTTTAGGAAGATTTAAAATTACCTTTGGAAGAAATTTATGTCTTAGTAAACAAATAACTACTTTGGTAATTTTACCTTCGGAAGAAATTTCTGAAATATCTTCTGATGCTTAAAATCAACTTAAGTACTTTTATGTTTTAAAAGAACAAGTTTATTCCGAAAGCTATTTACCTTCGGAAGTTTTCATTCGCCTTAGAATAAAAACTCTGAGTGTTAATTCTCTTTCGAATCAAAATTCTCAAAAAAAACAAAACCTTTGAAATATCTTCCGAAGCCAATTTGCCTTCGGGAGCTTTTTCTACAGAACTTGCGAAGCAAATAACCTTCGGAAGATTTTTCGACTTCCAAGAAAACTACTTTTTTGGCAAAAGTAAACTACTTTTCAGAGGTGGGACCGACATCTGGATTTCAAAGTTTATCATATTTCATTAACTTTATCTCAAATCTTTTTCACATAAATACCCAACGGTTCCCCCCTCTTTCACTATCTTCTTTAATTACACTATTCCTTAAACCTAAATTCTCTCAAACTGCCTTTGTTCTTCATCTTCTTTCAGCCTTAAGCTTCTCAAATGGCCAACCTAAGCCGCAAAAACAACCCAGATTTCTCCATGCAACTTCACAGACAACACAACCAGGTTGCTCTATTAAGTTCTGAGAAAGATGAAAGTTTCTCAGAGGTTTGCCGTTTCCTTGCTCTATCCAACTACTTCACTGCAGGACCGATGAAGGGTATGCACTTACAACAGAACAACACAATGAGGTGAGTTGCTTAGAACACTTAACAGATCAAATAGGGAACTGGTTAACTTGTTAATGAAAGATGCTAAGAACACAAGTAAAAGTGAGACAGAACAAGATTGCAAACAACACAAGTATTTAGTTTTCAAGAATGTTGTATATTGCTTCTTAAGTTCTATTACAAGTTACAAAGCATCGATATTGAAAGTTACAGGTACTTGAGATACTTTATACTACATCCTACAGCCAGCCATACTTTGAAAGCCAGCTGGATACAATTGACTAGATAGCTACAAAATCAAATGTAGAGTCAAAAGGCATATCTGCCTTTTGACTTGTGACTATGACATGCCATCGCTCACATCCTAGTATATTACAAAAAAGATAAAAGTACATAAAGTAGAAAACATGGACTCAAGACCTCAATGTACAGTTACCAAAAGCATGGACCTTTCACCAACTCATGTAAGTTGGTGACTTTACAGAGTTACAGCAGAAAGGTGGTCCAGCTTTATGGTAAAGTACATCAGATAAAGGAATATCTCTAAAAGTCTTCAGAAGAAATTTGTCTTCACTCTTTGGCTTCGGAAGACTTTGTCTTTGAAGCTTCGGAAGACTTCACTTTTGGCTTCGGAAGATGTTGGTCTTGGCTTCGGAAGATTTTACACTTAGAATATTTCTAGTGCATGGTGTAAAACTTCCGAAGCATTTCTACTTCTGTTCTTTAGTGCATGCTTGCAGAGAGACTTTGGATGTTTTGGCTGCATCAGACTTATAGGAATCCTTACATTCACCTCCCTAACCATTGATCCTACTCTTTATGAGGATCATCTGCTTCAATTCTGGAAAACCTGCCAAGAGGTCATCATGGATAGGGAGAAGGCACTGTCTGCTACAGTGCAAGGGAGGACAATCTTCATCACTCCGGCTATCATCAACACTCACTTGCAGCTAGATGATGAAGAAGGTGAGTTGTCATTCCCAAAGGAAGCTGTAAATCATTCCTTTGAGCAGATGGGCTATGAGCGAGATTTCTCCGTAATGACTTTCAGAAAAAGTAAGGTCTCATTCCAGTGGAAATACCTGCTTCATGTGGTTATCCACAGCTTGTCAAACAAGCATGGAGGGTAGGACCAGATTCCTAAGGATCTCTCCTTCATTGTGTATCAAAAGGTCAAGTTCAGGTACTCTTAGTTTGTTTGTACAAATTTGCTTGCTAACTTGGACTCCTTAAAGTATTATATGTTTCCTAGAGGTGGATGATTTAGGCTTCTTCTTCTTAGACTTTGGTTTAGAAGCCATCCTCTTCTTCCTCTTAGAAGATTTTAACTGAGAAGACTGGTCTGCAGCACCTTATTGATCATCCTTGTCTTTCTTAGTTGGGTGTTCCTCCCTCATAGGTTCAGAAGGAGAGGGAGTTTGACCCTGCTGTGGATCAGAAGATGATGCTTGCTGAGGCTCAGCAAGAGGTCCAGGTTGTGTTATCTTAGGTTGTTCAACCTTAACCTCCACTTCAGGTGGGATTTGACTTGGAGGAGAGTATAAGTCAATCAACTCTCCACTCTTGATCTTCTGCTTGATTACCCTGATATGCTCATCCATTATGAATAGAGACATAGGGCCAAGTCTCCTTCTGGAGAATCCATACAGCTTGAAGAAGCTCATCATCCTTTGTCTATCAGCTAACTTTTTCATACTCTTTTGGATGATAGCTCTTGACTTTGCAGCGTCTTACCTCATCTTTCTCTTTGTTGCCTTTTGTTCTTTGAGCACTTGAAGTTCAAGCTGTTTGAGATACTCAAACTCAATGTACTCAAAGGACAAGGGAAGAAATGCGGATGCCTAATAGAGACCTATGGCACTCAGGTAGTTGATCATGTTTTGCCTATATGTTTCTTTGTCTACCTGAGGTTCTTGTGTAGCAGCCACATCCTCTTGCAGAGGACTTTCCTGAAGTGGGGAGAGAGTTGGAGCATGCTTGTATAATCTTTTCTGTCTCTTCTCTTCTTTGAATTGAAGAAGTAATCTTGCATCACTTTTTCCTTCATCTCTCTTAACACTTCCATGTCAGCTAGTTCATTTAATTGCTCTAAGGGAAGAGATAAAATCTCATCTATGTCATAGTTCCTGGTCTGCAGGTAAGTAATCCTGACTGCCCTCAACTCATCTTCTTGAGTGTTTGGTCTGGGGGCAGCCCTGATTGCAGTTTGCATAAATCCTAAAGACCCGGAGGAACTTTCTCCTCTTGCTTCCTCTTCCTCTCTCTCTCCTCCTCCTCAATCTCCTCATGAGTCAAAATCCTTTTCCCTTTGTCACCCACATACCTTTGTGACTCAGGGTGGATAGAGGTTTGGCCTTCATTGCTTGGTGTAGCATCCAAGTTCTGGCCAGAGAGAGGTTGTGAGACACCTTCACCAGTAGGTGTTTCACTAAGGGAATGAATTTCAGAAGCAGTTATTGGTGTGACAGGGCTCTCAGGCTCTATCACTGGGCCTTCAGCCAAGGTTTTCCCTTTGAAGCTAATCTCAGGGTTTGCCTCAGCATCCAGTTGACCAATGACATTACCTGCTTGCCTTTGTCTCCTTCTAAGGCTGAACTCTTCAGTAATTCTGTCTTGAATCCTGAGTGCTAACCTATCAGCTTGTCTTGATTTGCTGGGGTTGACAAGTGGCATGTTGATCAGGTCAAGACCTTCATAGTAGTCCAAGGTCTGAAAATTGAACACTTCTTGCTGCCCTTGAACTCTGTGAAGAATGAGGGCTCTTCTATCAGCATCATACCTCCAACCAATAATGTAGTTTGAAGTTCCTTGAGGTGGAGATGACACGGCCCTTGGAATTCCTTCCTCAAAGAGACTCCTAATGACAGAGTCAATTATGTCCACATTAATGTGAACTTGAGGAAGTCGCTGAGAATGCACAGTTGCAAGTGAGGATGGTGAATCCTCAATGTCCATACTCCCTGAAGAACTCCCAGGTTCTGTGACTATAATGACTTTCTCCTTCTTTTTGGTAGCATCACCCTCTTGCATAGGTGAGCTAGAAGTTAGGTCAACCACATTCACAGGTTTTTGTGTTTCTGGTTGAGCTCTTCTTAAAGGTCTCCCGCTAGTTTCTCCCTGAGATAAGATATCTCAAGTTGCTGATCATTGACCCTATTATGAAAGGTAGTCACCTGAGATTCAAGGTGACTAACCTTAGAGACTAAATAGGAGCATGTTTTTGACAATTTTTGCACCTTTAGTCTCAGATTCCTCTCTTCTTCATCAGAAGATTCATTGAGGGATGAGATGATTGGACCAAAGTCCTCTCTCTCACCACCAGTCTCAGGTTCTTGGCTGTTGGATTTCCTCTGCACATTGACATCCTCATTTGAGGTGTCAATGGGCAGAGTTGCCATGGTTGTGGTCTTAATAATGTAAGCACTTGCAGAAGTGAGAGCCTCTTCCATATGGATATCATGAATAAGTTCATAAGTATCCATCTTAGTTATGGGTGACTGATGTGGGCTAGACAAAGGAGACTCAGGAGTACTCATCTCTCTTTAGGTAGAGGAGGAGTAGAGAGAATCATGGTACTCACTGAAACCTAAGTCTTCATCGGTATAGAATGAGAGTTTAGGAATGGGTTGATTTAAGTCTAATGGTTGGGGATAGTAACTGTCCCCTGAAGGTTGTTCACTTGAGTGTTGAGACTCAGAGTAAAGGCTTAAGGAAGTGTAACACCCGGAAATTTATTATTTTGAAGCCGGCGAAGAAAGAAAAGAAATAAAGTCCAAAGTTGAGGGACCAAACTCGCCAACGAAGAAAAGCCGGGAAATGAGGTGGTATTAGTGGGGAGAGGGCAGCCAACCCTCCCCATTTCCCCCACATTTTAGCCACCTTAGAGAAGAGAAGAGAGAAAGAGGAGAAAAAGAAGAAAAAGTGGTGTTTCGGGTGATTCGAGTGTCCAAATCCGTCGAGTAGCAAGCCAAATCGAAGCTCTTGTCTTTGTGCTCGATTGTGTGAGTTCTAGGACCCCACTTTTACTTTTTTTCAACTGATTTTGGGGCTGGAAGATGTTCAAAACCCGTTTTTACAAGTGTGTGTGTTTGACCCATTTGGGTGTGATGTGTATGATGTGTTTAGAGTATGATTCCGGGCTTGTGTGTGCTTGTGTGGTGTTATAGTATGCATTCCTAAGGTCCAGGAGGGTTAATTTAGGCGTAGAATGGGTTTGGATGAGCTTGGAGGCCGAAAATGGCAGATTGGGTTCGGGATGAACTCCATTCTACATCAGCTAGGACTAGGCGACCGAATGAAGGCCATACGGCCGAATGAGGGCGATTGAAGGTCATTCGCACGATTGGGATTCATTCGCACGATTGAGGGTTCAATCGCACGACTAAGGTTTCAGTCGCACGACTGGGAGCCCAGTCGCATGAGGGTTGTACGACTGAGGGTTCAGTCGCATAGATGCTTAGTCGCATGAGTCCATTCGCATGAGGTTAGTCGCTTAGGTGCCCATTCGCAGAAATCCCATTCGCACAAGGTCCATACGCACGATTTGATGTTCATTCGCATAGATGACCATCCGCATGAGTCCAGTCGCATGATGTTCAGTCGCATGGAGGCCATGCGACTGAAGAGTGTTCATACGCCCGAATAGGGTTGTTGCACTCGAAGGAATGTGTAGTTTGACTTCTGGCCTTCGGGGAAAGGTGCAGATGTAAGTATTGACGTAAGGTAGCCCGTAAGAGCATGTAAGAGGATGGTTATGGCCTAGAGAGCATGTAGGGCATGATGATGATGATGTTGCATGTTTATGCATATTATGAAGGTATGATGTTGCCCTGTATGATGATGATGAATGCGTATGATATGTTCCTTATTACGATGTATGCTTATCTTTCTTGTGGCTTTACTGTCATGCTAATGAATGAATGAATGAATGAAGTATTATGTAATGTAAAGCGAAAGATAATGAAAGAGGAACATGAAGTAAGAATGCATGCATTAATGAAAGATAAATGAACGAAAGAAAGGCTTGCAAGCATATTTATTGGGGTGAGCGACTTTGTGTTGCAAAAGACTCGGATGAAGTGCAATCATTTAGATTGCCTATGAGATGAGCAACCCTGTCGTTGCAAAAGACTCGAGTAAAGTGC
This sequence comes from Flaveria ramosissima, assembly GCA_025215565.1. NCBI lineage: Eukaryota > Viridiplantae > Streptophyta > Magnoliopsida > Asterales > Asteraceae > Flaveria > Flaveria ramosissima. Next base: position 24,122,763 of record CM046031.1, read on the forward strand.
TATCGTAATGTTGCCTTGGGGTGAGCAACCTTGTTGTTGCAAAAGACTCGGATAGCTTGCTATCGTGATGGGCAATTGGGGTGAGCAACCCTAGGGGTGCAAAAGACTCGGATAGCGTGCAATCATTGAGATTGCCATTGAGGTGAGCGACCATGTTGTCGCAAAAGACTCGGAAGAAAGAATGAACGAAAAGAATGGAAGATAACGAATATGATGAAAGATAATAATGATATTATCTGTGTATACGTATGTTGAATGATCGCATGATAAAGGAATGGTTTTCAATGAAAGTAAAGTATATTTATTTTATAAAACTAGAACTCACTCAGCAACGCTGACTTTTATTACATTTTCCAGTTGGCAGGTAAATGATTGCTGAGGATGGCACGGCAAGGCTACTCGGCTCTTTTGGGATGGCATCCAATTATATAGCTTTTGTGATGTAATGCAAACATGAATTTTGTAACCGGATAATGATGTATTATTTGGCAAAAGTAATTATAATGAAACGTGATGTCATTTTTGAATGTTTCCGCTGCAATGATTTCTTAATGTAATGTAATTATATGTTTTATGTGCGATGAATGACCAACTGTAGGCGTCCCGGGAACGGGGTCTTACAAGTTGGTATCAGAGCCAAAGTTTAAGTGAAATGGGTAAATTTTCAAAATAAACCTTAACTTAAACTGAAAATGGGACGAATGGGGAATGGGATGCCAAACTGAGTAGCTGCGTGCCATCAGGTATTTTCTTAAAGTTAACTGGTTTTATGTGCGCATGGTATATGTTATGTGTTGTATGTAGATTTAAATACTGATGTAGTCAGGACAGGTAATACTTGGGGTATGAAGAGTACAGTAAGTGGCTAATCACAACTGGCCACTGTAATTAGGGACTTACTATACTTGACATAAACTGAGTTGTTTCCTTGAATGACCGTGTTGGTGTTTGAATCTTTCAGTGTGTTAGAGAATGGCTGGTGGTAGATCTTCCAGAGCTTCTAGGGGTGGAGGCCGTGATGGCCCTGTTGCTTAACCACGACCTAAAAGAGGAAGGCCTAGAGCTGAGAAAGAGGTTCCTGCAGAACCTGAGACTCCTCATCCAGAAGCTGGGGATGAGAGTGCGAACTTAAGGGCCTAAGTAAAGGAGGTTGTTGTCGAGGAAGTACATCAGGTCATGCAGACGATCTTACCGTCTGTGGTGACCGAAGTCATCAAGGCTGTGAAGGAAGGGGAAAGGAAGGAGAGAAATAGGGCCTCGGGGGAGCAACCGGAGCCTGAAACGATCTTCTCCGATAATGAGGAGGAAGAGGAAGAGGAGCCTGTGCGGGAGGTGGCACGAGGCTGTAACTACGGGGTGTTTATGAGATGCAAGCCCCCTACTTTTGACGGTAATGGCAATGCTGCCGCTGCTCACCGATGGGTGAGAGAAATGGAGGCTGTTCTCGACATCAGCGAGTGCCGAGAAGATCAGAAAGTCAAGTTTGCCACCCACTCCTTCGTAGGACTCGGCACTATGCTGGTGGGACAACATTGTCCAAGCAGAGGGTAATCGGGCGATCGGGAGAATGAGGTGGCCCGAACTGAAGAAGATGGTGATCGAGGAGTTTTGTCCTCATCGGGAAATGGATAAGGTTGAAAGAGAGTTTCTGCAACTGGAGGCGGGAACCATGACACACCAACAGTACACCACGAAGTTCAACGAGATGGCACGTCTGGTGCCAGATCAAGTGACGCCTCTGTCCCGAAAGATCAAGAGGTATATACAGGGTTTGCCGGCAGATATTCGCAGCACATGATCGCCGCCCGGCCGAGCACGTTTAGGTCGGCGGTGGATTTGGCGGGAAGATTGTATGATGAAAGAACGGTGGTGGTGACTGATGGTGGCAGAAAGAGCGGTGGTGAACGAGGCTGGCAGGGGAAGAGATTTGGTCGGGGCAATGCCTCGATGGGTAATAAGAAGGCACGGGTGGATGATCGCCGTGTGGTTATGTCAGGTGCGGGATCGATAAGGTGTGGTAAATGTGGACGGGAGCATAGCGGGGAGTGCAGGTTTGGGTCGAACTTGTGCTTCAGGTGTGGAAAGGCGGGGCACATGGCAAAGGACTGTCGTGCAGTCCGATGTTTTAACTGTGGTGAAGAGGGTCACGTGCTCAAAGATTGTAAGAAGCCGAGGGCTGAGAGTTCAGGGGCGAAGAGGACGGGAGGTGATAGACCGAGGGCGAGCGCCAGGGCATTCACCATGACACAGGAGGAGGCTAGGACGGACCCTGACGTTGTGTCCGGTACGTTTCTGGTGAACCAAACTTTAGCTTCTGTGTTATTTGATTCTGGTGCTAGTAGGAGTTTTATTTCTGCTGCTTTCTGTGCTAAGCTGCATGTTAGTAGTAGACGTGTTGATGCGCCCTTTGATGTAGAAACTGCCATAGGTAAGTCTACCAGGATTTCTGAGATGATAGAGAACTGTGATGTGGATCTCGAGGGTCGTAAGTTTCCGGTTAGACCGTTTGTGATGGCCTTAGGTGGTTTTGATTTGGTTCTTGGGATGGATTGGTTAGCGGACTTCGAGGCGAACATTGTGTGTCGCAAGAAGATGATTCGGTTGTTGGCGCCTGACGGTAGTTCAGTGACAGTGTATGGTGATCGGGTTACTACGATTCCAAAGGTGATCTCAATGGCGGTGGCGGGAAAGTGTATGAGGCGTGGATGTAGTGCCTACTTGGCCTATGTAAAGGATGTGGATACGCCAACACCACAACTAGCCGATGTACCGGTTGTGTGTGACTTTCCAGATGTGTTCCCAGAAGACTTATCAGGAGTGCCACCTGACAGAGAGATTGAGTTTCAGATTGATCTGATTCCGGGTGCCCAACCTGTTGCCAAGGCACCGTATCGGTTGGCTCCGACCGAGATGAAAGAGTTGATGGAGAAGTTGCAAGAGTTGCTTGATAAGGGGTTCATTAGACCGAGTATCTCTCCTTGGGGTGCTCCGCTCCTGTTTGTAAAGAAGAAGGACGGTAGTATGAGGATGTGCATCGACTACCGCGAGCTGAATAAGTTGACAGTGAAGAACCGATACCCCTTACCGAGGATAGATGATTTGTCGATCAGCTCCAGGGTGCCAGTTGGTTTTCAAGGATAGATCTTCGATCTGGGTACCATCAGTTGAAGGTGAAGGAGCAGGATATTCCTAAAACAGCTTTCCGTACGCGTTATGGTCACTACGAGTTTCTTGTCATGTCTTTTGGCTTGACCAATGCGCCAGCTGCTTTTATGGATTTGATGAACCGTGTGTGTCGGCCTATGTTGGATAAATCAGTGATTGTGTTTATTGATGATATCCTGATTTACTCGAGGAGCGAAGCAGAGCATGCCGGACACATTCGGGAGGTTCTAGAGACGTTGAGAAGGGAGAAGTTGTATGCAAAATTCTCCAAGTGCGCGTTCTGGTTGCGCGAATTTCAGTTCTTGGGTCACGTGGTGAATCCTGACGGGATTATGGTGGACCCGGTGAAAGTGGAGGCGGTTATGCAATGGAAGTCACCAAAGACGCCATCCGAGATTCGTAGTTTCTTGGGTTTGGCGGGCTACTATAGAAGGTTCATCCAAGACTTCTCCAAAATTGCTTCTCCACTAACCAAGTTGACCCGAAAAGATGTAAAGTTTGCATGGGGTCAGGCTCAAGAGAAGGCGTTTGAAGAATTGAAGGCGAGATTGACTCAAGCTCCTGTTCTTTCGTTACCCGATGGAAGTGAAGATCTGGTGGTTTATTCTGATGCTTCATACTCGGGGTTGGGGTGCGTGTTAATGCAGAGAGGAAAGGTCATAGCCTATGCATCCCGACAGTTGAAGGTTCATGAGGTCAATTATCCTACTCATGACTTGGAGCTAGAAGCCGTGGTCTTTGCTTTAAAGATTTGGAGGCACTACCTCTACGGGACGAAGTGCACCATATTCACTGACCACAAGAGTCTGAAGTACTTCTTTGAGCAAAAGGATTTGAACATGAGGCAGAGACGGTGGTTGGAACTTATAAAGGATTATGATTGTGAGATCCACTACCATCCAGGCAAGGCCAACGTGGTGGCTGATGCCTTTAGCCGAAAAGAGAGGCCCGAGCCGATTCGGGTGAAAGCCTATCAGTTGATCATGACCTCCGATGTGATGAAGCAGGTTAAAGAGTTTCAAGATGAGGCATTGAAGGAAGATCATCTTAACTCTGAACGAATGAGAGGTCTGGTTGGAGAATTGGGTGAAAACACGCTCGGTGTTAGAACCCGATTTGATCGTGTGTGGATTCCTCGTTTTGGGGGTCTACGGGTGAAGATAATGGAGGAAGCTCACAAGACTCGGTACTCCATTCATCCTGGTGCCACGAAGATGTACCATGATATGAAGAAAGATTATTGGTGGCCGGGTATGAAGTGCGATGTTGTGGAGTATGTGAGTAAGTGCCTTACTTGCTTACAGGTGAAGGCCGAGCACCAAAAGCCGTATGGGAAGATACAACCTTTGGATATACCGGAATGGAAGTGGGAGCATTTCACCATGGATTTCATTACAAAGCTGCCGCGTACCCCGAAAGGGTATGATGCCATATGGGTGATAGTTGATCGTTTGACGAAGAGTGCTCACTTCCTACCGATTCGCGAGACATATTCATCTGAGAGGTTGGCCGATCTGTTCATCAAGGAGATTGTGACTCGTCATGGTGTACCGGTGTCTATTGTGTCGGATCGCGACACCCGGTTTACATCTAAATTTTGGAAGAAGTTCCACGATGCTATGGGGACGAAGTTGCATATTAGCGCGGCTTATCATCCCCAGACTGATGGTCAGTCAGAAAGGACCATTCAGACGCTGGAAGACATGCTTCGGGCATGTGTGATTGATTTTGGTGGAAGTTGGGATGACCACCTACCGTTAGCCGAATTCTCATACAACAACAGTTATCATGCCAGCATTGGCATGCCCCCATATGAGATGCTATACGGTAGGAGATGCAGAACGCCCGTTTGTTTGGGCGATATTGGCCAGAAGGAATTGGGGAGCGTCGAGGTAATCGAGGCTACGACTGAGAAGCTTGAGAAGATTAAAGCCTTCATGAAGGCAGCCAAAGACAGACAGAAGTCGTATGCTGACAAACGACGCAGGCCGATTGAGTTCCAGGTGGGTGACCGGGTTATGTTGAAGGTCTCACCTTGGAAGGGTATCATTCGCTTCCGAAAGCGGGGCAAGTTGAGCCCAAGGTATATAGGCCCTTTCCGAATCATTGCTCGAGTGGGAGAGGTGGCCTATAGACTGGAGTTGCCAGATGAGTTAAGTGGAATTCACCCGACATTCCATGTATCTCATCTAAGGAAGTGCTTAGCAGATGAAGATATGATTGTCCCATTGGAAGATATCGAAGTAGATGAACGGCTCAATTATGTGGAGCAACCAATGGCAATCATCGACCGAAAGGAGAAAAGGCTAAGGAATAAAGTGGTTCCTCTTGTGCTTGTACAGTGGAAGCACAGGACGGGATCCGAATCAACGTGGGAGACTGAGGAAGAAACACACAGCATTATCCACGTTGTTCGAGAAATAACAGGTTTCGGGGACGAAACCTATTTAAGGGGGGTGGACTTGTAACACCCGGAAATTTATTATTTTGAAGCCGGCGAAGAAAGAAAAGAAATAAAGTCCAAAGTTGAGGGACCAAACTCGCCAACGAAGAAAAGCCGGGAAATGAGGTGGTATTAGTGGGGAGAGGGCAGCCAAACCTCCCCATTTCCCCCACATTTCAGCCAACTTAGAGAAGAGAAGAGAGAAAGAGGAGAAAAAGAAGAAAAAGTGGTGTTTCGGGTGATTCGAGTGTCCAAATCCGTCGAGTAGCAAGCCAAATCGAAGCTCTTGTCTTTGTGCTCGATTGTGTGAGTTCTAGGACCCCACTTTTACTTGTTTTCAACTGATTTTGGGGCTGGAAGATGTTCAAAACCCGTTTTTACAAGTGTGTGTGTTTGACCCATTTGGGTGTGATGTGTATGATGTGTTTAGAGTATGATTCCGGGCTTGTGTGTGCTTGTGTGGTGTTATAGTATGCATTCCTAAGGTCCAGGATGGTTAATTTAGGCTTAGAATGGGTTTGGATGAGCTTGGAGGCCGAAAATGGCAGATTGGGTTCGGGATGAACTCCATTCTGCATCAGCTAGGGCTAGGCGACCGAATGAAGGCCATACGGCCGAATGAGGGCGATTGAAGGTCATTCGCACGATTGGGATTCATTCGCAGGGTTGAGGGTTCAATCGCACGACTAAGGTTTCAGTCGCACGAGTCGCACGACTGGGAGCCCAGTCGCATGAGGGTTGTACGACTGAGGGTTCAGTCGCATAGATGCTTAGTCGCATGAGTCCATTCGCATGAGGTTAGTCGCTTAGGTGCCCATTCGCAGAAATCCCATTCGCACAAGGTCCATACGCACGATTTGATGTTCATTCGCATAGATGACCATCCGCATGAGTCCAGTCGCATGATGTTCAGTCGCATGGAGGCCATGCGACTGAAGAGTGTTCATACGCCCGAATAGGGCTGTTGCACTCGAAGGAATGTGTAGTTTGACTTCTGGCCTTCGGGGAAAGGTGCAGATGTAAGTATTGACGTAAGGTAGCCCGTAAGAGCATGTAAGAGGATGGTTATGGCCTAGAGAGCATGTAGGGCATGATGATGATGATGTTGCATGTTTATGCATATTATGAAGGTATGATGTTGCCCTGTATGATGATGATGAATGCGTATGATATGTTCCTTATTACGATGTATGCTTATCTTTCTTGTGGCTTTACTTGTCATGCTAATGAATGAATGAATGAATGAAGTATTATGTAATGTAAAGCGAAAGATAATGAAATAGGAACATGAAGTAAGAATGCATGCATTAATGAAAGATAAATGAACGAAAGAAAGGCTTGCAAGCATATTTATTGGGGTGAGCGACTTTGTGTTGCAAAAGACTCGGATGAAGTGCAATCATTTAGATTGCCTATGAGGTGAGCAACCTTGTCGTTGCAAAAGACTCGAGTAAAGTGCTATCGTAATGTTGCCTTGGGGTGAGCAACCTTGTTGTTGCAAAAGACTCGGATAGCTTGCTATCGTGATGGGCAATTGGGGTGAGCAACCCTAAGGGTGCAAAAGACTCGGATAGCGTGCAATCATTGAGATTGCCATTGAGGTGAGCGACCATGTTGTCGCAAAAGACTCGGAAGAAAGAATGAACGAAAAGAATGGAAGATAACGAATATGATGAAAGATAATAATGATATTATCTGTGTATACGTATGTTGAATGATCGCATGATAAAGGAATGGTTTTCAATGAAAGTAAAGTATATTTATTTTATAAAACTAGAACTCACTCAGCAACGCTGACTTTTATTACATTTTACAGTTGGCAGGTAAATGATTGCTGAGGATGGCACGGCAAGGCTACTCGGCTCTTTTGGGATGGCATCCAATTATATAGCTTTTGTGATGTAATGCTAACATGAATTTTGTAACCGGATAATGATGTATTATTTGGCAAAAGTAATTATAATGAAACGTGATGTCATTTTTGAATGTTTCCGCTGCAATGATTTCTTAATGTAATGTAATTATATGTTTTATGTGCGATGAATGACCAACTGTAGGCGTCCCGGGAACGGGGTCTTACAGGAAGTTGGGCTTGTGAGCTCATCAGGGTGAGCATGAGGAACCTCAGTCCTGGTTGTTGAAGAGATGGGAGTGGTTTGCTCCTCAAGGGAAGTGGGAGCTCTAGTGTCCATTTCCTCCTGTATGGGTGAGTATATGGGGGCCTGTACAGACTCAATAGCTTGAGCAGGGGTTCGTTTGGATTTTCATTGGTAGGTGAGGGTGACATGGGGTCTTTTTGGTGGTTGAGAGGTAGAAGGTGTGGGTTCAACACTAGCTTGTGTTGCTAGATTGTCACCTTGAGCAATGAACTCTAACATTTTTGGGACTAGGGTTGTTTCTACCCCTGATAAGCCTACAGTTGGCTTCTTCATAATTTTAAAGATGCCGGGCTTCATCTGTCCCAATTTAAGAATATTATCTGTTTCCCTCAACTGTGAGCCTAGTTCATAGTTGAGAATATGTTGAACATATCTAGAAAACATATAATACTCTAATGAGTCCAAGTTAGCAAACAAATTTATATAAACAAATTGAGAGTACCTGAACTTGACCCATTGAACCATTCCATGTACTATGAAGGAGAGATCCTCAGGAATCTGGTCCCACCCTCCATGCTTGTTTGACAAGCTGTGGATAACCACATGAAGCAGGTACTTCCACTAGGATGTGACCTTCCCTTTACTGAAGGTCTTTACAGAGAAATCTTCCTCAAAGCCCATATGCTCAAAAGAATGATTTACAGCTTCCTTTGGGAAGGACAACTCAACTTCTTCATCATCAGCTACAAATGAGTGTTTATGATGGCCGGAGTGATGAAGATTGTCCTCCTTTGCACTGTGGCAGACAGTGCCTTATCCCTATCCATAATGACCTCTTGACAGGTCTTCTAAAATTCAAGCAGATGATCCTCATAGAGAGTAGGATCAATGGTTAGGGAGGTGGAGTAATTTGATAGAGCTAAGAAACGGCAAATCTCTGAGAAACTTTCATCTTTCTCAGAGCTTAACAGAGCAACTTGGTTATGTTGCCTGTGAAGTTGCATGGAGAAATCTGGGTTGTTTCTGATGTTTAGGTTGGCCATTTTAGAAGCTTAAGGATGAATAAATATGAAGAAATATGAAGAAAAAAGGCGGTTTGGGAGAATTTAGGTTTAAGGAATAGTGTAATTGAGGAAGATAGTGAAAGAGGGGGGAACCGTTGGGCATTTATGTGAAAAGGATTTGAGACAAAGTTAATGAAAGAGGATAAACTTTAAAATCCGAATGTCGGTCCCACCTCTGAAAAGTAGTTTACTTTTGCCCAAAAAGTAGTTTTCTTGGAAGTCGAGACATCTTCCGAAGGTTATTTGCTTCGGAAGGTCTGAAGAAAAATCTTCCGAAGGCAAATTGGCTCCGGAAGAGATTTCAAAGGTTTTTGAAAATTTTGCTTTGGAAGAGAGTTTTACACTCGAAGATTTTTATTCTAAGAAAAATAAATACTTCCGAAGGTAAATTGCTTTCGGAAGAAAATTGTTCTTTGAAAACGTACAAAGTACTTAAGTTGATTTTAAGCTTCGGAAGATATTTCAGAAATTTCTTCCGAAGGTAAAATCACTGAAGCAATTATTTGTTTACTAAGACATAAACTACTTCTGAAGGTAATTTTGAATCTTCCGAAGAGATCAAGATTTTCAAAAATCTAAGAAAAGTCTTTTGAAAAGATTTTCTTCCAAAGAAAACAAGGGCTTATGAAGGTGATATAATAGACAACTTAGGACACACAGGTTTTAGAAATAAATATGATTAAGTTTTAAGAAAGTCTATTCAAAGTTAATCATTCCAATAGTTTATACAAGATATTTAAATCTCTACTCATCAAAAGCTTTGGTGAACAGCTCAGCATATTGTTCATTTATGTTAACTTTGAGTAGTTTGATTAATCCCTTTTCAAAGTTATCTCTAATCAAATGATACCTGATGTTAATATGTTTTGTCCTTGAGTGCTGCACAGGATTCTCTGTGATGGAGATAGCACTATTGTTGTCTATGTGGATGGGAGTCTCTTTAAAGTTAAATCCATATTCTAGCATCTGATTTTGAATCCAAAGCACTTAAGCAAAACAACTTGCAGCAGCAATGTATTCAGCCTCAGCAGTTGATGCAGACACACAAGATTGTTTCTTGCATGTCCAAGAGACTACTCTTCCACCAAGAAATTGACATCTCCCTGATGTAGACTTTGCAGTCATGATGCAACCACCATAAACACTATCTGTATAAGCATACAGATTAAAGTCAGAATTCTTTGGATACCAAAGGCCAAGTGATGGAGCACCTTTGAGATATCTTAAAATTCTTTTGGAAGTGACCAGATGTGACATCTTGGGGTTGGCTTGATATCTTGCACAAATGCATGTAGCAAACATGATATCTGGCCTGCTAGCTGTGAGGTACATAAGAGACCCAATCATTGCCCTATAAAGGTATTCATCAACACACTCCCCCTCAAGATCAAGTCCAAGGGAGTGATTTCTGGCTATGGGTGTCTTAGCAACCTTACAATCAGTCATGTTAAACTTTTTAAGTGTGTCCTGTACATACTTTGAGTGACTTATGAAGATGCCATTGTCAACTTGCTTCACTTGAATTCCTAGAAAGAAGTTGAGTTCCCCTATGGAACTCATTTCAAACCTGTCCTTCATTAGCTTCTCAAAGTCTTTGCAGAGTTTTGGATTAGTTGACCCAAAATAATGTCATCTACATATACTTGAACTAGCATTATGTCATTTCCTGTTCCTTTGATGAAGAGAGTTCCATCTATAGTACCCCTTTTGTAGCCATGTTGACAGAGATACTGAGATAGTCTCATACCACTTTCTTGGTCCTTGGTGCAGCCTATATAGAGCTTTATCAAGCCTGCAGACATAATCAAGATGATCAGGATCTGCAAACCCAGGTGGTTGTCTTGCATATACCTCTTCATCCATCATCCCATAAAGAAAAGCACACTTGACTAAAAGTTGGTAGACCTTGAAATTCTTGGATGCAGCAAAAGCTAGGAATATTCTAGCAGCTTCAAGTCTTGTCACAGGAACAAACATCTGTATAGTCAATTCCTTCTTGTTCCTAAAAACCCATTTGGTTCCTATGATAGTCTTCCCTTGAGGAAGAGGACATAGGTTCCAAACCTTTTGCCTTTTGAATTGAAGCAGCTCCTTTTGCATAGCTTCAACCCAACTTCCATCCTTTAGAGCCTCATTAATTTTCTTTGGCTCTATCTGGGACAAGAAACAAGAGTAAAAACAAACATTTGCTTCATGGGTTTGTCCTCTTGTTCTCACCCCTGAATCAACATCTCCAATGTTGTTTGTGGTAGGATGAGACTTGTGGATCCTTAGCTGAGGGATCACAACAAGTTGCTTAGACAGATCTAGATTTGAAAATTTTTGATCTGGCAAAGAAGATTCACCCTCACATCACAACACTTATCAAGATTGACTTGATCCAATGAGTGTGTTACATCATTGATGTTGTCTTCAATGCAGTGGTTATCAGCATCAAAAAATTCTTGATCACTTTCACCACCACCATTTTCTCCAACATTTGAAGCTCCTTCTTCTGAGTTGTGTGCCTCAAAGATGGAATTTGATGGCATCCCAGAATCATCAGTAGGATTTGTCTGCTGGTAGAAGCTTCATTTGCAAGAATAGTTACCACTGGAGCTGAAGATATGTAACCTGAGGGTCTTCTTAGCTCAAATCATGGGTCAGGATCACCTGTTGCTAATATATCTGTAGATCCTGAAACATTCTCACAAGATTTGTTAAAACAGTTGGTAACTAAATCAATATCAAATAGCCAATCCGGACCAGAACTTTTCACATTAGAAGTGTGCTCATTGAAAGTCACGACTGACTCCTCCACTACTCTAGTTCTGAGATTGTATACTATATAAACTTTAGCTTGAGAAGAGTATCCAATAAAGTGTCCATCGTCTGATTTCTCAGCAAACTTGGCAATTTGATCCTTGGTATTCAAGATGGTGCAAGGACATCCAAATGTCCTGAGAAAACCAATGAAGGGTTTTCTCTTGTGCCAACGTTCATAAGGAGTCGTACCATGTGTCTTAACCACTAAAACGGTGTTTTGCACATAGCAAGCAGTGTTCACTGCCTCTGCCCAGAAGGTGATGGGCAGTTTAAAGTCAGACAACATAGTTCTTGTAGCTTCAATTAGTGTCTTGTTTCTCCTCTCAGCAACACCATTTAGCTGAGGAGTCCTGGGAGCACTATATTGTCTTTTAATACCTTTTTCATCACAAAATGTATCAAGGATTTGATTCTTGAATTTAGTTCCTTGATCACATCTTATGGTTTTGACCTTGTGATCACATTGATTCTCAATCTTTAAAATAAAATTCTTCAGAATCTCAGGATTCTCATCCTTAGTTCTAAGAAAGAAGACAAGTGAATCTTGTAAAATCATCTATGATCACCAAACAATAAGAGCTCCTTCCTAGACTCATGACACTAGTAGCGCTAAAGAGATCCATATGTAATAAGTGTAGGGGATTAACAATGGAGTTTCTTTCCTTTTGCTTGTGAGATACCATGTTTTGCTTCCCTTTTAGGCATGCAACACAGTGGTCATCACTTGTAAACTCTTTCTTTGGTATTCCAGTTACCAAATAATTCTTAATTAATAATTATAAAGTTTACATGGCACATTCCTTTATGCCAGAGGAAAGATTCATCATTATTTGCTTTAGATAGAAAGAAGGAAATTTCTCCTGAGGGAGATGTTTCTTGCAAGTCCATCTTGTACATGTTCCCCTTCCTGGGGGCTCTGAGCAAGATGTGCTCATGAGGAATGACCACCCCGGGCCTGAGAACAATGCACTCATGCTCAGTAAAGAGCATGTTATGACTCTAATCACAAAATTGGGATACACTAAGAAGATTGTTCCCAAGCTCCTTGACAAAGTTTACCTTCTCAATGCTGAGCTTACCATTTGTGACCTTGCCCATTCCAGTAATGTAACCTCCTGCATCTCCTCCAAAAGCAACTGGTCCTCCATCAATTCTTTCAAACTTTTGGAGTAGTGACCTATTGCTTGTCATGTGCCTGGAACAACCACTATCAATGATCCCTACATTTCTGTTTGTCTTGAGCTGTCCCTGCACAAAAGAGATGATTAGTTACATTTTGAAACCCAAGCCACATTGGTCTTGGGCTCATCAAAAGAAGTTGAAGACAATGCAACAGTGATTGATCCTATAGTAATGCTAGAGGGATCATTTGCTGATGTTGATGAAGAACTTTCAAACTACTTGGTCTTTCTTGACTTCCATACCACCTCTGGAAGCTTAGACTTGACCTTCAATACTTCAGATGTTTTGATGACTTCGGAAGTTTTGATGACTGGCTCTTCGGAAGATCTTGCTTTCACTGCAACAGGATTCAGTGCTTCGGAAGTATTCCTTTCTTCCGAGACCAAATTTTTTTCCGAAGGCAAGTTTCCACTTGTCTTCTTCTTCATTTTGGAGCCTCCGAAGGAAACAGATTTTCCGTTCGAAGCTTGCTTCTTCTTCTCCAAACTCTTAAAAGTTTCTTTCTTGGTCATGTGGAGAGTACTCCTTGGATTGTAAACACAATCTTTAGCAATATGAGAGGTACTCCCACACATAACACAATCCATTTTCTTCCTTCCAGGAGTTTTTCTTTGTGAACAAGGCTGAACTTGATCACTTTCCTTCTCCATCTTCACCTTTGCAGATGTTGTGGCAATTCTTGTTTGGTTAGAACTACCTTTAGAGCAGAATGGTTCAGGTTGTACAGCAGCAATGCATAACTGATCAGCCTTCTTCTTGATGATGGGATGATTTGGACATGAACTAGAACTCTTGTTGATGGAGTTCAAGTTTGTGTCTTCAGCCTTTACTACTTCAAATCCTACAGAGATAAAGACTTGTTTCTGTGCAGAATTGAAGGTATCCTTGATCTCTTAAGCCTTTTTGGACTTTCTTTTGGCCTTTTTGATCAAGTTCTTTCTTCTTGACTTGGTCATCCCAACAGCTTTGCTCTCCTCAGAGGGATGGTGACCCTTCTTAGAATGTTCTTCTTCACTCTTCTTAGAGTCATTCTCCACCATGTCCTCTTCATCCTCTTCAGTCATAGGATCTATGAGGGGAATCTCATCTTCATAAGTTCCACATCTAGCAGATCTTACAGACAAGATTGTGTGTGGAGGAACTATCTCACAAGATCCTAGTCCCTGCTTATTTTGATAACAAACTTTTGCATGCAAGGATGAGGATATTATGTTCTTGATGGTCTCTTTTTCAAGAACACATACCTGAAGTATTGTTGAGTCATGGTTTCACCTGCCTTGAATGTGAAGTTTTCAAACTTCTGCTTCAGGAGATCCTTCTTGTTCTCCTTTGCTTCAGTAGACCCCTCATACATTAGCTTCAGTGCCTCCCATAGTTGCTTGGCAGTTTTGCACTTCTTGAAGCCTCTGTAGATGGAGTTTGGAAGAGCAGTTTGAAGGGCTATCATGGCCTTTTGATCAATCTCTATTCTCTATCTGCTTCAGAGTAATCAGCCACAGCCTTAGGAATCATACCACCACCAGTAGCAGAAGTGGTGCTTGGTATGTAAGGTCCTTCAACAACAGAGTCCCACATCCTGGAGTCTTGAGACTTGATGAAGTCTTCAGGAGTGATCAGTGGAGACATTGTCATAGTTCCAGTTTCCATATCAGCTTTGGTTATAGCTGCCATTTGAGTTGTTAAGTATTTTGTGCGTGTGAGGGATCTTAAGATGGTGAGATCTTATATCAAGAGCCTGAAATGCTCTGATACCAAATGCAGGACCGTTGAAGGGAATGCACTTATAACACAACAACACAATGAGAAGATTTGCTTAGAACACTTAACAGATCAAATAGGGAACTAGTTAACTTGTTAATAAAAGGTGCTAAGAACATAAGTAAAAGTGAGACAGAACAAGATTGCAAACAACACAAGTATTTGGTGTTCAAGAATGTTGTATATTGCTTCTCAAATTCTATTAAAAGTTACAAAGCATCGATATTGAAAGAAAAACAAGTACTTGAGATACTTTATACTACATCCTACAGCCGGCCATACTTTGAAGGCCAGCTGGATACAATTGACTAGACAACTACAAAATCAAATGTAGAGTCAAAAGGCATATCTGCCTTTTGACTTGTGACTATGACATGCCATAGCTCACATCCTAATATATTACAAAAAGGATAAAAATACATAAAGTAGAAAGCATAGACTCAAGACCTCAATGTATAGTTACCAAAAGCATGAACCTTTCACCAACTCGTGTAAGTTGGTGACTTTACAGAGTTGCAGCGAAAAGGTGGTCCAGCTTTATGGTAAAGTACATCAGATAAAGGCATATCTCTAAAAGTCTTCGGAAGAAATCTGTCTTCACTCTTTGGCTTCGGAAGACTTTGTCTTTGAAGCTTCGGAAGACTTCACTTTTGGCTCCGGAAGATGTAGGTCCTGGCTTCGGAAGATTTTACACTTAGAATATTTCTAGTGCATGGTGTAAAACTTCCGAAGCATTTCTACTTCTGTTCTTTAGTGCATGCTTGCAGAGAGACTTTGGATGTTTTGGCTGCATCAGACTTATAAGAATCCTTACAAACTCCCCCTAGGCTGATGCTATCAAAACATTTAAAAGATCTTCAGATGTTTGTAGTCTTCCGCAGAATGATGACCATACCTTTTGATGTGCTCCAAATTATACATAAAAATCCTATCAAAAGCACATCAATTATTCCTTAATATCTTCCTTAAAATGATGAAAATGTACTTAAAAGTGTTAAATTGTGTTTTCAGGTGTTTAAAAGGGCAAGATGGACAAAAGGAGCATATTTAACAAGAAATTGAAGCAATCCGAGCTTTGGACTCCAAGCATGGGGCCGTGCCTCATTAAGCACGCCCCCATGCCTTGCCAGAAACACACCCCCGTGCTAAATTAACACACCCCCGTGCTTGGACATCTGACAGGACAAAAAATACTGTCCCCTAAAAGTAGACACAGGGCCGTGCTCCATAAGGCACGGGGCCGTGCCCCACCACCAACACGGGGCCGTGCCCCATTTAGCATGGGGTCGTGCCCGACACAACCTGCATGTACAAGCCGACCAACTTTCGTAAGCATTGTACTAGCACGGGGCCGTGCCTTTTAAGCACGGGGCCATGCTTAATCACTCCGGAAAGCCTATAAATAGAAGCCTAAGCTCACCATTTTTAGCAAGCTTTGGTGGGAGAGTTACTCTGCTAATTCTCTCGGGAATCAAGACATCAAGATCAATCGGAGGCTCGGGAGGTGCATACAACACTTGGAAGAAGCTTGGAATCACCTAAACGTCATCCATTGTGGATTATCGGTTTGATTGTTCCATTTCACCGATGATCACTTATCTATCTTCTTTGTTATCCGTTGTTATGTTAAAGCTCATCATGAGCTAAACTCTATTTATCATCCTAATCGGATGAAACTTATGTAATTTGTGATGAACTAATGTTGTGATAAATATTATGTTAATGTTATGGTGGTCTTGGGAAAACTATTGATGGGTATCATCTACATTTGAACGGGAAGTTATAACATTATGGTTTGTGATTGTGATTGTCATACAAGGTTGAAAACCGTATGATTAACTTTCATTCACGAAACCGGTCTTCATAATAAATCCATGGCTAATGAACTAGAAATGGTTATTAGAAATCGTATCACTTTAACTTTCTGATCATTTGCGGGTTTCCTTTTATTAGTTCGGAAACTTCAGTAATTGTTACGGTTTTCTAAAATTAATGGTATGTTAGGAAGGAACCTGATCAGTTCTCTTTTTAACATTAAATTATGTTTTTAGAAATCGTATGTCAAATAGGACACAAAAGATTTACCTACATTACTAGGGCTTTGATCTGAGCAGTAAAATCAGCCTGACAGGATCAAGTCACTACGGCAGCAGGATAGTCGAGATATTGCGCCGGCTCATCTTTATAAACATTAACATAATCACAATACATCACCAATTCATCACAATTATATAAGTGGATTCTAATTAGGATGATAACTTTTATTCCCTGATTTTAAATCCAAACGCTTCAATTCTTATTTTACTTTCTTTTTATTGTTTCCTTTTAAACCCTAAAAATCTTTCCAATACAAAATATCACTCTCTTTAACAAAAACCAAATCTGATAGTCAAACATCAAGTTTGTTGAGTAGGCTAGGTGTGTCCACGGATTGATACTCGGTTCTTACCAACACTATATTACCACACGACAGGTACACTGCCTTTTGTGTGTGTGGTTTAGTATTAGTAACAACCAATTAAAACTGAATCTGTGCAATAAATTTTTATCAAATATATATACTATCCGCAGACCATCAAGTTTTTGGCGCCGTTGCCGGGGACACACGACAGTTTGAAAGACAAACTAAATTTTTGACTATCTTGCATATAACCTGTTAATATATTTTTGTTTAAACTTCATTTTTATTTGTAGGTAGTTTGCCTTAGTTAGTTTAGTTATTTTTGCCTGATTCATTTTAAGCCTTAGTTAGTGTTGGATCATAAGAGGCTGTTGCAACCAAAACCATATCACTTAGAAGATTTTGAGTACTACATACAAAGGACTTCCGAAGCCAAGTGTGGGACTTCCGAAGGAAGAAAGAGCTCTTCCGAAGTCTAAGTGTAAAATACACTTCCGAAGGAGAACTCCAACTTCCGAAGGTAAAGAAGCTACTTCCGAAGGTTCAAGACTTGAAGACAAAGTTCTGAAGTCAACTTCCGAAGTATAAAGAAGTCCTTAAAGCCTCGGAAGCATAGAAGCATCTTCCGAAGTATAAGTGGCTTCGGAAGAACTTGTTCTTCCGAAGCCAGTTAACCTTCAGAAGACACTTCTATTATCCAGTAGACATAAGTATGGTCTGTCTGATAGTCCGCTGCAAATCTCTGAGATACTGCATGGCGTTTTCTCAAAAGCCATGTAGTTGACCATACTTTAATCTACTGTTTACCTTTTTATGTTAAGTACAGTTGCCATCTTTAGTTGGTGACAAAAGGTAAGTCATGGACATGTCATGACTACCATATCTTAGATAATACTTTATCTAAGATACCTTAACTATAGCATTGTAGTATATGCTTTAGTCGTAGGTTTCCAGCTGGTATCAAGTATAACCGGCTGTAGGATCTAGTATATATAGTTTCTCATTGTAACTCATGTTCTATGCTTGTAAGTGTCTTGTAATCTTGAGTTGAGAAGTAATATATACAAGTACCTTGAAAATATTTCTGCTTGTTGCTTTGATTACTTATTATATTATTATCAACTCTTGTCAAAGGCATTGCTTCATCTTGTTTGAGTGATATTATAAGTGAGTTTGAGAGAAATACAAGTGTTAAGTGACAAAACCCGATCCTGCAATTGGTATCAGAGCTTTTTAGGCTCTTGATTGTGAGATCTTACCATCCTAATCAACCAGTTTTTCACTCCTCCTTATACCTCACTCAAAAATGGCACTCATCAAATCTGAAGTTGAAATGGGAACGATGACCAAAGCTCCCATCATCGATCCTGAAAACTTCAGGTCTTGGAGTAGAAGAATGGAAGGCTTCATCAGATACCATAATAGCAAGATGTGGCAGTCCATCGTGAATGGCCCGTACAAGCCAAAAGTTGCTGGTGGAAACGGTGCCATGATCGAGAAGGCTGTTGAAGACTACTCCGATGAAGACAGGAAGAAGCTCGACATTGACAGCAATGCTATGACTGTTCTCATGACTGCAATCCCAAACTCCATCATGGTGGGGTTTGAGCATTGCAAGTCAGCCAAAGAACTCTTTGATGCACTTGCTCAAATGTACTCGAGCTCTAATGATTCAAAGAAGGACTCACTGAAGCAGCAGTTCGAGAACTTCACCTATGTTGCTGGAGAAACTTTTAGCCAGCAATACTTCAGGTATATGGATCTTATCTCCTCCCTCCAATCTGTGGGAATCACTCAAGAACTTAGAGACCTTACCAGAAAGTTCATGAGTGCTCTACCCAATGAGTGGACTTTCTACTGTGTCTCCATTAAGAGAACAGAGAATTTAAACACTCTCACCATGACCGAACTCTATGGGATCCTTGATGGATACCGTTTGGAAATGGAAAGCCAGAAGGGTCACCAAGCAAGCAGACCCTTGAGCCTTCCTGCTAGCAACGCTTTAATGGTTGCTGAAGGCTCAGGTATCTCTCAGTCTCAGCAGTACCTGTCATACACCCAGCAGCCATCTTGTTCATCTGGGCCTTACATCACATTCCCTGAGACTCCAAGGTCTCATCAAGCTCAGCAAAGCTCCTTTCAGGAGGGCTGTGCGTTTGTCTCGGGAGTGGACACTCCAATGATCATCAGTTTTGCTTTGATGATCTTGAGTGCTTCAGTCCAGATGACATAGAGTATGTGGACATTGTCCAGCAAATGGCTCTCCTTACCTACAGAGCGAAGAAGTTCTTTAAGAGAACTGGAAGGCAATTCCCTCAAAACCCAATCACTAGCAAGTTTGGGTTTGACAAGAGCAAGGCTAAGTGTTACAACTGTAACCAGCTTGGCCACTTTGCAAGGGAATGCAAGGCTCCCAAGTCCAACCCGGGAACCTCACAGGCCTCCACACATCATTCTACACCAAAGCCCAATGGGAAGTCAACTGAAACTGCAGCTATGGCTCAAGAAGTTGACTGGAGCTTTATGGTTCAAGATGTGACTCTTGCTCAAGCACTCATGGCAGGAACAGATGAAAATAAGGTATATGAACATCTCTGTACCCCTGCTTGTATTGCTAAGGTTAAGTTGTACCAGGACTACAATATGGAAATTAAATCCGATATTGAGTCTTTAAATGTGCTAAAATCTGACTTTAAAAGAGCTGAATCTGACTACCAAAAGAAAATTGAGGAGTTAGAGAAAACTGTATCTCTTTTAAAACATGAACACACCAACTACAAGACTCAAATCAAGGATTTAATATCCAAATTGACTGAGGCTCAACCCAGCTTGTCACAGCTGAGGCTCAAGCCAGGAAGTATGCTATTGCTGAGCAAAACTTCCAAGCCATACTTGCATCATCCTCTCACTCCAAACTTTGTTATCAAAACAAAAGGGGTTGGGAACCAATAAATTGCTCCACCACACTCTTATGAGTCTGTAAGACAACCAAGATGTGGTACTGAAGAGCAAGAGGTTCCATCTGTTGACCCACCTTGTAAAGAGTCAAAGAGTGATGCAACTGTGGAGACCATGACCATCACAGGGAAGGAACAGGTAATTGAGCCCTCCCAGACCAATGATGATCAATCCCTGACCACCAAAGCCAGAAGAAGCAGGGCTAAAGCAGCCAGAAAAACTGCCAAGAAGGTGGCTGAATCCAAGCTGAAGATAGACCCAAAGCAAAAGGGTGTATTCATATCAGCAGGATTCCAGGTGGTTGGACCTTCTGATTCAGGAAAGGAGTATAATACCAGTACTCCTGTCCTACCAAAGGATCAGAAGTTAAAGGGAAAGGTTGCTGATGAGGAGAAAAAGAACAAGAAACAGCAACCCTCCAATTCCCAGAAAATTAACATTGCATGCATAATGTGTGGTCTGCAAAACCACATGGCTAAAGATTGTTACTACAATCCTGCTAGCACACATTATGCAAATAATGTTAAAAGAGAAGGAGTCAGGGAAGGTTTCACATTTGGACCATATCAGATGGTTCAAGTGTTGAAAAAGGGAAAGCTTGTTTCCGAAGCAAGGCTTGTCTCGGAAGAAAACTCTTCTTCCGAGAGGAAAAAGGCTTCGGAAGTGAAAGCTGCAAAGACTCACAAAAGAGTTCCCTTGAAACCATCCCAGAAGAAGACTGCTTCGGAAGAAAAGGTGGTGAAGGTCTCTTCCGAAAAGAAAGAAGCTTCGGAAGAATGCCAAGCTACAAAAGCTTCATCAAGCTCATCTTCTATGATCAACCAAGGGATGGAATGGAAGATCAAGGAAGATGCTGTAGCCCAAACCTCTTCTTCAAAGACATCCATTGAACCCCCATGCATAAATTTTGGTTCAATCATGTCACTTTCATTGGAAGAACCCAAGACCAAAAAGGCTTGGGTTTCCAATCAAAACTAATTATCTCACCTTATGTGCAGGGACATCCATATGACAAGAATAACAACATTTGGATAGTAGATAGTGGATGCTCCAGGCACATGACAGGGAACAGATCTCTCCTTCAACAATTTCAACATTATGATGGAGGTCCTGTCCAGTTTGGAGGTGAGGCCGGAGGATATATTTCTGGCAGAGGAAGTATATCCAACGGAAAATTAAAAGTTGACAAAGTTAACTTTGTCAAACAGCTTGAACACAACCTGTTAAGTGTTTCTCAGTTTTGTGATCAAAAGCATCAAATGCTTTTCACAGAACATGAGTGCATCATCCTCAAACCTGGGATGACAATTCCTCAGGAATTGGTGCTTCTTAGATCTCCCAGGAGAGGGGATATGTACAAGCTTGATATGAACAATGCTTCCCCAATGGGAGAAGTATCATGCTTTCTTTCCAAAGCTGATAGTGATGAGTCAACACTATGGCATAAACGAATGTGTCATGTCAATTTTAAGACAATGAATAAATTGGCTAAAAATAACTTGGTACATGGTTTGCCTAAAAAGGAATTTTTCTGCAAAGATAACTGTGTTGCTTGCCTGAAAGGGAAACAACACAGGTCTTCTCATAAATCCAAAGTTGTTAACTCTATCACTACTCCATTACACTTATTGCACATGGATCTATTTGGTCCCACAAGTATAATGAGCATTGGAAGGAAATCATATTGCCTTGTGATAGTTGATGATTTTACTAGATTTACATGGGTATTCTTTTTAAGAACTAAAGATGAAACTGCTGAAACTTTAAAATCTTTTATTCTTAAAATAGAAAATCAAGTTGATCACAAGGTTAAAATAATTAAAGTGATCAAGGGACTGAGTTTAAGAACTTTGTTCTTGACTCATTCTGTAACTCAAAAGGGATTGCCAGACAATACAGTGCTCCTAGAACTCCTCAACAAAATGGTGTTGCTGAGAGGAGAAATAGGACACTTATTGAGGCTGCTCGGACTATGTTAGCTGATTCAAAGCTGCCTCTAACATTCTGGGCAGAGGCAGTCAGCACTGCATGCTATGTGCAGAACAGAGTTCTTGTAGTAAAGCCACATGGAAAGACCCCTTATGAGCTATGGAACAAGAGGCCACCGTTCATTGGCTTTCTAAGGTCCTTTGGCAGCAGGTGTACCATACTTAACACAAAAGACAATTTAGCAAAATTTGCTGAAAAGTCAGATGATGCCATCTTTGTTGGATATTCCTCCTATTCTAAAGCTTACAGGGTTTATAACATTAAAAACCAACAATTTGAGGAATCCTCCAACATTGTAGTTAATGAGCACACTCCTTGTGTTAGGGGGAATGGACCTGATCATATTTTTGATTTAGAATTGTTTCCAAACTATTCTAAACCATCTTGTGAGAATGTTTCAGCTGGAACAGGTGCTCAAGGCAATTCTGATGAAGATCAACTATTTGAGCTTCCCAGACCTGCTCCAAGTTCTCCAAGAACAACAAATCAAGTTCCTACTATTGAAAGATCTGACAGTATAACCATTTCAAGAAATAGTGGAACTTCAACAAGGGACTCACCTGATGATCTTCAAGTCTCCTCAGGTGATCCTACACAACACCAAGCTGATGGAAGCAGCATTTTGAAGGAACAGGCAACTGTTAATGATGCTTCACAGCAAAGAAATGATGATGTTTCTCTTTCATTCAATCAGTCCTCATTGAATGAGATTGAAACAACAGCTGGACCAAGTATTCAAGCTCCAGAGCAAAATATGTCCAACTTGGACCTATCTTTGCAGCTGGAGGTAATTCCAAGACTTAGAATTCACAATACTCATCCAGCTGAAAACATCATAGGGGAAGTCTCTGAGGGTGTGAGAACAAGGGGACAAACTCACAATGGGAATGTCTGCCTGTACTCATGCTTCTTATCCCAAATGGAACCCAAGAAGGTGGAAGATGCCTTAAAGGATAGTAGCTGGGTTGAATCAATGCAAGAGGAGCTGCTTC
Organism: Flaveria ramosissima; assembly: GCA_025215565.1. Classification (NCBI taxonomy): domain Eukaryota; kingdom Viridiplantae; phylum Streptophyta; class Magnoliopsida; order Asterales; family Asteraceae; genus Flaveria; species Flaveria ramosissima. The sequence continues at coordinate 24,145,619 of CM046031.1, forward strand.
AATTCAAAAGACAGAAGGTTTGGAACCTATGTCCGCTACCATCTGGTCAAGTACCTATAGGCACCAAGTGGGTTTTCAGAAACAAAAGAGATGACAGAGGCTTGATTATCAAGAACAAGGCAAGACTGGTGGTTCAAGGATACACTCAAGAGGAAGGAATTGATTATACTGATGTCTTTGCACCTGTTGCAAGACTTGAGGCAGTTAGGATCTTCCTTGCTTATGCTGCATCCAAGAATTTCACTGTCTACCAGCTTGATGTCAAGTGTGCCTTTCTATATGGGGATATAGATAGGGAAGTCTATGTATGCCAGCCTCCAGGATTTGAAGACCCACAGCATCCAAACTATGTGTGCAAATTGGATAAAGCTCTATATGGGCTGCACCAAGCACCTAGGCTGTGGTATGAGACATTGTCTCAATTTCTTCTGAAGAATGGCTATACTAGAGGAACCATTGACAAGACTCTCTTTATCAGAAAGTCTGGGAAAGACATTTTGCTAGTTCAAGTCTATGTCGATGACATCATATTTGGTTCTTCAAATGACCAAATGTGCAAAGACTTTGAGAGCATTATGAAGAAGAAGTTCGAAATGAGTTCTATGGGAAAAATGGACTTTTTCCTTGGAATTCAGGTAAAGCAACTGAAGGAAGGGTTTTTCATCAATCAATCTAAGTATGTCAATGATATCTTAGAGAGATTTGATATGAAGGATTGTAAAGCAGCAAAGACACCCATACCCAGAAACCATGATTTATGCCCTGACTCTGAGGGGGAGGATACTGATCAACATCAGTATAGAGCAATCATTGGTTCTCTGATGTATCTCACAGCAAGTAGACCTGATATCATGTTTGCAACCTGCATTTGTGCAAGATATCAGGCTGCTCCAAAGGTGTCTCACCTAATTGCTGTCAAGAGAATCCTCAGATACCTCAAAGGAGCACCTAAGTTAGGTCTCTGGTATCCAAGAAATAGTGATTTTAATCTCTATGGTTACTCTGACAGTGATTATGGTGGCTGCAACATCAACAAGAAATCAACATCAGGTGGATGTCAATTTCTTGGTGGAAGGATCATCTCATGGCAATGCAAAAAGCAATCCTGTGTCTCTACATCAACTGCTGAAGCTGAATACATTGCTGCTGCAAGTTGCTGTGCTCAGCTGCTGTGGATTCAAAACCAGATGATTGACTATGGATTCAACTTCATGAGCACTCCTATCCACATTGACAACAACAGTGCTATATCCATCACTGAAAATCCAGTAAAGCACTCAAAGACAAAGCACATTGACATCAGGTATCATTTCATTAGAGATATTCATGAGAAAAATCTTATCAAACTAATCAAAGTTGATTCAAATGAACAATATGCTGATTTGTTCACCAAAGCATTTGATGAACAAAGATTTAAGTATCTTATTACAGCTATTGGGATGATAAACATTGACTAGTTAATCTCAATTGAAAACCTTTTCAATATGTAAAGTCTTATGTCAATACAATCTAAGCCCTGTTACAAAAGATCCTTTCTTATTTAACTAAGTATAAGTTCTTCCGAAGAGAAACTTGCCTTCGGAAGATATCTAGTATAACTTCCGAAGCAAATTTCTCATAGGATAATTTTCTTCTCGGAAGTGTACTAAGTCTCGGAAGAAGCGATTGAGGTAATCTCAGATCTACTTCCGAAGCACTTAATACTCTCCACTTGAAAGCAACATGTATCTTCGGAAGCAATTTATTTACCTTCGGAAGTACATTTGCCTTCGGAAGAACTTTACCTTCGGAAATACCTTATACTCGGAAGAAGGATTTTACTGTGTAACGGAAATCTTTTGGGCCCCACTCTGTAAAAAGTAAAGATTTTGTTAATGATGTCGGATTATTTAAATGGCTTAACCTTACCGCCCCTGTCACATCATCCTCTGAACCCTCACATCATCTTATCCAAACCACCCTTTAAACCGCCATTTCACCCATTTAAATACTTCCGGTTAATCACTTACACTCTTTTTACCAAATTCACTGCCCTAAAAGCTTTCTTCTTCTCCAATTTACCTCTCTCAAGAACTTTTCCTCTGCTATCTTTCTCAATGGCTCTAAACCCTCAGCACAACCAGGTCGCACTCCTTGACTCTTCAAGGGATGCTGACTTCTCTGATATTATCTCTTTCTTAGCCCAATCTTCATACTACACAGCACTGACTGTAAACCCTACCATTTACACCAACCAAATGTCCGAATTCTGGGCAAATAGTCGGGTTGAAACCCTAAATGGGGTTCGTGCTATCAGGTCAAGTGTTTGTGGCCAAGAGTTGGTCGTTACTGAACAAATCATCAGGGAGCATCTTGAGCTCCATGATGAAGGCGCACCGACGGAATTCCCCAAGTCTGAGTTAGATAACTCTTATCTCCAAATGGGATACGGTGGAGATGTAAGCAGGTCTACAGTCTACAAATTCAACTTCTCCTACAAGTGGAAGTTCCTGCTACATGTGGTTCTTCACTGCTTATCTAACAAATCCGGGGGATGGGATCAAATTCCCTATGAACTCGGGTGCCTAGTTCATGGGTTGGTACAAGGCCTGCGCTTCAACTACTCCAGGTTTGTGCTGACTAACCTCATGGGAAATCTGCAAAGGGACACATTCTTTATGTATCCCAGATTTCTACAGCACATAATCAACTGCGAGCTAGATCAGAGTAAGCTTGTCTGTGCAGCTGCTCTGTCTGCTCCTCAAATGAGGCCGACCATCTTCAAAGTTTTGAAGAGAGTGTCTACCAACTACACTGGAAGGGATACCGCACTACTTCCAGGTATGATTGAGCCAATGGCTCCTGGTGACATCCCTGTTATCCCCACAGGTGATGAACCCACACCAGCAACTACCCTCACCATTCCAAATCTACCTTCTCCTCCAATAAAAGTCACCTATCAGAGACGTACCAAACGAACCCTTGTTCAATCTACTCTGATTGAACAAGCCCCTCCTCTTCAAACCAAAAAGGCTAGAGTGGAACAAGGGGCTCCCACTCAGCCAGAGGTCCCCCAATCCTTCACTATTGACCTCAATATGGGTCTTGAGTCTCCTCAGTCTCAGACCCATGAGCCCATAACCCCAGCTGATAGCCCTCAGGGTGAGTCTCTATACTCCCCTGAGCAGCCACCAAGGGACAGCTCAATGCCTTTTGACATTGATCAAAGTCCCGGGTCCTTAGGTCTTCATTCCTTCTCTTTTACTGACCTATTGACCGGAGCTGGTGAAGAGACTATGTCTCTCCAAGGCAATGAAGTTGATCCACAACACCCCATTAAGGATCAACAGAGCCTAGAGAAACCTCTTGTCTCTAGCCCACACCAGCAAAGCCCTACTGAGGTGAGTCCCACTGATGTGGAGGGGACTCATGTAGATTCAGCTGCCACTACTGAAGGAGCCTCATTGGATCCTCAGGACAGTGGTAACGATAGTCAGACTGAATCTACGGCAACCATGCCCTATGATGCCTCTGAAAGAGACATCATTGTGCAAGGGAAACCAGGGTGCCAAGAAACCACATCTGGTGGTGAGGATGAACATACTAGGTATGTTACCTCATCTCCCCGTGATTCTTCCAAAGAAGATGAGGGAAGAATGCAACTCACAATAAGAGACCTACTTTCTAAAGTCTCAAACCTTGAATCAAAGGTTAAGACTTTAGAGGATAGGTCTGCCACTCAGCAACTTGAGATTGAAAGTCTCAAGGTCAAACTAGCTGAGAAACAGATTGAGAGATCTGTTAGGCATGTACCAGTTCAAGTCTCCTTGACCTCTTCCTCTAGCTCATCTACCTCTCAAGATGATGCTACCAAAAAGGGGGAGAATGTTGAGGAACAAAGCCAAAGACAGGATTCCATCAGTCAAGCTCTCACTTCTTTGAGCTCAAGACAACAAGCTGCCATCTTCCCTGAGCCTCCTCCAGTTGTGTTTCAAGTGGATCAAAGGATGCTTCAGGATCTAAATAGGATCTTCAACAAGTTCCTTTTAGAGTCCCTCATTGATCAACCTAGTCCGGATATGTCTGTGATTTACTTTGGAGCTCAAGAGCTTCAGAGGTTGAATGCACCTCCTACCACTGTTGAGGAAGTTGGTCAACCTAAGGCCCAAGTGGAACCTGAGATTGATTTCGAAGGGGAAACTAGGACTGATGGCCCAGCAACTGAAACAGTTGGGACAGAAGGTGTGTTTTCACAGGCTTCCGAAGCACAATTCGAAGCCTCGGAAGAACCAACTCAAACTTCCGAAGCTGAAATTGCTGCTGCGGAAGGACTGTTCTCTCTTTCCGATGATCTAATAGTCACAGATGCAATTCTGGAACTTGCATCTGAGGTTAATAGGGAGGACTTTCTCAGCCAACCACTAGCCATTACATCTGCATTGACCTCAGCTCCTACCTCCACCATCCAACCTGAATCTTCTACCCAAGAACCACCAAAGTCTAGCACTTCCGAAGACATTAAAGGCAAAAGGAAGATGACTTCGGAAGAGCTTCAGGAAGAAGAAAGGCTGGAGAAACTTAAAAGGAAAGGAAGACTGCCAACTGGGAAACTGTTAGCTGCAAGTTCAAAAGCAGCTGCAGCCAACCAAGAGGCAATCAACAATAGAAGAAGGGTGGAGGTAATTGATAGACTTGTCAGTCTAGGGGCTGCCTCGGAAGATGTACTCCTGCTACCATTAGAGGAGCTGATAGAGCTTGAAAAGGCAACCTTGCTGCAAAAACAGCAAAAAGAAGAAGCTGCAAGGTTGGCCTTGGAAGAAGAAAGGCTGAGAAAAGAAAGAGAAGCTGATCTGCAGCTCAGGAGAGAAAGGATCACTTTCCTACTCTCCAGAGGATTCTCTCAAGAGGAGTTGTCTCCACACAACAGTGACACGATCTTGTGGCTCTTTAACAAAGAGCAAGATCAAATGGAGAAGGAGAGAAAGAGAGCTGCAAGGGAGAAGCTGGTAGAGAAGAAGAAGAAGGAAGAAGAGGCTGGACTGTCTGCCGCCAAGAAGATAGGTGACAAAGCTTGGATGAAGAACTATCTTAAAGCTCACGGCTTCTCTGGCAGGCAAGTGGGTCCAATGTCTGAGAAGACTCTCCAACGACATGTCAGTGACATCAAGGCTGACATTCGTGCAGGGAGAAGAAAGGAGATGTATAGAAGGGGACAGGGGATGACCTTCAAAGCCACCCCTCAGCCAAATATCCAAACCCAACATCAACCTGAACCAATACCCTTTCCCTTCCCAATCAAAACTGAACCTGAACCTTTCACCCCTGAACCTACACCTTCACATCTACCAACTCCCTCACCTCAACCACCTAAACTACCCATCATCCAACCTAAAACCTTACCCAGAACCCAACCTCCTAAACCTACCCAACAACCAATCAAACCATCCCCTCAGCCTTCCAAACATCTCTCAATGGAGGAATTCAAGGCGATCAAAACCAAGCTCATCAACTGCACTACTCTGAGCGACATCTCATGTGAGGAGGATACAGTCAACCTGACTTATGTTGATGGATCCTCAAGTTCCCTCACAAGAGATGAGTTTCTTGATCTGCCAAGAGGAACTTTGGACCAAGCCGCAAGACTCTTTGGCCTCAATTCAGATACATTGAATGAGGAAGAAAAGAAGCTGAGGAGAAGGCTGGTGACTCTGCTGGACACAAAGAAAGGAGATAGGGTACCAAGACAATCTCTTGTACCCAGAAAGAAGATAGTCCAGTGGAGGTTCGAAGACTCTTCTCACAACTTTGTTGTTGAGAGAGAGAATGGTGAGATTAACAGGCTGAATGCCTCATCTCTGCTACACTTAAGCAGATTTGATATTGCTGAGTTAGCAGAGAAACCATTCTCCAACCCCTCAAACTCCGAAGTAGCTGCTCACATCAGAAATCATCTAGGCAGCCTTCACATGGCCGAGCTCACTGCAAGAAGCAAGGTCGAAGAGGAGTCAAAACGGAGAGAGGAGGAGGAAAGGAAAGGATCAGCAACCAAAGGCAAAGCCTTTCTTCAAATGGTTGAAGGTCCTGAACTTGAGTCCATAGTTAGATGGGAGTATGACTACAACTCCCGTCAACTAACTCTCTTCAGGGGGTCACAACAAAGGGTGCATGTCATTCAAAGTGATAGACTGGATCTCCTATCCACGAATGACTTGTACAAGCTTCTCAGCACCTACTTCCGGGAAGAACAGAGAGACAGACAAATATCTTTTGTCCCTGGTGCTGAAAACTTTGAGAAGTAGTAGAGATAAGTGAAGTTTTGGTAGCATCAGCCTAGGGGGAGTTTGTTGGATCATAAGAGGCTGTTGCAACCAAAACCATATCACTTAGAGATTTTGAGTACTACATACAAAGGACTTCCGAAGCCAAGTGTGGGACTTCCGAAGGAAGAAAGAGCTCTTCCGAAGTCTAAGTGTAAAATACACTTCCGAAGGAGAACTCCAACTTCCGAAGGTAAAGAAGCTACTTCCGAAGGTTCAAGACTTGAAGACAAAGTTCTGAAGTCAACTTCCGAAGTATAAAGAAGTCCTTAAAGCCTCGGAAGCATAGAAGCATCTTCCGAAGTATAAGTGGCTTCGGAAGAACTTGTTCTTCCGAAGCCAGTTAACCTTCGGAAGACACTTCTATTATCCAGTAGACATAAGTATGGTCTGTCTGACAGTCCGCTGCAAATCTCTGAGATACTGCATGGCGTTTTCTCAAAAGCCATGTAGTTGACCATACTTTAATCTACTGTTTACCTTTTATGTTAAGTACAGTTGCCATCTTTAGTTGGTGACAAAAGGTAAGTCATGGACATGTCATGACTACCAATCTTAGATAATACTTTATCTAAGATACCTTAACTATAGCATTGTAGTATATGCTTTAGTCGTAGGTTTCAGCTGGTATCAAGTATAACCGGCTGTAGGATCTAGTATATATAGTTTCTCATTGTAACTCATGTTCTATGCTTGTAAGTGTCTTGTAATCTTGAGTTGAGAAGTAATATATACAAGTACCTTGAAAATATTTCTGCTTGTTGCTTTGATTACTTATTAATTATTATCAACTCTTGTCAAAGGACATTGCTTCATCTTGTTTGAGTGACTATTATAAGTGAGTTTGAGAGAAATACAAGTGTTAAGTGACAAAACCCGATCCTGCAAAAAGGTAAACAGTAGATTAAAGTATGGTCAACTACATGGCTTTTGAGAAAACGCCATGCAGTATCTCAGAGATTTGCAGCGGACTGTCAGACAGACCATACTTATGTCTACTGGATATATAGAAGTGTCTTCCGAAGGTTAACTGGCTTCGGAAGAACAAGTTCTTCCGAAGCCACTTTACTTCGGAAGATGCTTCTATGCTTCCGAGGCTTTAAGGACTTCTTTATACTTCGGAAGTTGACTTCAGAACTTTGTCTTCAAGTCTTGAACCTTCGGAAGTAGCTTCTTTACCTTCGGAAGTTGGAGTTCTCCTTCGGAAGTGTATTTTACACTTAGACTTCGGAAGAGCTCTTTTTCCTTCGGAAGTCCCACACTTGGCTTCGGAAGTCCTTTGTATGTAGTACTCAAAATCTTCTAAGTGATATGGTTTTGGTTGCAACAGCCTCTTATGATCCAACAAACTCCCCCTAGGCTGATGCTACCAAAACTTCACTTATCTCTACTTCTCAAAGTTTTCAGCACCAGGGACAAAAGATATTTGTCTGTCTCTCTGTTCTTCCCGGAAGTGGTGCTGAGAAGCTTGTACAAGTCATTCGTGGATAGGAGATCCAGTCTATCACTTTGAATGACATGCACCCTTTGTTGTGACCCCCTGAAGAGAGTTAGTTGACGGGAGTTGTAGTCATACTCCCATCTAACTATGGACTCAAGTTCAGGACCTTCAACCATTTGAAGAAAGGCTTTGCCTTTGGTTGCTGATCCTTTCCTTTCCTCCTCCTCTCTCCGTTTTGACTCCTCTTCGACCTTGCTTCTTGCAGTGAGCTCGGCCATGTGAAGGCTGCCTAGATGATTTCTGATGTGAGCAGCTACTTCGGAGTTTGAGGGGTTGGAGAATGGTTTCTCTGCTAACTCAGCAATATCAAATCTGCTTAAGTGTAGCAGAGATGAGGCATTCAGCCTGTTAATCTCACCATTTCTCTCTCAACAACAAAGTTGTGAGAAGAGTCTTCGAACCTCCACTGGACTATCTTCTTTCTGGGTACAAGAGATTGTCTTGGTACCCTATCTCCTTTCTTTGTGTCCAGCAGAGTCACCAGCCTTCTCCTCAGCTTCTTTTCTTCCTCATTCAATGTATCTGAATTGAGGCCAAAGAGTCTTGCGGCTTGGTCCAAAGTTCCTCTTGGCAGATCAAGAAACTCATCTCTTGTGAGGGAACTTGAGGATCCATCAACATAAGTCAGGTTGACTGTATCCTCCTCACATGAGATGTCGCTCAGAGTAGTGCAGTTGATGAGCTTGGTTTTGATCGCCTTGAATTCCTCCATTGAGAGATGTTTGGAAGGCTGAGGGGATGGTTTGATTGGTTGTTGGGTAGGTTTAGGAGGTTGGGTTCTGGGTAAGGTTTAGGTTGGATGATGGGTAGTTTAGGTGGTTGAGGTGAGGGAGTTGGTAGATGTGAAGGTGTAGGTTCAGGGGTGAAAGGTTCAGGTTCAGTTTTGATTGGGAAGGGAAAGGGTATTGGTTCAGGTTGATGTTGGGTTTGGATATTTGGCTGAGGGGTGGCTTTGAAGGTCATCCCCTGTCCCCTTCTATACATCTCCTTTCTTCTCCCTGCACGAATGTCAGCCTTGATGTCACTGACATGTCGTTGGAGAGTCTTCTCAGACATTGGACCCACTTGCCTGCCAGAGAAGCCGTGAGCTTTAAGATAGTTCTTCATCCAAGCTTTGTCACCTATCTTCTTGGCGGCAGACAGTCCAGCCTCTTCTTCCTTCTTCTTCTTCTCTACCAGCTTCTCCCTTGCAGCTCTCTTTCTCTCCTTCTCCATTTGATCTTGCTCTTTGTTAAAGAGCCACAAGATCGTGTCACTGTTGTGTGGAGACAACTCCTCTTGAGAGAATCCTCTGGAGAGTAGGAAAGTGATCCTTTCTCTCCTGAGCTGCAGATCAGCTTCTCTTTCTTTTCTCAGCCTTTCTTCTTCCAAGGCCAACCTTGCAGCTTCTTCTTTTTGCTGTTTTTGCAGCAAGGTTGCCTTTTCAAGCTCTATCAGCTCCTCTAATGGTAGCAGGAGTACATCTTCCGAGGCAGCCCCTAGACTGACAAGTCTATCAATTACCTCCACCCTTCTTCTATTGTTGATTGCCTCTTGGTTGGCTGCAGCTGCTTTTGAACTTGCAGCTAACAGTTTCCCAGTTGGCAGTCTTCCTTTCCTTTTAAGTTTCTCCAGCCTTTCTTCTTCCTGAAGCTCTTCCGAAGTCATCTTCCTTTTGCCTTTAATGTCTTCGGAAGTGCTAGACTTTGGTGGTTCTTGGGTAGAAGATTCAGGTTGGATGGTGGAGGTAGGAGCTGAGGTCAATGCAGATGTAATGGCTAGTGGTTGGCTGAGAAAGTCCTCCCTATTAACCTCAGATGCAAGTTCCAGAATTGCATCTGTGACTATTAGATCATCGGAAAGAGAGAACAGTCCTTCCGCAGCAGCAGCATTTCAGCTTCGGAAGTTTGAGTTGGTTCTTCCGAGGCTTCGAATTGTGCTTCGGAAGCCTGTGAAAACACACCTTCTGTCCCAACTGTTTCAGTTGCTGGGCCATCAGTCCTAGTTTCCCCTTCGAAATCAATCTCAGGTTCCACTTGGGCCTTAGGTTGACCAACTTCCTCAACAGTGGTAGGAGGTGTATTCAACCTCTGAAGCTCTTGAGCTCCAAAGTAAATCACAGACATATCCGGACTAGGTTGATCAATAAGGGACTCTAAAAGGAACTTGTTGAAGATCCTATTTAGATCCTGAAGCATCCTTTGATCCACTTGAAACACAACTGGAGGAGGCTCAGGGAAGATGGCAGCTTGTTGTCTTGAGCTCAAAGAAGTGAGAGCTTGACTGATGGAATCCTGTCTTTGGCTTTGTTCCTCAACATTCTCCCCCTTTTTGGTAGCATCATCTTGAGAGGTAGATGAGCTAGAGGAAGAGGTCAAGGAGACTTGAACTGGTACATGCCTAACAGATCTCTCAATCTGTTTCTCAGCTAGTTTGACCTTGAGACTTTCAATCTCAAGTTGCTGAGTGGCAGACCTATCCTCTAAAGTCTTAACCTTTGATTCAAGGTTTGAGACTTTAGAAAGTAGGTCTCTTATTGTGAGTTGCATTCTTCCCTCATCTTCTTTGGAAGAATCACGGGGAGATGAGGTAACATACCTAGTATGTTCATCCTCACCACCAGATGTGGTTTCTTGGCACCCTGGTTTCCCTTGCACAATGATGTCTCTTTCAGAGGCATCATAGGGCATGGTTGCCGTAGATTCAGTCTGACTATCGTTACCACTGTCCTGAGGATCCAATGAGGCTCCTTCAGTAGTGGCAGCTGAATCTACATGAGTCCCCTCCACATCAGTGGGACTCACCTCAGTAGGGCTTTGCTGGTGTGGGCTAGAGACAAGAGGTTTCTCTAGGCTCTGTTGATCCTTAATGGGGTGTTGTGGATCAACTTCATTGCCTTGGAGAGACATAGTCTCTTCACCAGCTCCGGTCAATAGGTCAGTAAAAGAGAAGGAATGAAGACCTAAGGACCCGGGACTTTGATCAATGTCAAAAGGCATTGAGCTGTCCCTTGGTGGCTGCTCAGGGGAGTATAGAGACTCACCCTGAGGGCTATCAGCTGGGGTTATGGGCTCATGGGTCTGAGACTGAGGAGACTCAAGACCCATATTGAGGTCAATAGTGAAGGATTGGGGGACCTCTGGCTGAGTGGGAGCCCCTTGTTCCACTCTAGCCTTTTTGGTTTGAAGAGGAGGGGCTTGTTCAATCAGAGTAGATTGAACAAGGGTTCGTTTGGTACGTCTCTGATAGGTGACTTTTATTGGAGGAGAAGGTAGATTTGGAATGGTGAGGGTAGTTGCTGGTGTGGGTTCATCACCTGTGGGGATAACAGGGATGTCACCAGGAGCCATTGGCTCAATCATACCTGGAAGTAGTGCGGTATCCCTTCCAGTGTAGTTGGTAGACACTCTCTTCAAAACTTTGAAGATGGTCGGCCTCATTTGAGGAGCAGACAGAGCAGCTGCACAGACAAGCTTACTCTGATCTAGCTCGCAGTTGATTATGTGCTGTAGAAATCTGGGATACATAAAGAATGTGTCCCTTTGCAGATTTCCCATGAGGTTAGTCAGCACAAACCTGGAGTAGTTGAAGCGCAGGCCTTGTACCAACCCATGAACTAGGCACCCGAGTTCATAGGGAATTTGATCCCATCCCCCGGATTTGTTAGATAAGCAGTGAAGAACCACATGTAGCAGGAACTTCCACTTGTAGGAGAAGTTGAATTTGTAGACTGTAGACCTGCTTACATCTCCACCGTATCCCATTTGGAGATAAGAGTTATCTAACTCAGACTTGGGGAATTCCGTCGGTGCGCCTTCATCATGGAGCTCAAGATGCTCCCTGATGATTTGTTCAGTAATGACCAACTCTTGGCCACAAACACTTGACCTGATAGCACGAACCCCATTTAGGGTTTCAACCCGACTATTTGCCCAGAATTCGGACATTTGGTTGGTGTAAATGGTAGGGTTTACAGTCATTGCTGTGTAGTATGAAGATTGGGCTAAGAAAGAGATAATATCAGAGAAGTCAGCATCCCTTGAAGAGTCAAGGAGTGCGACCTGGTTGTGCTGAGGGTTTAGAGCCATTGAGAAAGATAGCAGAGGAAAAGTTCTTGAGAGAGAGGTAAATTGGAGAAGAAGAAAGCTTTTAGGGCAGTGAATTTGGTAAAAAGAGTGTAAGTGATTAACCGGAAGTATTTAAATGGGTGAAATGGCGGTTTAAAGGGTGGTTTGGATAAGATGATGTGAGGGTTCAGAGGATGATGTGACAGGGGCGGTAAGGTTAAGCCATTTAAATAATCCGACATCATTAACAAAATCTTTACTTTTTACAGAGTGGGGCCCAAAAGATTTCCGTTACACAGTAAAATCCTTCTTCCGAGTATAAGGTATTTCCGAAGGTAAAGTTCTTCCGAAGGCAAATGTACTTCCGAAGGTAAATAAATTGCTTCCGAAGATACATGTTGCTTTCAAGTGGAGAGTATTAAGTGCTTCGGAAGTAGATCTGAGATTACCTCAATCGCTTCTTCCGAGACTTAGTACACTTCCGAGAAGAAAATTATCCTATGAGAAATTTGCTTCGGAAGTTATACTAGATATCTTCCGAAGGCAAGTTTCTCTTCGGAAGAACTTATACTTAGTTAAATAAGAAAGGATCTTTTGTAACAGGGCTTAGATTGTATTGACATAAGACTTTACATATTGAAAAGGTTTTCAATTGAGATTAACTAGTCAATGTTTATCATCCCAATAGCTGTAATAAGATACTTAAATCTTTGTTCATCAAATGCTTTGGTGAACAAATCAGCATATTGTTCATTTGAATCAACTTTGATTAGTTTGATAAGATTTTTCTCATGAATATCTCTAATGAAATGATACCTGATGTCAATGTGCTTTGTCTTTGAGTGCTTTACTGGATTTTCAGTGATGGATATAGCACTGTTGTTGTCAATGTGGATAGGAGTGCTCATGAAGTTGAATCCATAGTCAATCATCTGGTTTTGAATCCACAGCAGCTGAGCACAGCAACTTGCAGCAGCAATGTATTCAGCTTCAGCAGTTGATGTAGAGACACAGGATTGCTTTTTGCATTGCCATGAGATGATCCTTCCACCAAGAAATTGACATCCACCTGATGTTGATTTCTTGTTGATGTTGCAGCCACCATAATCACTGTCAGAGTAACCATAGAGATTAAAATCACTATTTCTTGGATACCAGAGACCTAATTTAGGTGCTCCTTTGAGGTATCTGAGGATTCTCTTGACAGCAATTAGGTGAGACACCTTTGGAGCAGCCTGATATCTTGCACAAATGCAGGTTGCAAACATGATATCAGGTCTACTTGCTGTGAGATACATCAGAGAACCAATGATTGCTCTATACTGATGTTGATCAGTATCCTCCCCCTCAGAGTCAGGGCATAAATCATGGTTTCTGGGTATGGGTGTCTTTGCTGCTTTACAATCCTTCATATCAAATCTTTCTAAGATATCATTGACATACTTAGATTGATTGATGAAAAACCCTTCTTTCAGTTGCTTTACCTGAATTCCAAGGAAAAAGTCCATTTTTCCCATAGAACTCATTTCGAACTTCTTCTTCATAATGCTCTCAAAGTCTTTGCACATTTGGTCATTTGAAGAACCAAATATGATGTCATCGACATAGACTTGAACTAGCAAAATGTCTTTCCCAGACTTTCTGATAAAGAGAGTCTTGTCAATGGTTCCTCTAGTATAGCCATTCTTCAGAAGAAATTGAGACAATGTCTCGTACCACAGCCTAGGTGCTTGGTGCAGCCCATATAGAGCTTTATCCAATTTGCACACATAGTTTGGATGCTGTGGGTCTTCAAATCCTGGAGGCTGGCATACATAGACTTCCCTATCTATATCCCCATATAGAAAGGCACACTTGACATCAAGCTGGTAGACAGTGAAATTCTTGGATGCAGCGTAAGCAAGGAAGATCCTAACTGCCTCAAGTCTTGCAACAGGTGCAAAGACATCAGTATAATCAATTCCTTCCTCTTGAGTGTATCCTTGAACCACCAGTCTTGCCTTGTTCTTGATAATCAAGCCTCTGTCATCTCTTTTGTTTCTGAAAACCCACTTGGTGCCTATAGGTACTTGACCAGATGGTAGCGGACATAGGTTCCAAACCTTCTGTCTTTTGAATTGAAGCAGCTCCTCTTGCATTGATTCAACCCAGCTACTATCCTTTAAGGCATCTTCCACCTTCTTGGGTTCCATTTGGGATAAGAAGCATGAGTACAGGCAGACATTCCCATTGTGAGTTTGTCCCCTTGTTCTCACACCCTCAGAGACTTCCCCTATGATGTTTTCAGCTGGATGAGTATTGTGAATTCTAAGTCTTGGAATTACCTCCAGCTGCAAAGATAGGTCCAAGTTGGACATATTTTGCTCTGGAGCTTGAATACTTGGTCCAGCTGTTGTTTCAATCTCATTCAATGAGGACTGATTGAATGAAAGAGAAACATCATCATTTCTTTGCTGTGAAGCATCATTAACAGTTGCCTGTTCCTTCAAAATGCTGCTTCCATCAGCTTGGTGTTGTGTAGGATCACCTGAGGAGACTTGAAGATCATCAGGTGAGTCCCTTGTTGAAGTTCCACTATTTCTTGAAATGGTTATACTGTCAGATCTTTCAATAGTAGGAACTTGATTTGTTGTTCTTGGAGAACTTGGAGCAGGTCTGGGAAGCTCAAATAGTTGATCTTCATCAGAATAGCCTTGAGCACCTGTTCCAGCTGAAACATTCTCACAAGATGGTTTAGAATAGTTTGGAAACAATTCTAAATCAAAAATATGATCAGGTCCATTCCCCCTAACACAAGGAGTGTGCTCATTAACTACAATGTTGGAGGATTCCTCAAATTGTTGGTTTTTAATGTTATAAACCCTGTAAGCTTTAGAATGGGAGGAATATCCAACAAAGATGGCATCATCTGACTTTTCAGCAAATTTTGCTAAATTGTCTTTTGTGTTAAGTATGGTACACCTGCTGCCAAAGGACCTTAGAAAGCCAATGAACGGTGGCCTCTTGTTCCATAGCTCATAAGGGGTCTTTCCATGTGGCTTTACTACAAGAACTCTGTTCTGCACATAGCATGCAGTGCTGACTGCCTCTGCCCAGAATGTTAGAGGCAGCTTTGAATCAGCTAACATAGTCCGAGCAGCCTCAATAAGTGTCCTATTTCTCCTCTCAGCAACACCATTTTGTTGAGGAGTTCTAGGAGCACTGTATTGTCTGGCAATCCCTTTTGAGTTACAGAATGAGTCAAGAACAAAGTTCTTAAACTCAGTCCCTTGATCACTTCTAATTATTTTAACCTTGTGATCAACTTGATTTTCTATTTTAAGAATAAAAGATTTTAAAGTTTCAGCAGTTTCATCTTTACTTCTTAAAAAGAATACCCATGTAAATCTAGTAAAATCATCAACTATCACAAGGCAATATGATTTCCTTCCAATGCTCATTATACTTGTGGGACCAAACAGATCCATGTGCAATAAGTGTAATGGAGTAGTGATAGAGTTAACAACTTTGGATTTATGAGAAGACCTGTGTTGTTTCCCTTTCAGGCAAGCGACACAGTTATCTTTGCAGAAAAATTCCTTTTTAGGCAAACCATGTACCAAGTTATTTTTAGCCAATTTATTCATTGTCTTAAAATTGACATGACACATTCGTTTATGCCACAGTGTTGACTCATCACCATCAGCTTTGGAAAGAAAGCATGATACTTCTCCCATTGGGGAAGCATTGTTCATATCAAGCTTGTACATATCCCCTCTCCTGGGAGATCTAAGAAGCACCAATTCCTGAGGAATTGTCATCCCAGGTTTGAGGATGATGCACTCATGTTCTGTGAAAAGCATTTGATGCTTTTGATCACAAAACTGAGAAACACTTAACAGGTTGTGTTCAAGCTGTTTGACAAAGTTAACTTTGTCAACTTTTAATTTTCCGTTGGATATACTTCCTCTGCCAGAAATATATCCTCCGGCCTCACCTCCAAACTGGACAGGACCACCATCATAATGTTGAAATTGTTGAAGGAGAGATCTGTTCCCTGTCATGTGCCTGGAGCATCCACTATCTACTATCCAAATGTTGTTATTCTTGTCATATGGATGTCCTTTATTTTCATCTGTTCCTGCCATGAGTGCTTGAGCAGGAGTCACATCTTGAACCATAAAGCTCCAGTCAACTTCTTGAGCCATAGCTGCAGTTTCAGTTGACTTCCCATTGGGCTTTGGTGTAGAAGGATGTGTGGAGGCCTGTGAGGTTCCCGGGTTGGACTTGGGAGCCTTGCATTCCCTTGCAAAGTGGCCAAGCTGGTTACAGTTGTAACACTTAGCCTTGCTCTTGTCAAACCCAAACTTGCTAGTGATTGGGTTTTGAGGGAATTGCCTTCCAGTTCTCTTAAAGAACTTCTTCGCTCTGTAGGTAAGGAGAGCCATTTGCTGGACAATGTCCACATATTCTATGTCATCTGGACTGAAGCACTCAAGATCATCAAAGCAAAACTGATGATCATTGGAGTGTCCACTCCCTGAGACAAACGCACAGCCCTCCTGAAAGGAGCTTTGCTGAGCTTGATGAGACCTTGGAGTCTCAGGGAATGTGATGTAAGGCCCAGATGAACAAGATGGCTGCTGGGTGTATGACAGGTACTGCTGAGACTGAGAGATACCTGAGCCTTCAGCAACCATTAAAGCGTTGCTAGCAGGAAGGCTCAAGGGTCTGCTTGCTTGGTGACCTTTCTTGCTTTCCATTTCCAAACGGTATCCATCAAGGATCCCATAGAGTTCGGTCATGGTGAGAGTGTTTAAATTCTCTGTTCTCTTAATGGAGACACAGTAGAAAGTCCACTCATTGGGTAGAGCACTCATGAACTTTCTGGTAAGGTCTCTAAGTTCTTGAGTGATTCCCACAGATTGGAGGGAGGAGATAAGATCCATATACCTAAGTATTGCTGGCTAAAAGTTTCTCCAGCAACATAGGTGAAGTTCTCGAACTGCTGCTTCAGTGAGTCCTTCTTTGAATCATTAGAGCTCGAGTACATTTGAGCAAGTGCATCAAAGAGTTCTTTGGCTGACTTGCAATGCTCAAACCCCACCATGATGGAGTTTGGGATTGCAGTCATGAGAACAGTCATAGCATTGCTGTCAATGTCGAGCTTCTTCCTGTCTTCATCGGAGTAGTCTTCAACAGCCTTCTCGATCATGGCACCGTTTCCACCAGCAACTTTTGGCTTGTACGGGCCATTCACAATGGACTGCCACATCTTGCTATCCTGGTATCTGATGAAGCCTTCCATTCTTCTGCTCCAAGATCTGAAGTTTTCAGGATCGATGATGGGAGCTTTGGTCATCGTTCCCATTTCAACTTCAGATTTGATGAGGGCCATTTTTGAGTGAGGTATAAGGAGGAGTGAAAAACTGGTTGATTAGGATGGTAAGATCTCACAATCAAGAGCTAAAAAGCTCTGATACCAATTGCAGGATCGGGTTTTGTCACTTAACACTTGTATTTCTCTCAAACTCACTTATAATAGTCACTCAAACAAGATGAAGCAATGTCTTTGACAAGAGTTGATAATAATATAATAAGTAATCAAAGCAACAAGCAGAAATATTTTCAAGGTACTTGTATATATTACTTCTCAACTCAAGATTACAAGACACTTACAAGCATAGAACATGAGTTACAATGAGAAACTATATATACTAGATCCTACAGCCGGTTATACTTGATACCAGCTGGAAACCTACGACTAAAGCATATACTACAATGCTATAGTTAAGGTATCTTAGATAAAGTATTATCTAAGATATGGTAGTCATGACATGTCCATGACTTACCTTTTGTCACCAACTAAAGATGGCAACTGTACTTAACATAAAAAGGTAAACAGTAGATTAAAGTATGGTCAACTACATGGCTTTTGAGAAAACGCCATGCAGTATCTCAGAGATTTGTAGCGGACTGTCAGACAGACCATACTTATGTCTACTGGATAATAGAAGTGTCTTCCGAAGGTTAACTGGCTTCGGAAGAACAAGTTCTTCCGAAGCCACTTATACTTCGGAAGATGCTTCTATGCTTCCGAGGCTTTAAGGACTTCTTTATACTTCGGAAGTTGACTTCAGAACTTTGTCTTCAAGTCTTGAACCTTCGGAAGTAGCTTCTTTACCTTCGGAAGTTGGAGTTCTCCTTCGGAAGTGTATTTTACACTTAGACTTCGGAAGAGCTCTTTCTTCCTTCGGAAGTCCCACACTTGGCTTCGGAAGTCCTTTGTATGTAGTACTCAAAATCTTCTAAGTGATATGGTTTTGGTTGCAACAGCCTCTTATGATCCAACATTACTTTCACGTATTTTACAATTTAACCCCTATAGTTTTTTACTTTCAACTTTAATCTCTTATACTTTTCATCTTTGATAACTTTTCGTTTTACGTTTCAGTTAAAATTTTATAAGTTAACACACCTCAACGTGCGCGTGTGGTTCAACGTTTTTATGCATATTTTTCTCCGTTTAACGGCTCAATCACAACGCGTGGGTTTTAGATCGACTTAATTATTATCTTTAATGTTTTACGTTTCACGCGCGGGGTTCAACGTTTTTACATTACACGTGCGGGGTTTCAACGTCTTTACGTCTACTTTCATTTGTTTTTATTAGTTCGGCTTTTATT
The DNA here is from genome assembly GCA_025215565.1 of Flaveria ramosissima. NCBI lineage: Eukaryota > Viridiplantae > Streptophyta > Magnoliopsida > Asterales > Asteraceae > Flaveria > Flaveria ramosissima. The sequence goes on from CM046031.1 coordinate 24,164,127, forward strand.
TCTTTTTTAGTACGAGTTTTCCGGTATTGGTGATCGTTGATTATGGTGTGAAATTCCTGCTACTTAACAAGGTTCTACGACCCCGCCGCGACTCGGGGGCTTTACACTGGTTTATGCTATTTTCTTTAATATCTTTAATTAAAACAGTTATTTTAAAGCTTGAAAATTAAAATTTACAAATTATTTTGAGAAGTAAAAGAAATACAACTAAGGGGTATCACTTGTGTTTGAAATAACCCTAATAAATGAAGCTGGATGCTTCTCATTGTCTGCCTTGGTCCCCCCTGCTTTGACATTCACCTCCTGTGCTCTCATTCACTCTTTCCCCTTCATAAACAAGCACCCAAAACCCCCCATACTCTATGTTTTGAATATCCCATCAACTTTCTATTATTCAAATCCAACCTTAAACAGCTTTGTCTCGAAAGATTTTTTAGTTATGTTCTGTAATATTCAAGTAGATGTCAATGGTGAACACTTATTCTTTGTTGATAAGGTAAATCCTCCCCCTTTGCCTAAATGATTTCGTATTAGCAGTGTCTCTTTTGGTCAAACTTTTACTATCTAATCTGACCCATCTTCAAAATGTTGAAAAGGGTTTGTTTTCTTCATTCATTTAACCGTGTGTCTGTGTGTTTTTTTTTGCTCAGAACAGAGGCAATATGATCTTATTTTTACTATTTTGTTCGAGTCATATTCATTTTCATATCGTTTTAAGTTGAATTAGATTTGGGTTCTCTTTCACAGTTGAAAATCGAATCTTTCTTTGCTGTTGTATGTTTGTTTTTAGCTTTATGGAGTGTTTCTCTACTATAATTTGACTTTTATGTATGACCCATGTTCAAGTTGAACAAAAGTCAGTTTCTTTTGTCACGGAATAGCTCAAACTCTCTGTTTTAGTGTTACAGATATTAATTCAAGTCCTGTCTTTTAATTGTTATTAATCCATCCATTTTGAATACTAATTGCATATTTTTCAGAATATTCTTGCTGATTATTCAAATCGAGTAAGCAAATTACTTCGAGAGATCACCAACAACGCGAAACTCGTATTGAATGATTTCCCAGGTGGAGCAGAGTGTTTCGAGCTCATTACAAGATTTTGCTACAACAATGGCACCATTGACATAACTCCTTCCAACATATTCTTGCTTCATAGTGCTAGCACTTTCATGGAAATCACTACTTTGATCAAGCAAACCGAGTTGTACCTTGAAGGGATTCATTGTTGGACATGGTCCGAATTCGTGAACGGTTTAAAACAATGCCACATTTTATACCCTTTCATGAACAATTCACCTATTTTTCAAGATTTCTTGAATACCCTTTTGGGAAACTTAACTATTCCTTGTTACGAATCTAGTTCATGCCCTTCTTCCTCAAACAGCTCTAGTTTTCGGTTTTCTTGTAGTGATAATAGCCCAAAGAGTTCAAGATGCAATACCCGTGTAGATTATTGGAAGTTCGATGATCTTTCTTTTTTGGGCATCGATTTATTCGAATATCTAATCAAATCTATGATATCTTTACGTTTGGATCACACTAGAATATCTTCACTCATCATTCATTACCAAAAATCAAAGTTCTTCTCAAGTTATTCACATGACCACAAGTGCAAAATCTCGGAAACTAACATCAATCTGTTGAGTTTGCTCAATGGTAGCGTGTTTTCATGTAGAGGATTACTCGACGCCTTTGGCATGAGCTTGAGTTGGAATCTGAGACAGAATGAAAGATCAAAGCTGGAGAATTTACTTGGTTCGCGATTAGATGAGTTTACGATCGATGATTTGCTTGTTCGTAGTAGGAAAAAGTCCGCATATGATGTGGATATGGTCCTGCGGTTGATAAAAGTTTTTATACTCGAACGAAGGATTAACGAGCTTTTTGTCCATCGAGTGAAGAAAGTCGGGTTGTTGTTGGATTTGTTCCTGTTAGAAGTGGCTCCTGATCCTTTCTTGAAACCATCTAAGTTTTTGGCATTAGCCTTGGCCTTGCCTAATATCTCTAGGCAATCCCATGACAGACTCTACCATGCAATTTACTTATACCTTGAGGTTATATTTTGTTCTATAATCACAAGAAAATCTTCATTAATTTGCACATGATCGATCTTTTTCATTCTTACGTTATATTATGTTTTGAATAGGTGCATCGGCTTTTAAACGAAGAACAAACTAGGAAGCTGTGGAGTGTTGTTGACCTCAACAAGTTGTCGATGGTCACGACGAGACTAAACCTTGCAAGAAACGAAAACACAAGGCGACTACCGTTAGTTAAACAAAATCGGTTCAAGGGTTTTAGGGTTCCCAGAAAACAAGCCCCAAAAGTGGCACAAGATACGCCACAATTGATGCTAAGGAAATCAAGAATGTTAGACCCATGTGATGCTAAATCCTTGCCACGACTATGTCACTAGTACAGATTTTGTTCACATAACGTTTTGACTTGATAATATTTGTAAATGTTGACGTCCTTATTTGTATCGGATAATCAGGGATATAATTGCCTTTCATATCTATTTAAGAAAATGAAGATGAGCACTTGCATTAAAAAATGATGAAATAGATAAAAATTGGTATATTTTGATTGAACTAAACAAGCCAAATGTGTTGGGCACGGATATTATAGCAACGAAAACTATTAAAAATATGTTCCACAAACACCGGGTGATAGACAAACCTAATCGACGAACAGAAAACTTTCTAATACCTTTTAATAATGTTTGCAACTTCTACTCTCTTAAAAGTTAAAACCCTCTAATGAGGGCAGTTGTATTTATTATAAGTTCTTGGGTGTTACACGTTTTGTTATTTGTGGTCCATCATGTACATACGGCCATATCATTTTCTTAGGGTTTGCCTACATATGGTGATAGATCTTGTATACCTTACTTAATGAATAATAAATCATTTCTATTTAAATTATCTTTGATTCAATCATGGTATTAAAGCCGAAATTAGCCTAATTTGTCATCATCATTCTTCTCTACAACCTTCGTCTTCCCTTCTTCATTGTCTTGCTTGTCAATGTTATTCTTCTTTCTTCATTTCCTTAATCGGCTACTATATCTACATCATAAAACACATATGTGAGCATTTTTTTTTTCAATCAAAATGTCTTTAGTTTCTGACAAGTCGAAAATGAGTAGGCATCTCAAATATTCTTTGAAAATTGCATCCACTCAAAGTTGTACTAAATTGCTTGGAATTATGGCTACTCGTGTATGTCGCGTGCTAGTGTCTAAACGATTATATAAAGGCGTACCCCGTAATGCATACATTCCCCAAAAACGAATTGAAACATTAGTGACCCATGTCAATAAATTATAATGCCTCAATATGTTGATATGTATAACTTATCGATTGTTAAAATGAGATTCCTAACATCTTTGGGAAAAAACGTAAATATTTTATGAGCTCTAAAACCCATACCAAAACACATGGGATCGTTTCATAAAATTGTACAAATACTTAAAATGGTTCACTAAAATTTGTACTCCGACCTTTGTTCTTATTTATTTGAATTAATGGGAGAAAATATAACGTATTTCCCCTTTCTTATTTCAATAGTACGTACATCAATTGACGTAATAATTATAATGCAGTCTATATAGTTCGTAATAAATTACATACTAAAGAAAGCATAAATATATACAACGTTTGGAGTATTTTAATCTTCATATTTCCAAAAACAACCATCTAATACATTTTTTATTGATTTCAAAAGCCTAGAAAATAAGTTGTGGAGTTCAAGATTTATTGAAAAGTTTGATGAAGATGATGACAAACAGAAAAAGACAAGAGTGGTCGTGATCTATGTCTTCTTTTAAACTAATAAAATCGAAAAATGTGACCCATAAAATAATCAATGGATGTTTCTAATGGAATATTTATGTGAATTGTCGAGCTTTGAGTTTGACTTTTTTTAAAGACTTTTGTGCCATCTATGTGTTTAGAAGATTCTTAAAATATTTTGGGCCATTTGTAAAGTTTCAATGTAGTGTTCGTTGCTATAAAAAGTTAATTTAAACTATAAACAACAATATTTAACTTAAGTTATGCCAAAGCTCACCTACCTTTGCCTTTTTATTCATACCAATAATATAAAATCTTATATAAATTATAGTGTTGTTAAAGATACAAAAACACAATTTATTGGTTACCATTGATACAACACTATTCTTCTTCTTATTCCATCAAACCTTGCACTTGCAAGGATTTGAACCTACACCACTAGGGGCGGCCCAATGGGCTTGCTTGTAAAGCATTTGCTTTAGACCCTTATTTTTACGGGGTCCTATTTTTGTAAATATTTTTATATGTTTATTTATATGTAATTGGGCTTTTATTGGGTTGTTGGGTACGAGTAAAGGGAATAAAAGGAAATAGGGAGCAAGAAAAAAATGTCGCTCATGCTGAAAATTGTCTGCATTCATAGAAAGCAAACGTGTAGAAGGAATCGAATCGTCAAAGCCTTGAACAAGCGTTTGTGCTCATCTCCTCAAAATATTCGGCACTTATGTGTTCACCGCCCTCGAAATCGAAATACAAATAATCAATTAATAGTTCATTGCTTTTGTGTAAGTTTTTATACGGATTCCTATAAGTCTGATGCAACTCAAAACATCCAAAGTCTCTCTACAAGCATGCACTAAAGAACTGAAGTAGAACTGCTTCAGAAGTTTTACACCATGCACTAGAAATATTCTAAGTGTAAAATCTTCCGAAGCCAAGACCAATATCTTCCAAAGCCAAAAGTTAAGTCTTCCGAAGCTTCAAAGACAAAGTCTTCCGAAGCCAATTAGTGAAGACAGATTTCTTCCGAAGACTTTTAGAGATATGTTTTAATCTGATGTACTTTACCATAAAGCTGGACCATCTTTCCGCTGCAACTCTGTAAAGTCACCAACTTACATGAGTTGGTGAAAGGTCCATGCTTTTGGTAACTATAAATTGAGGTCTTGAGTCCATGCTTTCTACTTTATGTACTTTTATCCTTTTTGTAATATATTAGGATGTGAGCTATGGCATGTCATAGTCACAAGTCAAAAGGCAGATATGCCTTTTGATTCTACAATTGATTTTGTTTGTGTCTAGTCAATTGTATCCAGCTGGCTTTCAAAGTATAGCCGACTGTAGGTTGTAGTATAAGTATTCCATGTTCTTGTATCTTTTTCTTTATGCTTTGTAACACTTGTAATAGAACTTGAGAAAGCAATATACTGCATCCTTGAAACCCAATCTCTTGTGTTATTTTGTTCTGTCTCTTACTCATTACTTGTGTTCTTAGTATCATACTTGTGGTTAATCCAGTTTACTGTTTGATTAAGTTTGGTTAATCTTCTCTTTGTATTGTTGTGTTGTAAGTGACCACCCTTCACCGGTCCTGCAATTGGTATCAGAGCATTTCAGGCTCTTGATATAAGATCTCACCATCTTAAGATCCCTTACACACACAAATACTAAACTTTTCAAATGGCAGCCATTTCCAAGACTGATATGAAAACTGGAACCATGAACAAGTCCTCACTGATCACTCTTGATGACTTTGATACCTGGTGTATGAGAATGGAAGGTTTCATCAGGTCTCTAGACTCAAGAATGTGGGAGTCTGTTGAAAATGGACCTTTCATACCCAGCACTCCTTCTGCTACTGGTGCTGGTATGATTCCCAAAGATGTGGCTAACTACTCTGATGAAGATAGAAAGAGAGTAGAGATTGACAGAAAAGCCATGACAGCCCTTCAAACTGCCCTTTCAAACTCTGTGTACAAAGGTTTCAAGAAGTGCAAAACAGCTAAACAGCTGTGGGATGCACTAAAACTGATGTATGAAGGCTCCTCTGATGCTAAAGAGAACAAGAAGGATCTCCTGAAGCAGCAGTTTGAAAACTTCACCTTCAAAATAGGTGAAACCATGACTCAGCAATACTTCAGGTATGTTGAGATAGTGGATACCCTTGTGGATGGAGGAGTTCCTCTTGAAAATAGAGACATTGTAAGGAAGTTCATGTCCTCACTTCCTAGGCAATGGACACACTATTGTGTGGTGATCAAGAGGACTGAAAATCTCAAAACTCTTACTCTGACAGAGTTATATGGGATTCTCAGTGGCTACCAGATGGAGATGAATATGCAAGGTTCATCTGGCAACTCCAACAATCAATTGGGTTCAGCCCTACACGTGGTTGAAAGGGATAGCATAGAACCCCAACATCATCTCATATGCTACCCTGACAATTCACCAAAGGGTCCTTTTATCACCTTTCCAGAGACACCCAGGAAGAACTACACTCAAGGAAGCCCATTCCAAGAGACAAGCTCTTCTCAAGCTTTTGTGTCTACAGATGAAAGTTGTGGCAACTCTCTTTTCACTCTTGAAGACCTAGATTGTATCCATCCAGATGATCTGGAATACATGGAAATAGTCCAGCAGATGGCTCTTCTCACTCATAAAGCCAAGAAGTTCTACAAGAGAACTGGAAGGAGGTTTCCAAGCAATGCAACCAGTGGAAAGTTTGGCTTGGACAAAAGCAAAGTCAAGTGTTACAACTGTAACCTGATGGGCCACTTTGCTAGAGAGTGTAAGGCACCTAAAACAAATGGTGGCCAAGCACAAACCAGACCAAACTACACTGAGAAAGCCTCTTAAAATGAGAAGCCAAAGCAACAAGCTGCTGTTGCTGTTGAAGAAGGAGGCTTTGACTGGAGCTTTCAGGTGGAAGATGCTTCTCCAAACCAAGCACTAATGGCAGATCATGATGAAACCACGGTATTGGAACATCACTGTACTCCTGAATGCATTGCTAAAGTTAACAGATACAGGTCCTATAACTTGGAGATGAGATCTGATCTTGAGTCCTTAAACATTTTAAAATCTGATTTTAGAAAGTCTGAAAATGATTATAAACTAAAGATAGAGGACTTAGAGAAAACCATTTCAGTTCTAAAACATGAGCATACAGATTTTAAGACTCAAATCAAAGATCTCATAACCAAGCTGATTGAGTGCCAGGCTGAGCTTGTGATCAGCAAAGCCAGGGCAGAAAAGAGTGTTCTTGAAGAAGAGACCTTCAAGAACATGATATCCTCGTCCCTGCACAACAAGGTGTGTTATAAAAATAGACAGGTACTAGGATCCAATGAGATAGCTCCTCCACACATAATCTTGTCTGTAAGATCTCCTAGGTGTGGAACATGCGAAGATGAACTTCCTCTCATAGATCCTATAAGTGAAGAGGATGAAGAAGAGATAGTGAAGAATTCCTCTGAGAAGAGTGAAGAGGAGGATTCTAAGAAGGGCCACTATCCTTCTAGGGAGAAGAAAATTACTGTGATGACCAAGTCAATGAGAAAAAACTTGATCAGAAAGAGCAAAAGAAAAACAAGGAAGGCTCAAGAGATCAAGGCTACTTTTGACTCTAAGCAGAAACATGTTTTTATCTCTATGGGGTTTGAAGTAGTAAAGACTGAAGACATCAACCAAAACTTTTCAGCTAAGAGTTATGGTTCTTGTTCAAATCATCTCAGTACCAAGAAGAAGACTGATCTGCTGTGTACCACTGTAGCACAGCCTGGACCATCAAACTCCAAGAACAGTTCCCAGCCCATAAGAACTGTCTCAGCATCTGCAAAGATGAAGGTGGAGAAGGGATGTGACCAAAGACAGTCTTGTTCTCATAAGAAGACTTTTGTGAAGAAGAAAATGTTATGTGTCATGTGTGAAAGTACCTCTCACATAGCTAAGGATTGTCCATACAATCCTAAAAGTACTGTTCATATGACCAAGACAAAGACTTCAAAGAGTTCAAGGAAGATTCAACGGAAGGAAAATCTGTTTCCTTCAGAAGCTCCAAATCTAAGAAGAAGGCAAATGGAAAATTACATTCGGAAGAGAAGTTGGTCTCGAAAGAAAGGAATTCTTCCGAAGCACTGAAGTCTGCTGTAGTGACTGCAGAATCTTCCGAAGGTTCAGTCATCAAAACTTCCGAAGTCCCAAAAGCTTCAGAAGTTTTGAAGGTCAAGTCCAAGACTCCAAAGGTGGTGTGGAAGTCTAAGAAAGACCAAGTGACTGAAAATTCTCCATCAACAACAGCTCAAGATCCTCCTAGCACAACCATAGGATCTATTACTGTTGCATTACCTTCTATTATACTTAGTGAGGCCAAGACAAATAAGGCTTGGGTTTCCAAATGTAACTAATCATTTTCTTTGTGCAGGAACAACTCAAGACAAACAAGAATGTCTGGATCATTAATAGTGGCTGTTCCAGGCACATGACAGGAAATAGGTCACTACTCCATAACTTTGAGAGAATTGATAGAGGACCAGTTGCTTTTGGAGGAGATGAAGGTGGTTACATTTCTGGAAGGGGCAAGGTCACAAATGGTAAGCTCAGCATTGAAAAGGTAAACTTTGTCAAGGAGCTTGGATACAATCTTCTGAGTGCATCCCAATTTTGTGATCAGAGTCATAACATGCTCTTTAGTGAGCATGAGTGCATTGTTCTTAATCCTGGAGTGGTCATTCCTCATGAGCACATCCTGCTTAGAGCCCCCAAGAAAGGAAATATGTACAAGATGGACTTGCAAGAAACATCTCCCTCTGGAGAAGTTTCATGCTTTCTGTCTAAAGCTAATAATGATGAGTCTTTCCTATGGCATAAAAGAATATGCCATGTAAACTTTAAGAACATGAATAAACTAATCAAACATGATTTGGTAACTGGAATGCCAAAGAAAGAGTTTACAAGTGATGATCATTGTGTTGCATGCCTAAAAGGGAAGCAACATAAGGTATCTCACAAGCCTAAGGAAAGGAACTCCATCACTACTCCCTTACACTTATTACATATGGATCCCTTTGGCCCCACCAGTGTAATGAGTCTAGGAAGGACCTCTTATTGTTTGGTGATCACAGATGACTTTACAAGATTCATTTGGGTTTTCTTTCTTAGAACTAAGGATGAGACCCCTGAGATTCTGAAGAATTTCATCTTAAAAATTGAGAATCAAAGTGATCACAAGGTCAAAACCAAAAGATGTGATCAAGGGACTGAATTCAAGAATCAAATCCTTGATACATTTTTTGATGAAAAAGGTATTACAAGACAATATAGTGCTCCCAGGATTCCTCAACAAAATGGTGTTGCTGAGAGGAGAAACATGACACTAATTGAAGCTGCAAGAACTATGTTGTCTGACTCTAAACTGCCCATCACCTTCTGGGCAGAGGCAGTAAACACTGCTTGCTATGTGCAAAACAGAGTTTTAGTAGTTAAGACACATGGTAAGACTCCTTATGAACTTTGGCACAAGAGAAAACCTTTCATTGGTTTTCTATGGTCATTTGGATGTCCTTGCACCATCTTGAGTACCAAAGACCAATTGCCAAATTTGCTGAGAAATCAGATGATGTCACTTCATTGGATACTCTTCTCAGGCTAAGGCTTATAGAATATACAATCTCAGAACTAGAATTGTTGAGGACTCAGCCAATGTGACTTTCAGTGAATACACACCTTGTGTGACTGGTTCTGGTCCTGATTGGCTATTTGATCTTGATTTTAGTTACAAACTGTTTTAACAAATCTTGTGAGAATGTTTCAGGATCTGCAGAAAATTTAAATACTGGTGATCCTGATCCAAGATTTGAGCTAAGAAAACCTTCAACTCATACATCTTCAGCTCCAGTTAGAACTACTTCAGCAAATAAGGTCTCTATCAGCACTACAATGATAAATTCAGCTAATACATCTGGGGTGCCTTCAAATTCCAGCTCAGAAGCTTCACAACCAGATAAAGATACCTCAATTGTGGAAAACAACAATGGTGATGGTGAAAGTGATCAGGAATTCCTTGATGCTAATAACCACACCATAGATGACAACATCAATGATGTCACACACTCATTGGATCAAGTTAATCTTGATAAGTGTGGTTGTTGGATCTAGAAAGGCTGTTGCAACCAAAACCAAGTCACTTAGAAGATTTTGGTACAACAAACAAAGGACTTCCGAAGCTAAGTATGGAACTTCCGAAGGAAGAAGGAGCTCTTCCGAAGACTAAGTGTAAAACACACTTCCGAAGGAAAACTCCAACTTCCGAAGACAAAGAACCTACTTCCGAAGATCAAGACTTAGAGAGAAAGATATGAAGTCAACTTCCGAAGTTCAAGAAGTCCTCAAAGCCTCGGAAGCATAGAAGCCTCTTCCGAAGTATAAGTGGCTTCGGAAGAACAAGTTCTTCCGAAGCCAGTTAACCTTCGGAAGACACTCCTATTATCCAGTGGACATAAGTATGGCCTCTCTGACACTCCGCTGCAAATCTCTGAGATACTGCATGGCGTTTTCTCAAAAGCCATGTAGTTGACCATACTTTAATCCACTGTTTACCTTTTTATGTTAGTATAGCTTGCCATCTTTAGTTGGTGACAAAAGGTAAGTCATGGACATGTCATGACTACCATATCTTAGATAATACTTTATCTAAGATACCTTAACTTTAGCATTGTAGTATATGCTTTAGTCTTAGGTTTCCAGCTGGTATCAAAGTATATCCGAGTGTAGGATCTAGTATATATAGTTTCTCATTGTAACTCTTGTTTTATGCTTGTAAGAGTCTTGTAATATCTTGAGTTGAGAAGTAATATATACAAGTGCCTTGAAAAATATATCTCTGCTTGTTCCTTTGTTACTTATTATATTATTATCAACTCTTGTAAAAGACATTACTTTATCTAATTGAGTGTTTCCATAAGTGAGTTTGAGAGAAATACAAGTGTTTAGTGACAAACCCGATCCTGCAATTGGTATCAGAGCTTTTTAGGCTCTTGATTGTGAGATCTTACCATCCTAATCAACCAGTTTTTCACTCCTCCTTATACCTCACTTAAAATGGCCCTCAACAAATCTGAAGTAGAGATGGGAACGATGACCAAAGCTCCCATCATCACCCCTGAAAACTTCAGGTCTTGGAGCAGAAGAATGGAAGGCTTCATCAGGTATCAAGATAGCAAGATGTGGCAATCCATTGTCAATGGCCGTATAAGCCAAAAGTAGCTGGTGGAAACGGTGCCATGATTGAGAAAGCCGTTGAAGATTATTCAGATGAAGACAGGAAGAAGCTTGACATAGACAGCAATGCTATGACTGTTCTTATGAATGCAATCCCAAACTCTATCATGGTGGGGTTTGAGCATTGTAAGTCTGCCAAAGAACTCTTTGATGCTCTTGCCCAAATGTACTTAAGCTCGGATGATTCCAAGAAGGACTCACTGGAGCAGCAGTTTGAGAACTTCACCTATGTTGCTGGAGAGACTCTTAGCCAGCAATATTTCAGGTACATGGATCTCATTTCTTCCCTTCAATCTGTGGGAATCACTCATGAACTCAGAGACCTTACTAGAAAGTTTATGAGTGCTCTACCCAATGAGTGGACATTCTACTGTGTCTCTATCAAGAGAACAGAGAATCTGAATACACTCACCATGACCGAACTCTATGGGATCCTTGATGGATACCGTTTGGAAATGGAAAGCAAGAGGGGTCATCAGACAAGCAGACCCTTGAGTCTTCCTGCTAGCAACGCTTTAATGGTTGCTGAAGGCTCAGGAATCTCCCAGTCTCAGCAATACCTGACCTACACCCAAGAGCCATCTTGTTCCTTTGGGCCTTACATCACATTTCCTGAGACTCCAAGGTCTCAACAAGCTCAGCAAAGCTCCTTTCAGGAGAGCTGTGCATTTGTCTCAGGAAGTGGGCACTCAAATGACTATCAATACTGCTTTGATGATCTAGAGTGTTTTAGCCCGGATGACATAGAGTATGTGGACATAGTCCAACAAATGGCTCTTCTAACCTACAGAGCAAAGAAGTTCTTTAAGAGAACTGGAAGGCAATTCCCCCAGAACCCAATCAACAGCAAATTTGGGTTTGACAAAAGCAAGGCCAAATGTTACAACTGTAACCAACTTGGTCATTTTGCAAGGGAATGCAAGGCTCCCAAGTCCAACCCGGGAACCCCACAGGCCTCCACACACCCCTCTACACCAAAGCCCACCGGAAAGTCAACAGAGACTGCTGCAATGGCTCAAGAAGTTGACTGGAGCTTCATGGTTCAGGATGTGACTCCTGCTCAAGCACTCATGGCCGGAACAGATGAAAACAAGGTATATGAACATCTCTGTACTCCTGCCTGTATTGCTAAGGTTAAACTGTATCAGGACTACAATATGGAAATTAAATCTGATATTGAGTCTTTAAATGTTTTAAAATCTGACTTTAAAAGGGCTGAATCTGACTACCAAATAAAAATTGAGGAGTTAGAGAAAACTGTGTCCCTCTTAAAACATGAACATACAAACTACAAGACTCAAATCAAGGATTTAATATCCAAATTGACTGAGGCTCAAGCCCAGCTTGTCACTGCTGAGGCTCAAGCCAAGAAGTATGCTATTTCCGAGCAAAACTTCCAAGCCATTCTTGCATCATCCTCTCACTAAAAATTTTGTTATCAAAACAAAGGTGGGTTGGGAACCAATGAAATTGCTCCACCACACTCTTATGAGTCTATAAGACAACCAAGGTGTGGTACTGAAGAGCAAGAGGTTCCATCTGCTGACCCACCTTTTCATGAGTCAAAGAATGATGCAACTATGGAGACCATCACAGGGAAGGAACAGGTAATTATGCCCTCCCCAGCCAATGATGATCAAACCCTGACCACTAAAGCCAGAAGAAGCAGAGCTAAGGCAGCCAGAAAAACTGCCAAGAAAGTGGCTGAATCCAAGCTAAAGATAGACCCAAAGCAAAAGGGTGTATTCATCTCAGCTGGATTCCAGGTGGTTGGAAATTCTGATTCAGGAAAGGAGTGCAGTACCAGTACTCCTATCCTACCAAAGGATCAGAAATTAAAGGGAAAGGTTGCTGATGAAGAGAAAAAGAACAAGAAACAGCAATCCTCTCATTCCCAGAAAGTTAACGTTGCATGCATAATGTGTGGTCTGCAAAACCACATGGCTAAAGATTGTTACTACAATCCTGCCAGCACACATTATGCAAATAATGTTAAAAGAGAAGGAGTCAGGGAAGGTTTCTCATTTGGACCATATCAAATGGTTCAAGTGATGAAAAAGGGAAAGCTTGTTTCCGAAGCAAGGCTTCTCTCGGAAGAAAATTCTTCTTCCGAAAGGAAAAAGGCTTCGGAAGTTAAAGCTGTAACGACTCAGAAAAGCAAAAGAGTCCCCTTGAAACCATCCCAAAAGAAGACTGCTTCGGAAGAAAAGGTGGTGAAGGTCTCTTCCGAAAAGAAAGAAGCTTCGGAAGAATGCCAAGCTACAAAAGCTTCAACAAGCTCATCTTCTATGATCAACCAAGGGATGGAATGGAAGATCAAGGAAGATGTTGTAGCCCAAACCTCTTCTTCAAAGACATCCATTGAACCCCCATGCATAAATTTTGGTTCAATTATGTCATTATCATTGGAAGAACCCAAGACCAATAAGGCTTGGGTTTCCAATCAAAACTAATTATCTCACCTTATGTGCAGGGACATCCATATGACAAGAATAACAACATTTGGATTGTAGATAGTGGATGCTCCAGGCACATGACAGGGAACAGATCTCTCCTTCAACAATTTCAACATTATGATGGAGGTCATGTCCAGTTTGGAGGTGAGGCCGGAGGATATATTTCTGGCAGAGGAAGTATATCCAATGGAAAGTTAAAAGTTGACAAAGTAATTTTGTCAAACAGCTTGAACACAATCTGTTAAGTGTTTTTCAATTCTGTGATCAAAAGCATCAAATGCTTTTCACAGAACATGAGTGCATTATCCTCTAACCAGGGATGACATTTCCTCAGGAATTGGTGCTTCTTAGATCTCCAAGGAAAAGGGATATGTACAAGCTTGATATGAACAATGCTTCCCCAATGGGAGAAGTATCATGCTTTCTTTTAAAGCTGATGGTGATGAGTCAACACTATGGCATAAACAAATGTGTCATGTCAATTTTAAGACAATGAATAAATTGGCTAAAAATAATTTGGTACATGGTTTGCCTAAAAAGGAATTTTTCTGCAAAGATAACTGTGTTGCTTGCCTGAAAGGGAAACAACACAGGTCCTCTCATAAATCCAAAGTTGTTAACTCTATCACCACTCCATTACACTTATTGCACATGGATCTATTTGGTCCCACAAGTATAATGAGCATTGGAAGGAAATCATATTACCTTGTGATTGTTGATGATTTTACTAGATTTACATGGGTATTCTTTTTAAGAACCAAAGATGAAACTGCTGAAACTTTAAAATCTTTTATTCTTAAAATAGAAAATCAAGTTCATCACAAGGTTAAAATAATTAGAAGTGATCAAGGGACTGAGTTTAAGAACCTAGTTCCTGACTCATTTTGTAACTCAAAAGGGATTGCTAGACAATATAGTGCTCCTAGAAGTCCTCAACAAAATGGTGTTGCTGAGAGGAGAAATAGGACACTTATTAGGCTCCTCGAACTATGTTAGCTAATTCAAAGCTGCCTCTAACATTCTGGGCAGAGGCAGTCAGCACTGCATGCTATGTGCAGAACAGAGTTCTTGTAGTAAAGCCACATGGAAAAACCCCTTATGTGTTATGGAACAAGAGGCCACCGTTCATTGGCTTTCTAAGGTCCTTTGGCAGCAGGTGTACCATACTTAACACAAAAGACAATTTGGCAAAATTTGCTGAAAAGTCAGATGATGCTATCTTTGTTGGATATTCCTCCTACTCCAAAGCCTATAGAGTTTATAATATTAATAACCAACAATTTGAGGAATCTTCCAACATTGTAGTTTATGAGCACACTCCTTGTGTTAGGGGGAATGGCCCTGATCATATCTTTGATTTATAATTGTTTCCAAACTATTCTAAACCATCTTGTGAGAATGTTTCAGCTGGAACAGGTGTTCAAAGTGATTCTGATGAAGATCAACTGTTTGAGCTTCCCAGACCTATTCCAAGTTCTCCAAGAGTTGCAGCAAATCAAGTTCCCACTATTGAAAGATCTGACAGTATAACCATTTCAAGAGATAGTGATACTTCAACAAGGGATTCACCTGCTGATTTTCAAATCTCTTCAGGTGACCCTGCACAACACCAAGCTGATGGAAGCACCATCTTGAAGGAACAGACAAGTGTTAATGATGCTTCACAGCAAAGAAATGATGATGTTTCTCTTTCATTCAATCAGCCCTCATTGAATGAGTTTGAAACAACAACTGGACCAAGTATTCAAGCTCCTGAGCAAAATATGTCCAACTTGGACTTATCTTTGCAACTGGAGGTGATTCCTAGACTCAGGATTCATAATACTCATCCAGCTGAAAACATCATAGGGGAAGTCTCTGAAGGTGTGAGAACAAGAGGACAAACTCATAATGGGAATGTCTGCTTGTACTCATGCTTTTTATCCCAAATGGAACCCAAGAAGGTGGAAGATGCCTTGAAAGATAGTAGCTGGGTTGAATCAATGCAAGAGGAGCTGCTTCAATTCAAAAGACAAAAGGTTTGGAATCTATGTTCGCTACCATCTGGTCAAGTACCTATAGGCACTAAATGGGTATTCAGAAACAAAAGAGATGATAGAGGCTTGATTATCAAGAACAAGGCAAGACTGGTGGTTCAAGGATACACTCAAGAGGAGGGAATCGATTATACTGATGTCTTTGCACCTGTTGCAAGACTTGAGGCAGTTAGGATCTTTCTTGCTTATGCTGCATCCAAGAATTTCACTGTCTATCAGCTTGATGTCAAGTGTGCCTTTCTATATGGGGATATAGATAGGGAAGTCTATGTATGCCAACCTCCAGGATTTGAAGACCCACAACATCCCAACTATGTGTGCAAGTTGGATAAAGCTCTATATGGGTTGCACTAAACACCTAGGCTGTGGTATGAGACATTGTCTCAATTTCTCCTGAAGAATGGCTACACTAGAGGTACCATTGATAAGACTCTTTTCATAAGAAAATCTGGGAAAGACATCTTGCTCGTTCAAGTCTATGTTGATGATATCATATTTGGTTCCTCAAATGACCAAATGTGCAAAGACTTTGACAGCATTATGAAGAAGAAGTTCGAGTTGAGTTCCATGGGAAAAATGGACTTTTTCCTTGGAATTCAGGTAAAGCAATTGAAGGAAGGGTTCTTCATCAATCAATCTAAGTATGTCAATGATATCTTAGAGCGATTTGATATGAAGGATTGTAAAGCAGCAAAGACACCTATAGCCAGAAACCACAATCTCTGCCCTGATTCTGAGGGGGAGGATACTGATCAACATCAGTACAAAGCAATTATAGGTTCTCTGATGTATCTCACAGCAAGTAGACCTGATATCATGTTTGCAACTTGCATTTGTGCAAGATATCAGGCTGCTCCAAAGGTGTCTCACCTAATTGCTGCCAAGAGAATCCTCAGATACCTCAAAGGAGCACTTAAACTAGGTCTCTGGTATCCAAGGAATAGTGATTTTAATCTCTATGGTTACTCTGACAGCGATTATGGTGGCTGTAACATCAACAAGAAATCAACATCAGGTGGATGTCAATTTCTTGGTGGAAGGATCATCTCATGGCAATGCAAGAAGCAATCCTGTGTCTCTACATCAACTGCTGAAGCTGAATACATTGCTGCTGCTAGTTGCTGTGCTCAGCTGCTGTGGATTCAAAACCAGATGATAGACTATGGATTCAACTTCATGAGCACTCCTATCCATATTGACAACAACAGTGCTATATCCATTACTGAAAATCTAGTGAAGCACTCCAAGACAAAGCACATTGATATCAGGTATCATTTCATTAGAGATATTCATGAGAAAAATCTTATCAAACTAATCAAAGTTGATTCAAATGAACAATATGCTGATTTGTTCACCAAAGCCTTTGATGAACAAAGATTCAAATATCTCATTACAGCTATTGGGATGATAAACATTGATTAGTTAATCTCATCTGAAAACCTTTTAATGTGTAAAGTCTTATGTCAAAATAATCTAAGCCCTGTTACAAAAGATCTTTTTTTAAATTTTATCTAAGTATGAATTCTTCCGAAGAAAAATTAACCCTCGGAAGATATCTTGCATATCTTCCGAAGCAAATTTCTCCCAGGATAATTTTCTTCTCGGAAGAGTGTTAAGTCTCGGAAGAAGCGATTGATTTCATATGTTGATACATGTATGTCCCTAGATCATGATATGAAATGTAATAGATCTTGTTTATCTGATTCTGATGTAATTTGAAATGATTAATGAAATGATATTGATTGTTTGTGATTTGTAATGCCTAATATTTCATTAATGAATCGATATTGAATTGGTTAATTAGGTTTGTGATTGTTTGAATAGTTACATATAATGTTATATTAATTAATACATTCAAACTTAACATAATGAAGTTCTCATGCGAATGGACCACACGCATGAATAACTTCATACGATTGACTCAGTCGCACGACTGAACCAGGAGACTGGATCAGTCGTATGACTTAGACATAAGATTGGCTCAGTCGCACGACTGAACACTCAGTCGTGCGGATGAATCAACCGCATGGTTCAATCGTACGACTGAACCATACTTATGGTCCAGTCGCCCGAATGAACAATACTAACCTATAAATACAACCCAATTCATGGAAAAACATAAGCATTCATTCTATTTCGACTCCAGACGTACACTAGCCATCTAGAAGCCTCCCAATTCGTTCTCCAAGTTCATAGAACACATTAGATCGATTCCCAATCGATTTCTAACGTTAGTTTCAATTCTTTATTGATTCTTCGTGTGTTCTCACTGATTGGATTGCCAATCAAATAGGATTCCGCACTATTTGATCTGGTTTACACGCTAATCACTCGGTATTTCGTTCAAATACCAGGTCCTAACAAGTGGTATCAGAGCTTTGGCTCTTGATTACGTGTGATTCAATCAAGATTGATAAAAAGTTTGTGTTTTTGCACTAAAAACGCAATCTTTTGTGTCAAAAAGTGATCTTGGACGTTCCCTGCTCATCAAGTTTGAGTTTCTACGGACTTAGGCGATTAGAGTTTGCGAAATTTCGAATTTTTACGGCCAAACCACGTTTAACCTAGAAATTTTTGCAAAACAGCAGCTTCAGTCGCACGAGTGAGCCATTCGCACGACTGGACTTCATTCGCATAGCCCAGACGCACGATTGGACCTAGTCGCATCTCCATTCGTACGATTGAACCATTCGTTCGCAGTGTTCATACGCATCAGCTTCATTCGCACGACTGAACCAATCGCATAGTTCAGCCGCACGATTGAACCAGTCGCATAGTTCATTCGGACGGATAGACCAATCACATCCTTCAGTCGCATCAGTTGACAGTTTGTGTTAGTAGACTTAAAGCTATTCAACATGAAAGATCAAATGTCAGCCTTTACTGCTGGAAAGGACTCTAGGATCCAGAACCAGCTGTTACTTGAGAGTGAGGTGGGTAATCATAATAAACCACCAAAGCTCTTAACTTTAGATGAGTTTTCCCATTGGAAACAACGTTTTGAGATCTACCTCAATGGAGTGGATCCGAATCTGTGGGAAGCTATCGAGATTGGGTATAGTACGCCGGTGGGAGCAGATGGAGTAAAGCTTACCTTAGGAGGGATGACAGACGCGCAGAAAGTTAAATATAATGCAGAGAAGAGAGTTTATGCATTGATTACACAGTCTATCCCTAAAGACATTTTCCACCAGTACTCAGAGAATAAGCAGTCCAAGAAACTATGGGATGAACTGGAAAAGAGGTACGACGGGAATGCTTCGCTGAAGGCAATCAAGGCTAAGGAGTTAAAGAAGGAATTCGATAACTTCTCATCGATGGGAAACGAGAGTTTGGACGACGTTATTGATAGATTTTACCATCTAATGAGTGAACTGCATACACATGGGGTGGCTACTACCATGGAAGAAAAAGTTACTAACTTTGCAGACGGATTGCCGGAAAAGTGGGCTTCATTCGTGTCTAACCTGAGACAGAATGAAATGCTGGCAAAGCTGGATATAAATGACTTCATTCTAAAGTTGCGAGAAGAAGCACTTAGGATAAAGTACAGAGCTCAGAAGTCTTCATACACTCAGAATCCAGCTTTGTACAATGCCACACCTCAAGCTAAGACATCTGGAGCACCTCTCCAGACTGTGTCTAGCTCATCGGGTCCTTCACATGCTTCTCCTTCAGGATCAGACACGTCGGGGTCTTCTTGTACCCATTATATTGGATCTGAAGCGAATGCTACTAAACTGAAGACCGAGAACCTTGGTAATGTGACCGTAGAAGTAGCTCGAGAACACATGGATCTTTTGGCTGCAGTGGTTCATTCTTATGATGGACTTGTTGCTGGGAAGATTGGTAACTGCCATCTGACAGACGAGGACTACGAGCAGGTGGACGAGATGGAGCTGGAGAGAATGGATATTATGTGGGCCTTAGCTAGTGCTGTCCGGAGGGCGAAGAAGTTTGTGAAAAAGACTGGACAGAACTTGGTAGCTACTAAGGATACCACATTTGGCTTTGACAAGAGTAAAGTGACCTGCTTCAACTGTGGAGAGAAGGGGCACTTCAAGAGAGAATGTGTTAAGCCAAAGAAGACGGGTAACGGGAACCCATTCTCGTCATTCACTCGCCAAGACAAGCAAGCTACTAGTTCTACTTCATCAAGTAAGGATCCAAAAGCCTTGACTGCTCATGATGATGAAGGACAGGACTGGAGCTTTAGGTTTGTCTCTCCAGGGGAATCAAACATTGCAAGTGTAGAAGACATAGATGATGATTCCACGAGTGAAGGAGATCTAGCAGTTGAGATAGCCATGTCAAATATTGAAGAAACAACTGCTTCTGAGGTCAGCTACAAGCCTAAAGAGGAGTCTACCATAGCAAAGACAGAAAAGAAAGAATCACCAGAACCAGAGACATCTGATGCTGCGTTGATGGCTAATTCTTCTGAACCTACTCAGGTAAGTACCACTGACTAAATGTTCAATAATCATGCTTGTTCTGATTGTGATACTTTTAGAAATAGCATAGATGAGAAATTTTCTAGGTTATTGGATCATAATGATAACTTAGTAAAAGATTTGTAACTATGCACTGAGGCTAATAGAGTATTAAAACAAAATGAGCATAGTTACAAAGAAAAGATAGACCTTTTGACTAAACAGCTTAGGGAAACCGAAGTAGTTGCATTTAACCAAGCTAATGACATTAGGTACTATCTAAACTCCCTAGAAGACACTAAGAAGCAAAAGGCAGTTCTAGAAGTAGAAGTAAACTCATTAAAACAGAAACTGCACAGTTGGACAAGTTCATCACACATTGTCCAACACTTAGTGAGAGAAAGAAACAACGGGGAGGGATTGGGTTACAAAGTGGTTCCACCACCACCTGAGACCTTGATGAACACTAAGACTAGACCAATAAATAATAACCCCATCAAGGATCATGTGGTGTCTACTCCTCTTGTTAGTGATCCAGATTCCTCATGTTCATCTATTGAATCTGGAAACAAACAAAAGGAGGCCACTTCAAAGGCAAAGGGTAAAATGCCTTGTGTTAATATGGAAAAGGAATTTGAAAAGGTTAACTTAAAGTCAGGATCAAACAGAGTCAAATCAGAACCTAAAAAGACTTCTAACGTTAATCTTTCATAGGTTTCAAGTCTAAAACCAGTTAACCAAAAGGAAAAAGATGTTAAACATGTTAAAACAGTTAACTTTGTTAAACAAGAGAAAACATCAAAAGAACCAGAGTCAAAACCTAAATTGAGTGATGTTACTAGAGTGTCACACACATCTCCACAAAGAAAGTTTAATCATAAAGTTGATAGCAGGTCGTGCTACAACTGTGGAGAGTGTGGACACATTGCTTCCTATTATACTTACTATCAGACACCTAGGAAGAAGATTGAACTTCAGGACTCAAAACCTAGGTCTTCTAAGAGGATTTCTTTAACTCCACCTAGAAGAACTAGTGAACCTAAAGTTCAACCTGTCAGCCAGTCGACTGTTTATCACAAACAGGCCTTGCACAAATCTGGCTTATGGAAAGAGAAGTCATCCTGCGTGTCTGATAATGATGACAAGAAGGAACCTGAGCTACCCTCATCCTCTAAGGGTCAATGGGTGGAATTCATGATGTGTGATGCCTCTGGGAAACCCAAGCCAGTAAAGGCTTGGGTTCCTAACCTAAACTAATCCTTTACATTGTATGTGCAAGGTGTTCACTACAGTGCTGAAACTAACACGTGGATTGTAGACAGCGGAGCATCCAGGCACATGACAGGAAACAGGGCTCTTTTATCAAACGTCAAGCAAATAAAAGGAGGGCATGTTTCGTTTGCTGGAAACGGGAGGATATATCACAGCTCAGGGAGAAGTGGGAAATCATAAAGTTAAGTTTGATAAGGTGAACTACGTTCAACAACTTCAAAACAACTTACTTTCTGTTTCCCAAATCTGTGATAAGGGATTTAAGGTCATCTTCGACAACAAGAAGTGTTACGTGCTGAAGAAAGACTACATGATTCCAGAGGACCAAGTTCTGATGACTGCTTCAAGATATAAAGACCTTTATGTTTTGGATCTGTCAACAGCTTCTACAACGGATCATGAGGTTCAGTGCTTTCTATCTAAAGCTACTGAGAAGGATTCCATCTCCTGGCATAGGAGAATGGGACACATTAGTCAAAGGAAGATGAATCACTTGATTCAGAAGGATCTGGTGAGAGGAGTTAGTGTCAAGAATTTCTAGCTTCCTGACTTTTGTGTAGCTTGCAAGAAAGGCAAACAGACGAAGAAGTCTCATAAGGAAAAGAAAGTTCATTCAATAGAACTTCCTCTTGAACTTCTTCACATGGATCTGTTTGGTCCAGTCAGTACAAAGAGCATTGCAGGCGACTTGTACTGTTTTGTGGTTACTGATGACTACTCAAGGTTCTCTTGGGTAATGTTTCTGAAGTCCAAATCAGAAACATTTGAGTCATTCAAGGAGTTAGTAACCACACTGGAATCTCTCTACAAGCTGAAGGTAAGACAAGTACGCTCAGACAACGGGACGGAATTCAAGAACCAGTGGATGGAGGCTTACTGCAAGGAAAAGGGAATTGTGCATCAATTCACTTCTGCCTACACGCCTCAGATGAATGGTGTTGCTGAGAGAAAGAACAGAAGCTTGAGAGAGACTGCACGGACTATGCTGGCAGACTCGAAACTGCCTATCCAATTCTGGAATGAGGCAGTAGCTAATGCATGTTATACATTGAATCGAGTTCTGATAGTCAAGCGCCACGGAAAGACATGTTACGAGTTACTACAAAGACGCAAACCGAATTTGGAGTATCTCGAACCATTTGGCGCGCCGTGCACACTTCTGAAGAAGACACAAGAAGGTAAATTCAGCGAGAAGGCGGATGAAGGAATCTTTCTAGTATACAACATACCGAACAAGAGGGTTTACAACAACTCAACGGGTCTAGTAGAAGTGTGGTGTAATGTTGATGTTCAGAGATATACCACACCACCTACTGGCAAAGGACCCGCCTACTTTTTCGACTATGATGGATTCTTCAAGTCCTTCAACATCCCTATCTCTCCTTCGGATGATGAGTTAGCTACTCGGATGATGTATGATATCTTGAATACACCATCTCTTGATTCAACATCATCTAGCTCACAGGGAGAATCATCTACTCAGTCAGGGGGAGTAGTCGATGAAAGTGACTCCTCCTCTGAAGATGAAGCTGAAGAAGATGACCAGAACAGTCAGGAGGAACAGGTTCCAGTTCCTGAAAGTCCACAAGCATCACACAGTGATGCACCTTCGACTTCGGAACCTCAAACTCCAACTACCTCAGATGCAGAACCAAATGTTCATAATCTTGGCTCTGAGGTAGCTGTTCCTACTACTCCAGGATCACGACTAAACGTCTATCATCCCCTAGACAATGTCATTGGGGATGTCAGATCAGGAGTACAAACCCGAAATCAGCTATACTCAGCTGATTATGCCTCTGTTATGGAAAAGGGATACATTCATGATGGTGCTTATCGGTGTTTTGTCTCGCAGTTTGAGCCAAAATACATCAGTGATGCACTAAACGATAAGGCGTGGGTGAGTGCCATGCAAGAAGAACTTCTTCAGTTCAAGAAGTTAGGTGTATGGACTCTGGTTGATAGACCTTAAGGTGCAAAGGTCATTGGCACCAAATGGGTCTTGAAATGCAAGAAGGATGACCAAGGGGTAATTATCAGGAACAAAGCTCGATTGGTGGTTCAGGGATTTCGCCAAGTCGAGGGAATTGACTACAATGAAGTGTTTGCACCCGTGGCAAGGATGGAAGCCATTCGTATCTTCCTTGCCTATGCATCGTACATGAAGATTAAAGTCTACCAATTAGATGTGAAGAGTGCATTCCTTCATGGAGAAATCAGAGAAACAGTCTATGTCAGTCAACCTGAGGGATTTGAAGATCCTTATCATCGGGATAGAGTTTACAAACTCGACAAGGCTTTATACGGGCTTCATCAAGCTCCAAGAGCCTGGTATGAGAAACTCTCGACTCATCTTGTGAAACACGGCTTTCGCAGGGGAGTCATTGACTGCACGCTGTTCATTAAAGAAAAAGATGGAGACCTACTGCTCGTACAGATCTATGTCGATGACATAATCTTCGGTTCAAAGAACGAAGAGTTATGCAAAGAGTTTGAAGCAGTTATGAAGAAAGAGTTTGAGATGAGTGCTATGGGGGAGATGAAGTTCTTTCTCGGGTTACAGGTGGATCAGACACCAAATGGGATCTTTCTACATCAGACCAAGTATGTGGGAGACATTCTCAGTCGCTTTGACATGGAGAATGCTTCTGCTGCTGGGACTCCACTTGCTACCAATCACGATATAGCACCTGATGAAAATGGAGATCTAGTGGATGCCACAATGTACCGAGGAATGATTGGATCCCTCATGTATCTCACTGCCTCAAGACCTGATATCATGTATGCTACATGTTTATGTTCTAGATATCAGGCTAAGCCTAAGGTCAACCATCTGATCGGGGTCAAGAGGATATTTCGTTATCTGAAGGGTACACCCACACTTGGGTTGTGGTATCCTCATGATGATGACTTTGAGCTCACGGCGTATAGTGACTCGGATTACGGGGGCTGCAAGATGAACTACAAGTCTACATCAGCAGGGTGTCAATTCTTTGGGAGGAGATTAGTTACCTGGCAGTGTAAGAAGCAGACATCGGTTGCATTGTCAACCTGTGAAGCCGAATATGTTGCTGCTGCAAGTTGCTGTTCACAAATCATCTGGATTCAACAGCAAATGCGGGATTACGGTTTAAAGTTTTCTTCTACTCCTATTTTTGTTGATAACTCTGCTGCAATTGCAGTAACTAAAAATCCGGTCCAACATCCTAAGACCAAACATATCGGTATTAAATACCATTTCATAAGAGACTGTTTTGAAAAGAACTTAATTGATGTGGTAAAAATTAATACTGATTTTCAACGCGCTGACCTCTATACTAAAGCCTTTGATAAACCACGTTTTCAATATTTGTTAGAGGTCAACGGCGTTAAAAAGAAAAGTGATGTTATTCCTGATGATGATCATGTGTAGTCCGATGTAGTTTAGTTAATTTTTTCTTTTTATTTTATTTTATTTGTTTATTTTAGTTGTTTAAATTAAACTCATGTTATTTTGCTGTTTATTAAAATCCTAAAATAATTAAACCAGTTATGATTTTAGTATTTTAGGGGGAGAATAAGTCAGCAAGTAACATTAAAAAAAAATTGAGGGAGAAGGAGTGGATAGCTGATATAAGGTAGATCGTATCTGTGATACCGATTCAAACCCTTTGGAAAATGATAGTACACAGGAACAAATCAAGAGGGACTTTAAAATTAATTTAGAAAAGATGCAAAAATTCAAAGTATAAGTCTGTGTAGTCTAAGCAATATAAAAGGGAAGATGATAGAAAAACTGGTAACTACTAAGGTAACACAAGAGAGTAGACCTAGAGGTTGCTAGACCACAAATGATATGTCGGTAGATTCAACACAATAGATGATTAGACCTGACTGGTGATCTCAAGATCAAACTAAGTTGTTCAACTGACTGTGGGCTTCCATCTTATCACTGGTTAACACAATCAACAATATTCCAATAAGGGGTAATGAGCATGTAAACGCCACAAATGTGTGCGGATGACCATAAATAGAGCAAAGCACGAAAAAATGAAAGACAAATGCTATCAAACTAATGACTTATGTTGTTGGTGCATTTTGTGCAAAATAAAATTAAGCTGCTCTAACAAGGAGATAGGTTGTGTGCCTCTCTGCTGTGCGATGGCACTGACCTGAGGATTGGCTTCTCTTTGAAAGCTCTAAGAATAGTCTCTTCTTGTAAAAATACCCGTAGACCGCTCAAAAGCTCCTGAGGAATGTTGATTACCATATAAGTGTGGGATCCACAAATGTTAGTTGAAATAATTAAACCTAAAACTATCACCAGTTTGTGTCAAAAGTCTGTGTATGGATTAAAGAGGTCAAACATATTGACAATCATTGTGGCTGCAATTCTTGAAAGTTCAAATCAATGTGAGAATCTAATAGTTCCAGTATGATTTCCTAAACTTGCTAACGACTCTGGATGAAAACCAAGAATTGAGCATCAAAAGGTTTTGATAACAAGTCCCAAATGATTTGACTTGCCTGTATGATTCCAAAATTGAATTGGTCCAGGTGTGGTCAATCTAAGTTGAAGCTGCCTATTCCGGAACCAAATCCCGTAGATTTCCATCTTAGGATTTATCTCTCACAAAAAGCCAAAAACAAGTTTTATTTTTGTACTTTAGTTTAATCTTCTAATTTATTTAGTCATTTTAGTTTGTTTGTTTGTCGGACTACATCATAAAATCAGTAAGGGATCAACTCACTAAAAGGGTCATGTCTGAGATGACCACATGAGTTTTCAAAGTTTAAAAGAGTCACGTCTGAGGTGACCAAAGTGTTTAAAAGAGTCACGTCTGAGGTGACTAAATTGTTTAAAAGGATCACGTCTGAGGTGATCAAAAGGTTTTCAAGTTAAAATGATCATGTCTGAGATGATCAAATGCTCATAATGTTAATTTCAAAAGTTAAAAGGGTTTTAAATGTAAAATGTTCAAAATGGCAGAAAATTTACTAAGTGTGACCCATTCGCACGATTGGACCATGAGTATGGACCAACCATGCGAATGGCTCCCATTCGCACGACTGGACATGAGATTGAGCCATTCACCCGAATGGCTTATCAGAATGATCCATTCGACCGAATGAAGGGGCGAATGAATCAGTCGACCGACTGAGACTCAGTCGGTTAACTGAAGGTGCGAATGAAAGGGCACGAATGAGTCAGTCGACCGACTGACCTCAGTCGGCCAACTGCATGCGACTGACTGGGCCAATCGCACGATTGAGCCTCAGTCGCCCGAATGAACTGAGCGAATGAGGCCAGTCGGCCGATTGAACTCAGTTTCAGTATTTAAAGGGCCACAGTCGATCGCATTTCACTCATCACCCCCAATCGCTCCCAAATCGCACTCTGTACCGTTACTCTGCCAAAATCTCTGTAGATCCTGTTTTCATCTTGATATTGATTCTCTGACGTTCGTTGTTGATTATACAGGTAGATTGAAGTTCTATCTCACCGAAATCTGAAAGATGGAACCCTAATTTCGTGATGTTCGAATGAACACAAGAAACGGACTGAAAATTGACCTAATAACCTACCTAAACTATGCAAAATGTTAAAATTAAGTTTAATAGGTTATTAGTAACGAGATGGCGAGTCTATTGAACCGGTAACCCATGTTAAATCACTTGTTTTGATCAAGATTCGAACTACAGGCGACTGAACAGTGGGACAGGCGACTGGTCGTCCGGATGAACTCCAATCGCACGATTGAATCTTGCGATTGGGTCAATCGGCCGAATGAACCATGCGAATGAGCTCAGTCGGCCGACTGAACCAATCGCAGACTCAGTCAGCAGATTGAACTCAGTCGCATGTCACATTCAACCGAATGAGCTCAGTCGCATGAAAGGACAACCAACTGACTTCAGTCGCATGGTTCATTCGCACGAATGAATCAGAATGAGTTTAAACATTACACTTAGAACTGAGTTTTGATGTATTATGTACTAATTGGTTCTGTGTCTTGTGTTTCAGGAAAATGGCTGATAGATGGTCCATTAATCCAAAGCACAACATATGTGCTCACTTGGATCATACTACTCGGAACGGGGCCGAGTTTACAGAGATTATAGCTTTCCTTAGACGTTCCCGGATACATAAGGCTATATCTACACCGTGCACGCCTTACAGGTCATTACACCAGGCATTCTGGGAGAATGCCTCAGTTGATCGCTCTCGTGAGCCGTACAGTATACGGAGCTCCATTCTGGGTCATGATATCGAGGTTACAGCTGCTGATATCCAGAGAGTTCTTGAGTTTGGAGATGATACGGATCACCCCACCAGATTACATCCACTGACTGTGAGAGGCTGCTTTCTCAGGATCAAGTACGCTGGGGACATAAACTCAGGTGTGCTCAACAAGAGCAACCTGTGCCCCCAGTACAAGTACTTGGCGCATGTGATCCTAAAGTGCATTGCTTCGAGGAGGGGTGGGTTCGATGACCTATCAGACCAGATTCAGAATGCCTACGTGGCACTGGTGCTGAACCACCCTTTCAGCTTTTCGAGTATGATCTTCTCTTATTTGGTGGAGAACCTGGAGGCAAGGGGAAGGAAGGATTTTGTATGTACCCCAGGTTTCTTCACTGATCTTCAACGAGAAGCTGCCACTTCTACCCAAGGAGAGTCATGATGCAGTTGCTTTGGAGATTATGGATGACACGACTTTAGGTCGATGAGGGTGTATAGGGCAAGCAGGTAAAGCCCCAGGTGAAGAGGTTGATTGGCCATTTGGCCAACGAGAGATATCTGGCGCCGGGGAGACGCAAATGGCGTCATGATGATAGTGATTCTGATGACGAGAGGCTACTGCTCCCAGAGCATGATTCTGATGATGACGACAGTGGGGACGCTGGGGATGATATGCCTACTCCACCGAGAGGCACAGTTTCTGATGTTATACCTCCAGTGTCCGCCCCAGCTGGAGACATAGCCGAGTCTGCTGGATTCCATCAGGACTTTGTTCCTGGTGAGGAGGAAGAGGAGTCGGACGAGGAGCCCTTGACACGAACTGTGGGAAGCAAGGTGGTTCCCACAGAGTATGGGCTAAGGGCGGTTGGTGAACGCCCAAGAGACTCAGGAGAGACAGCTACTGATCCGAGTTATGCCCCGGAGTCAGCTAGCAGGGTTGTAGGGGGAGCATCCACCTCGACGGGAACGAGGAGGAAAAGGATGGCTCAGCCCCACGGGCAAAAGAAGAAGAAGAGACGGTTGACCCTCGTTACCACCACAGCCACTACCGCTACCACCACCACTACCACTTCCACAGCCATACCATCCACCACCACAACCACCACAGCACCACAGCCACCACACCTCCCACCACTGTACAGATTCCATCTACCACCATATCTTTCACTCCCACATCACCTCCACCATTTCACAGACCCAGCCCCATCTTCACTACAGCCACCACCACCACCACTACCCACCAAGCTGGACCCTCAGCCCATCCCTCTCATACTTATGGATCACCTCTACCTCCAATTAGGGTAGAGGAACAGCTGTCTGCGCTTAACCGGATGGTGATGCGCCTATTAGCTGCAGATGAGGAGAAGGCGGCTCAGATCCGCCAGCTTGCTGACCTGACTGCTGCACAGTCTCACCAGATTGCAGAGCAGGCTCGAGTTATTGAGGAGCAGGCCCAACATATGTCTGCTCAGAGCCATGAGATATCCCAACTCCAAGCACATAGTGTCACATCAAGAAGATAGAGGAGTTGGAGGAGGCGAAGAAGACGATCATGTTAAAGCTGAAAGGATCTAAGGAGGAGCCCCTGAAGATCAAAGAGGGGGACGGAGATGATGGTGATGATGATGATGAAGATGATGATGAGGATGATGAGGATGAGACAGAGGAGGAGGAGGGAACTAAAGAAGAAAGGACAGAGGAGAAGGATGATGATGATGATGCAGAAGGAGGGGATGCAGCTGCATCGGCCTCTGCTTCAGGTCAGGAGAGGAGGTCCAAGAACAGACAAGACCAACCAGCTTCTTCCTCTGCTCCACCAAGTGACGCCGATGATCCAGGACAAAAGTAAAGATTAGATGTTTATGTATTTAATTACTTTGGTATTTGAATCATGTATTGAAACCTATGTATTAAATGTTTATATTAATGTTAATGCATTTCTGTTTTGATTAATTACTAATGGTTGATATGTTGAATGTGTAAATCAAACAGATCCAAATTACGAAAGGGATGAGTTTGATGTTGCTCCCCTTCAGCAGGTCAAGACTCAGCTCACAATGATTCCTGATCTGCAAGGGATCGTAAGGAGGTCGGTGAGTTATACCCCTGAAGAAGGGGAAATAATTCACGACCTATCAAACGAGCAACTAGCAGAGATTTTCAAGCTCAATCCAGATGAGATAGTGAAGGATGCTCCGACATGCGACTCGACCAGTGACGAAGAGCTCAACGATGTTGATGAAATCGAGATTAAAGATGTCACTGCCGAGCACTACCCTCAGTATGCTGACAATGAGGGAAATGTGGTCCCCAATCTGGGTGAATCCCTCGTCAGCGATACCTTTGAGGTGTTAGACAAGATGGAGCAAGAGTCAGAGAAAGTAGAGGAAACGGCCCAAGCCTCAAATGATGATGTCGATATCCGAAAGGCTGAGTGGGCTGCGTGTTTTGAAGAAGTTAGAGCCCAACGTGCTGCACCGAAATAGGATGCCTACACCAAACTCTACCGAGTCAAGAAACATCATAAGGTGTCTGGCAGGATCATAGCGTGGGCGTATTTTGAGGATCTTAACGTATATGCAGTTAAGAGGCAAAAGAGCATAGAGTACTTCAGATTCCCACATGATCTGAAGACTCTACCAGGTTTTGAGCTCAACCAGCTGGCCAAACTAAAGCTTTTGTATGCTGACCCGAGGAAGATGTCAGGCTGGTTTGAGGCTGCCCTAAAGAAGGAGTACCACACCAGGTGGGTTAACTTCAGACCCAACAGCCTACAAGGTATATTAGAAGGTCTAAGGTTGATGCCATTACTGGAAAGCCGAAGATAGTGTTGAAGTGGAGTCCTCCGCGCACAATGTCAAGAATCCCACTCAGGGAAATGTCACAGGACTTCACTCCACACTTTAAGTGGTGGTACTACGATTGGAGAACAGCAGAAGCGGTCATAGTCCTAAGCAAAGAGAGCCAAATGGATACGATCAGGGTATTTGACCCAATGTGGCTTACTGACTTGTCAGCAAATGATGTCTACACGCTATACAAGTGGCCACTGTTCTATGATACGCAGGATATTGTACAAGCCCTCCAGTTCCAGAACGTCATACGACTCTGCTTCGCGTTTGAGATTCACGCGGGAGTCACAAAAGAGGACAAGTACAAGAAATATGAGGAGGTGATGCAGAAAACAAGACATTAGAGAGATCTAGGTCCAAGGGGGAGTTTGTTGATACATGTATGTCCCTAGATCATGATATGAAATGTAATAGATCTTGTTTATCTGATTCTGATGTAATTTGAAATGATTAATGAAATGATATTGATTGTTTGTGATTTGTAATGTCTAATATTTCATTAATGAGTCGATATTGAATTGGTTAATTAGGTTTGTGATTGTTTGAATAGTTACACATAATGTTATATTAATTAATACATTCAAACTTACCATAATGAAGTTCTCATGCGAATGGCCCATGCGAATGGACCACACGCATGAATAACTTCATACGATTGACTCAGTCGCACGACTGAACTAGGAGACTGGATCGGTCGTATGACTTAGACATAAGATTGGCTCAGTCGCACGACTGAACACTCAGTCGTGCGGATGAATCAACCGCATGGTTCAATCGTACGACTGAACGATACTTATGGTCCAGTCGCCCGAATGAACAATACTAACCTATAAATACAACCCAATTCGTGGAAAAACGTAAGCATTCATTCTATTTCGACTCCAGACGTACCCTAGCCGTCCAGAAGCCTCCCAATTCGTTCTCCAAGTTCATAGAACACATTAGATCGATTCCCAATCGATTTCTAACGTTAGTTTCAATTCTTTATTGATTCTTCGTGTGTTCTCACTGATTGGATCGCCAATCAAATAGGATTCCGCACTATTTGATCTGGTTTACACGCTAATCACTCGGTATTTCGTTCAAATACCAGGTCCTAACATCATATCAGATCTACTTTCGAAGCATTTAACACACTCCACCTGAAAAGCAACATATACTCTCGGAAGTAATCAATTTACCTTCGGAAGTAAATTTGCCTTCGGAAGAATATTACCTTCGGAAATGCTTTAATACTCGGAAGAAAGATGTTACTGTGTAACGGAAATCTTTTGGGCCCCACACTGTAAAAAGTAAAGATTTTGTTAATGATGTCGGATTATTTAAATGGTCTAACCTTACCGCCCCTGTCACATCATCCACTGAACCCTCACATCATCTTATCCAAAACCCCCTTTAAACCGCCATTTCACCCATTTAAATACTTCCGGTTAATCACTTGCATCCTTTTTACCCAAATTACTGCCCTAAAAGCTTTCTTCTTCTCCAATTTACCTTATTCCAAACTCTCTTTCTGCCATCTTCTTCAATGGCACTAAACCCTTAGCACAACCAGGTCGCACTCCTTGATTCTTCAAGGGATGTTGACTTCTCAGATATCATTTCTTTCCTGACCCAATCCTCATACTACACTGCTCTGACTGTAAACCCTACGATTTATTCAAACCAAATGTCTGAATTTTGGGCAAATGGTCGGATTGAAACCCTACATAGGGTTCGTGTTATAAGGTCGAGCATCTGTGGCCAAGAGTTGGTCATCTCTGAACAGATCATCAGGGAGCATCTTGAGCTTCATGATGAGGGCGCTCCAACGGAATTCCCCAAAACAGATTTGGACAGTTCTTATCTCCAAATGGGATACGGTGGAGATGTCAGCAGATCAACCGTTTACAAATTCAACTTCTCCTACAAATGGAAGTTCCTGCTGCATGTGGTTCTTCACTGCCTGTCAAATAAATCTGGGGGATGGGATCAAATCCCATATGAACTTGGGTGCTTAGTTCATGGGTTGGTACAAAGCTTCCGCTTCAACTATTCAAGGTTTGTGCTGACTAACCTAGTGGGAAATCTTCAAAGGGACACATTCTTCATGTATCCCAGGTTTCTCCAGCACATAATCAACTGTGAGCTGGACCAGGGCAAGCTTGTCTGTGCAGCTGCTCTAACTACTCCTCAAATGAGGCCGACCATCTTCAAGACCTTGAAGAGAGTGTCTACCAACTTCACTGGAAGAGATACTGCACTACTTCCAGGTATGATTGAGCCAATGGCTCCTGGTGACATCCCTGTTAACCCCACAGTTGATGAACCCACACCAGCAACTACCCTCACCCTGCCAAATCTACCTTCTCCACCCATTACATTTACCTATCAGAGACGTCCCAAATGAACCCTTGTTCAATCTACTCTGATTGAACAAGCTCCTCCTGTTCAATCCAAAAAGGCTAGAGTGGAACAAAGGGCTCCCACTCAGCCTGAGGTCCAACCATCCTTCACAATTGACCTCAATATGGGTCTTGAGTCTCCTCAGTCTCAGACCCATGAGCCCGAAACCCGAGCTGATAGCCCTCAGGGAGAGTCTCTATACTCCCCTGAGCAGCCACAAAGGGGCAGCTCAATGCCTCTAGACATTGATCAAAATCCCGGGTCATTAGGTTTTAACTCCCTATCCTTTACTGACCTTTTGACCGGAGCTGGTGAAGAGATTATGTCTCTTAAAGGCAATGAAGTTGATCCACAACACCCTCTCAAGGATCAATAGAGCCTAGAGAGACCTCTTATCTCTAGCCCCCATCAGCAAAGCCTTACTGAGGTGAGTCCCACTGATGTGGAGGGGACTCATGTAGATTCAGCTGCCACTACTGAAGGAGCCTCAATGGATCCTCAGGACAGTGGTAACGAAACTGAGACTGAATCTACGGCAACCGTGCCCTTTGATGACTCTGAAAGAGACATCATTGTGCAAGGGAAACCAGGGCGCCAAGAAACCATATCTGGTGGTGAGGATGAACATACCAGGTATGTTACCTCATCTCCCCATGATTCTTCAAAAGAAGATGAGGGAAGTATGCAACTCACCATTCAAGACCTACTTTCTAAAGTCTCAAACCTTGAATCAAAGGTTAGGACTTTAGAGGATAGGTCTGCCACTCAGCAACTTGAGATTGAAACTCTCAAGGCCAAACTAGCTGAGAAACAGATTGAGAGGTCTGTTAGGCATGTACCAATTTAGGTCTCCTTGACCTCTTCCTCTAGCTCATCAAGCTCTCAGAACAGCCCAGTCCTGATATGTCTGTGATTTACTTCGGAGCCCAAGAGCTTCAGAGGTTGAATGCACCTTCTACCACTATCGAGGAAGTTGGTCAACCTAAGGTCCAAGTGGAACCTGAGATTAACTTCGAAGGGGAAACAAAGACTGATAGCCCAGCAACCGAAACCGTTGGGACAGAAAGTGTATTTTCAAGACTTCCGAAGCACAATTCAAAGCCTCGGAAGAACAAACTCAAACTTCCGAATCTGAGATTGCTGCTGCGGAAGGACTATTCTCATTATCCGATGATCTAATAGTCACAGATGCAATTCTGGAACTTGCATCTAAGGTTAATAGGGAGGATTTTCTCACCCAACCATTAGCTCTGACATCTGTATTGACTCCAGCTCCCACTTCTACTACCCAACCTGGATCTTCCATCCAAGAACCCCCAAAGTCTAGTACTTCCGAAGACATCAAAGGAAAGAGGAAGATGACTTCGAAAGAGCTTCAGGAGGAAGAAAGGTTGGAGAAGCTTAAAAGGAAAGGTAGGCTTCCAACTGGGAAACTGTTAGCTGCAAGTACCAAAGCAGCTGCAGCCAACCAGGAGGCAGTCAACAACCGAAGAAGAGTAGAGGTCATACATAGACTTGTTGGTCTAGGGGCTGCAACTAAAGATGTACTTCTGCTACCATTAGAGGAGTTGATAGAGCAGGAAAAGGCAACCTTGCTGCTAAAACAGCAAAAAGAAGAAGCTGCAAGGTTGGCCTTAGAAGAGGAAAGAGAAGCTGATCTGCTGCTCAGGAGAGAAAGGATAACCTTCCTACTCTCCAGATGTTTCTCTCAAGAAGAGTTGTCTCAACATAACAATGATATGATCTTGTGGCTCTTCAACAAAGAGCAAGATCAAATGGAGAAAGAGAGAAAAAGAGCTGCAAGGGAGAAGCTTGTGCAAAAAAAGAAGAAGGAAGAGGAAGCTGGACTGACTGCTGCCAAGAAGATAGGTGAGAAAGCCTGGATGAAGAGCTATCTCAAAACTCATGGCTTTTCTGGCAGGCAGGTGGGTCCCATGTCAGAAAAGACTCTCCAGCGGACATGTCAGTGACATCAAGGCTGACATTCGCGCGGGAAAAAGGAAGGAGATGTATAGAAGGGGACAGGGGATGACCTTCAAAGCAACCACTCAACCCAAACTCCAAACCCAACCTCAACCTGAACCTATACCCTTTCCCTTCCCAATCAAAACCGAACCAACTTCTGAACCATTCACACCTGAACCCACACCATCACACCTACCAACCTCCTCACCTCAACCACCTAAACTACCTATCCTCCAACCCAAAACCTTAGCCAAAACCCAAACATCTCAACCTACCCATCAACCAATCAAACCATCCCCTCAGCCTTCTAAACATCTCTCCATGGAAGAATTCAAGGCAGTCAAGACAAAGCTCATAAACTGCACTACACTGAGCGACATCTCCTGTGAGGAGGATTCAGTCAACTTGACTTATGTTGACGGATCCTCAAGTTCCCTCACAAGAGATCAATTTCTTGATCTGCCCAGAGGAACTTTGGACCAAGATGCAAACCTCCTTGGCCTCAATTCAGACACGTTGAATGAGGAAGAAAAGAAGCTAAGGAGAAAGCTGGTGACTCTACTGGATACAAAGAAAGGAGACAGGGTACCAAGACAACCTCTTGCACCCAAAAAGAAGATCATCCAGTGGAGGTTCGAAGACTCTTCTCACAACTTTGTTGTTGAAAGAGAGAATGGAGAGCTCAACAGGCTGAGTGCCTCATCTCTGCTACACTTGAGCAGGTTTGACATTGCTGAGTTAGCAGAGAAGCCATTCTCCAACCCTTCAAACTCCGATATAGCTGCCCACATCAGAAATCATCTAGGCAGTCTTCATATGGCCGAGCTTACTGCTAGAAGCAAGGTTGAAGAGGAGTTGAAACTGAGAGAGGAGGAGGAAAGAAAAGGATCAGCAACCAAAGGCAAAGCCTTTCTACAAATGGTTGAAGGTCCTGAACTTGAGTCCATAGTTAGATGGGAGTATGACTATAACTCCCGTCAACTAACTCTCAGCACTACTTCAGGGAAGAACAAAGAGACAGACAAATACCTTTTGTCCCTGGTGCTGAAGGCTTTGAGAAGCAGAAATAAGTGAAGTTTTGGTAGCATCAGCCTAGGGGGAGTTTGTTGGATCTAGAAAGGCTGTTGCAACCAAAACCAAGTCACTTAGAAGATTTTGGTACAACAAACAAAGGACTTTCGAAGCTAAGTATGGAACTTCTGAAGGAAGAAGGAGCTCTTCCGAAGACTAAGTGTAAAACACACTTCCGAAGGAAAACTCCAACTTCCGAAGACAAAGAACCTACTTCCGAAGATCAAGACTTAAAGAGAAAGATATGAAGTCAACTTCTGAAGTACAAGAAGTCCTCAAAGCCTTGGAAGCATAGAAGCCTCTTCCGAAGTATAAGTGGCTTCAGAAGAACAAGTTCTTCCGAAGCCAGTTAACCTTCGGAAGACACTCCTATTATCCAGTGGACATAAGTATGGCCTCTCTGACACTCCGCTGCAAATCTCTGAGATATTGCATGGTGTTTTCTTAAAAGCCATGTAGTGGACTATACTTTAATCCACTGTTTACCTTTTTATGTTAGTACAGTTGCCATCTTTAGTTGGTGACAAAAGGTAAGTCATGGACATGTCATGACTACCATATCTTAGATAATACTTTATCTAAGATACCTTAACTTTAGCATTGTAGTATATGCTTTAGTCTTAGGTTTCCAGCTGGTATCAAAGTATATCCGGCTGTAGGATCTAGTATATATAGTTTCTCATTGTAACTCTTGTTTTATGCTTGTAAGAGTCTTGTAATATCTTGAGTTGAGAAGTAATATATACAAGTGCCTTGAAAAATATATCTCTGCTTGTTCTTTTGCTACTTATTATATTATTATCAACTCTTGTAAAAGACATTACTTCATCTGATCTGAGTGTTTCCATAAGTGAGTTTGAGAGAAATACAAGTGTTTTAGTGACAAACCCGATCCTGCAGTGGTGCTGTGGAGGGTGAATCATCTATGTCAGATCTAAATTTCTTAAATTTGGATCTTTCTCAACAACTTGCTGTGATTCCTCAGCTTAGGATCCACAAGTCTCACCCCACCACAAACATCATTGGAGATGTTGTCACAGGGGTAAGAACAAGAGGACAAACCCATGAAGCAAATGTTTGTCTTCACTCTTGTTTCTTATCCCAGATAGATCCAAAGAAAGTTGATGAAGCTCTAAAGGATGGAAGTTGGGTTGAAGCTATGCAACAAGAGTTACTTCAATTCAAAAGGCAAAAAGTTTGGAACCTTTGTCCTCTTCCTCATGGGAAGACTACCATTGGAACCAAATGGGTGTTTAGGAATAAGAAGGATGATAGAGGCATTATCATCAAGAACAAGGCAAGACTAGTTGTTCAAGGATACACACAAGAAGAAGGGATTGACTACACTGATGTCTTTGCTCCTGTAGCAAGATTAGAAGCTGTAAGGATATTCCTGGCATTTGCTGCATCCAAGAACTTCAAGGTCTTTC
This sequence comes from Flaveria ramosissima, assembly GCA_025215565.1. Taxonomy (NCBI): domain Eukaryota; kingdom Viridiplantae; phylum Streptophyta; class Magnoliopsida; order Asterales; family Asteraceae; genus Flaveria; species Flaveria ramosissima. Next base: position 24,201,325 of record CM046031.1, read on the forward strand.
AACTTGATGTAAAGTGTGCTTTTCTGTATGGAGTGATTGATGAAGAGGTATATGTCAAACAACCACCTGGTTTTGTAGACCTTGATCATCCTGATTATGTCTACAAGCTTGACAAAGCTCTTTATGGGCTGCATCAGGCACCCAGGAAGTGGTATGTGACATTGTCTGAGTATCTTTGTAAACATGGATACAGGAGAAGTACTATAGATGGAACTCTCTTCATCAAAGGACATGGAAATGACATGTTGCTAGTTCAAGTGTATGTGGATGACATCATCTTTGGTTCAACTAATCCAAAGTTCTGCAAAGACTTTGAGAAGCTGATGAAAGACAAATTTGAAATGAGTGAAATGGGAGAACTCAATTTCTTTCTGGGAATTCAAGTGAAGCAAGTTGAAGATGGTATCTTCATAAGTCAGTCAAAGTATGTTCAGGACATACTCAAGAGGTTCAATATGACTGATTGTAAGATTACTAAGACACCCATAGCCAGAAACCACTCCCTTGGACCTGATCATAAGGCGAAGTGTGTAGATGAACACTTATACAGGGCTATGATTGGGTCTCTTATGTATCTTACAGCTAGCAGGCCTGATATCATGTTTGCTACATGTATTTGTGCAAGATATCAAGCCAACCCTAATATGTCTCACCTCATCACTGTCAAGAGGATTCTAAGATACCTCAAAGGTGCTTCAAAACTTAGTTTATGGTATTTAAAGAATCCTGACTTCAATATGTATGCTTATACAGATAGTGATTATGGTGGTTGCAACATGACTGCAAAGTCTACATCTAGGGGATGTCAATTCCTTGGTGGAAGGGTTGTCTCATGGCAATACAAGAAACAATCTTGTGTGTCTGCATCAACTGCTGAGGCTGAATACATTGCTGCTGGAAGTTGCTGTGCTCAAGTGCTTTGGATTCAAAATTAGATGCTGGACTATGGATTTAACTTCAAGGAGACTCCTATTCACATAGACAACAATAGTGCTATCTCTATCACAGAGACCCCTGTGCAGCACTCAAGGACCAAACACATCAATATCAGGTATCATTTAATAAGAGATAACTATAAAAAGGGATTAATTAAACTAGTCAAAGTTCATACAGATGAACAATATGCTGATCTGTTTACAAAAGCTTTTGATGAACAGAGATTTAAATATCTAATATCAGCTATTGGGATGATTAACTTTGAGTAGATCTTTTCTTAAAACTAATTCTAATTATTTCTTAAAATATGTGTGTCCTAAGTTGTCTAGTTCATCACTTTCATTAGCTCATGTTTTCTTTGGATAAAAAAAATTCTTTTTTGAAGACTTTCCTTAGATTCTTGAAAATTTTCTGATCCTTCGAAAGATATATTTTTACCTTCGGAAGCAAATCATGTCTTCAAAATAAATAACTATCTAAGAAATTTTACGTTCGGAAGAGGTTTCAATTTATCTTCCGAAGCTTAAATACTTGTTTCAGACACTTATTTGTTTTCAAAGACTTTTTTCTTCCGAAGCAAAATTAACTCTCGGAAGCTTTGTTGTTTTATATACAAAGCATTCAAGTTTTTATTTCTCTTCCGAAGCAAAATTTTCAAGATTCTCAGGAAATTCTTCCGAAGTCGTCTTGGCTTCGGAAGCTTTTTCATTAAAACTTCCGAAGATGATTTACCTTCGAAAGCTTTTCGAATTTCAAGAAAACTACTTTTTAAGCAAAAGTAAACTACTTTTTCAGAGGTGGGACCGACATTTGGATTTCAAAGTTTATCCTCTTTCATTAACTTTGGTTCAAATCCTTTTCACATAAATACCCAACGGTTCCCCCTCTCCCTCACTATCTTCTTCAATTCTAGTATTCCTCAAACCTAATTCCCAAACCGCCCTTGCTTTTCATCTTTCTTCATCCTTAAGCTTCTAAAATGGCCATCCTTAACCGAAGAAACAACCCAGATTTCTCCATGCAACTTCACAGGCAACACAACCAGGTTGCTCTGTTAAGCTCTGAGAAAGATGATACTTTATTAGAGATTTGCCAGCTCTTAGCTTTATCAAATTACTTCACCTACCTAACCATTGATCCTACTCTCTATGAGGATCATCTGCTTAAATTTTGGAAGACCTGCCAAGAGGTCATTATGGATGGGGAGAAGGCACTGTCTGCCACAGTGCAAGGGAGGACAATCTTCATCACTCCGGCCATCATCAACACTCACTTGCAGCTGGATGATGAAGAAGTTGAGTTGTCCTTCCCAAAGGAAGCTGTCAATCATTCCTTTGAGCAGATAGGCTATGAGGAAGATTTCTCTGTAAAAACCTTTAGGAAAGGGAAGGTCTCATCCCAGTGGAAATATCTACTCCATGTGGTTATCCACAGCTTGTCAAACAAGCATGAAGGGTGGGACCAGATTCCTGAGGATCTCTCCTTCATAGTGCATGGAATGGTTCAAGGGGTCAAGTTCAGGTACTCTCAATTTGTCTATACAAATTTACTTGCTAACTTGGATCCCTTAGAGTATTATATGTTTCCTACATATGTTCAACACATTCTCAACTGTGAACTGGGCTCACAGTTGAGGGAAACAGATAATATTCTTAAATTGGGACAGATGAAGCCCGACATCTTTAAAATCATGAAGAAGCCAACTGTAGGCTTCTCAGGGGTAGAAAAGCCCTTGTCCCCAAAATGTTAGAGCTCATTGCTCAAGGTGACAACCTAGCAACACAAGCTAGTGTTAAACCCACACTTTCTATATCTTTACCACCAAAAAGGCCACAAGTAATCCTCACCTACCAAAGAAAATCCAAACGAACCTCTGCTCAAACTATTGAGTCTGTGCAGGTCCCCATATACTCACCAATATAGGAGGAAGTGGACACTAGAGCTCCCACTTCCCCTGAGGAGCAAACCACTCCCATTTCTTCAACTATCAGGGCTGAGGTTCCTCATGCTCACCCTGATAAGCTCACAAGCCCAACTGCCTTAAGCCTTCACTCTGAGTCTCAACACTCAAGTGAACAACCTTCAGGGGACAGTTACCATCTCCAACCTTTAGATCTAAATCAACCCATTCCCAGCCTCTCATTCTATACTGATGAAGACTTAGTTTTCAGTGAGTACCATGAGTCTTTCTTCTCTTCCCTTACTCAAAGAGAGATGAGTACTCTTGAGTCTCCTCAGTCTAGCCCACATCAGCCACCTATAACTGAGGTGGATACTTTTGAACCTGTTCAGGATATCCATATGGAAGAGGCTCTCACTTTTGCAAGTGATTACATTATTAAAACCTCAACCATGGCAACTCAGCCCATTGACATCTCAACTGAGAATGTCAATGAGCAGAGGAAATCCAGCAGGCAAGAACCTGAAGCTGGTGGTGAGAGAGAGGACTTTGGTCCAATCATCTCATCCCCCAATGATTCTTCTGATGAAGAAGAGGGGAATCTGAGACTAAAGGTGCAAAAACTGTCAAAAACATGCCCCTACTTAGTCTCTAAGGTTAGTCACCTTGAATCTCAGGTGACTACCCTTCACAATAGGGTCAATGATCAGCAACTTGAGATATCTTATCTCAGGGAAAAACTAGCTGGGAGACCTTTAAGAAGAGTTCAACCAGAAACACAAGAACCTGTGAATGTGGTTGACCTAACCTCTAGCTCACCTATCCAAGAGGGTGATGCTACCAAAAAGGGGGAGAAAGTCATTACAGACACAGAACCTGGGAGTTCTTCAGAGAGTATGGACATTGAGGACTCACCATCCTCACTTGTAATTGTGCATACTCAGCAACTTCCTCAAGTTCACATTAATGTGGACTCTATAGACTCTATCATCAGGAGTCTCTTTGAGGAAGGTATACCAAGGGCTATGTCATCCCCACCTCAAGGAACTTCAAACTACATCATTGGGTGGAGGTATAATGCTGATAGAAGAGCCCTTATTCTTCACAGAGTTTAAGGGCAACAAAAGTATTTGATTTTTAAACCTTGAACTACTATGAAGGTCTTGATCTGGTCAACATGCCACTTGTCAATCCAAGCAAATCAAGACAAGCTGACAGGTTGGCACTCAGAATTCAAGACAGAATTACTGAAGAGTTTAGCCTAAGAAGAAGACAAAGGCAATCAGGTAATGTCATTGGTCAACTGGATGCTGAGGCAGACCCTGAGATTAGCTTCAAAGGGAAATGTTAGGACCTGGTATTTGATCGAAATACCTAGTGATTGCGTGTTAAACCAACTCAAATAGTGCGGAATCCTATTTGATTAGCGATCCAATCAGTGAGAACACACGATGAATCAATCAAGAATTGAAATCAACGTCAGAAATCGATTAGGAACCGATCTGATGTGTTCTGTGAACTTGGAGAACGATTTGGGAGGCTTCTGGACGGCTAGGGTACGTCTGGAATCGTAATGGGATGAATGCTTACGTTTTCCCACGAATTGGGTCTATTTATAGGTTAGTATTGTTCAATCGTGCGACTGGGCCATAAGTATGGTTCAGTCGTGCGATTGAACCATGCGGTTGATTCATCCGCACGACTGAGTGTTCAGTCGTGCGATTGAGTCAATCTTATGTGTCAATCATACGACTGATCCAGTCTCCTGTTTCAATCGTGCGATTGAGTCAATCGTATGAAGTTATTCATGCGTGTGGTCCATTCGCATGGGCCATTCGCATGAGAACTTCATTAAGTTAAGTTTGAATGTTTTAATTAATATAACATAATGTGCAATCATTCAAACATTCATAAACCCAATCAATTCAATCACAACTTATTAATGAAATATTAAACATCACAAGTAACAACCAATTCATATCATTTCATTAATTGAAACAATTACATCATAATCAGACAGACAAGATTTATTACATTACAACTCATGATCTAGGGACATACATGCATCAACAAACTCCCCCTTGGACCTAGATCTATCTAATCTCTTGTCTTCTGCATCACCTCCTTATACTTTTTGTACTTCTCCTCTTTAGTGACTCCTGCGTGTATCTCGAACGCAAAGCAAAGTCGTATAACATTTTGGAACTGGAGAGCTTGTACAATGTCTTGTGTGTCATAGAACAGTGGCCACTTGTATAATGTGTAGACATCATTAGCAGACAAGTTGGTTAACCACATCGGGTCGAATACCCTGATAGTATCCATTTGGCCCTCTTTATTCAACACTATGACAGCTTCAGCGGTTCTCCAATCATAGTACCACCATTTGAAGTGTGGAGTGAAGTCCTGTGGCATTTCCCTGAGAGGGATTCTCGACATAGTGCGCGGGGGACTCCACTTTAGCACAATCTTGGGTTTGCCAGTAATGGCATCAACCTCAGACCTTCTTATATACCTCGTAGGCTGTTGTGGTCTGAAGTTAACCCATCGGGTGTGGTACTCCTTTTTCAGGGCAGCCTCAAACCAGCCTGACATCTTCCTTGGGTCAGCATACAACAGCTTTAGTTTAGCCAGCTGGTTGAGCTCAAAACCAGGTAGAGTCTTCAGATCATGTGGGAACCTGAAGTACTCTATGCCCTGCTCCCTCTTAACTGCATACGCGTTAAGGTCATCAAAATAAGCCCATGAGATAATCCTGCCTGACACCTTATGGTGTTTCTTGACTCTGTAGAGCTTGGTGTAGGCATCTCTCTTTGGTGCGGCACGCTGGGCTCTTACTTCTTCAAAACAGGCAGCCCACTCAGCCTTGCGAATGTCTACATCATCGTTGGAGGCTTGGGCTGTTCCTTCAGTCTTTTCAGTTTCCTGCTCCATCTTGTCTAGTACCTCAAACGTATCACTGACTAGGGATTCACCCAGATTGGGGACGACATTTCCCTCGGCGTCAGCATACTGAGGGTACTCTTCTGCAGTAATGTCTTCAACCTCAACTTCATCAATGTCATTAAGTTCCTCATCACTGGTTGAATCAACTGTTGGAGCGTCCTTGACTATTTCATCGGGATTGAGTCTGAACATCTCTGCCAGTTGCTCATCAGATAGGTCATGAATTATTTCCCCTTCTTCAGGGGTATAACTCACAGACCGTCTCACTATCCCTTGTAGGTCAAGAATCATGGTTAATTGAGTCTTGACCATTTGAAGGGGAGCAAAGTCAAACTCATCCCTTTGAAAGTTTGGATCTGTTTGATATAAACATTCAACACATAAACCATTAGTAATTAATCAAACAGACTTATATTAACTTAATATATAAACATTTAACACACTTGTTTTTCATTACATGATTCAAGTACAAAATAAATAAATACATAAGACATCTAATCAGTACTTTTGTCTTGAATCTGGGGCGTGTCGCTCGGAGGAGCAGAAGTGGTGGATGACTGGTCCTGTCGATGCTTAGATCTTCGCTCTTGACCTGAAGCAGAGGCCGATGCAGCCACATCCCCTCCTTCTGCTTCGTCATCATCATCATGACCTTCTGTCCTGTCTTCCTCAGTCTCCTCATCATCATCATCTTCCTCATCATCATCATCATCTTCATCATCACCATCTCCATCATCCCCGTCACCTTCCTTTAGCTTCAGGGGCTCATCCTTCGACCCCTTTAGCCTCAGCATAATCGTCTTGTTGGTCGTCTCCAACTCCTCTATACGTTTGACGGACTGAGCCTGTAGGTCCTGGAGTTGGGACACCTCGACTCTCTACTGGTCGATCACCCGAGCCTGCTCTGCCATTTGCTGAGACTGGGAAGCAGTCAGGTCGGTCAGCTGGCGGATCTGCGCCGCCGTCTCCTCATCTGCAGCAAGCAGACGCATCACCATACGGTTAAGCGCTGAGAGCTGCTCCTCTACCCCAATGTGAGGTAGAGTAAATCCATAAGCATGTGAAGGCTGGGCTGAGGGTCCAGCATGATGTGTGGTGGTGGTGGCAGTGGCAGTGGTGAATATGGGTCGGTGGGCTGATGCTGGTGAAGTAGGTGTGAATGGCCTGGTGGTGGATGGGAAGGATACAGTGGTGGTAGGTAAGGTGGTGGATGTGGTAGTGGGAGTAGTGGATGTGGTGGCTGTGGTGATGGGTGGTATGTCAGTAGTGGTGGTAGTGGGGCTGTGGTGGTGGAAGTAGTAGTGACGAAGGTCAGGCGACGCTTCTTCTTCTTCAATCCATGGGGTTGAGCCATCCGCTTCCTCCTAGTCCCGGTGGAAGTGGATGCTCCCCCTGCAGCTCTGCTTACTGAACCCGGAACATAGTTCGGGTCAGTCTCTCTCTCTGAGGAGTCCCGAGGGTGTTCACCAACCACCCTAAGCCCGTGGTCTGTGGGAACAACTTTACTTCCCACAGTCCTGGTGAGGGGCTCCTCATCTGACTCCTCCTCCACTAGATCACCAGCCACAAACTCCTGATGGAAACCGGCCATCTCAGCGACCTCTCCGGCAGTGGCTGACCCCGGGGGAGTGGCTGACCCCGGGGGAATAACGTCTGAATCAGTGCCTCTAGATGGAGCAGGCATATCATCCCCGGCGTCGCCGCTATCATCATCATCAGAGTCAGTATCTGTATATAGCAATAGCTCACATCTCCGAATCACTGTCATCGTGGCGCCACTTTCTCTTCCTTCTGTGCTGGCGCCACATATCAGACGGGCCAGATGCCCAAACAGCCTCCTGACAGGGGGCTTCACCTGCTCCCCCTGTATACCTTCATCCGGCCAAGCGTCGGTGTCATCCATGACCTCAAGAACAACAACATCATCCTTCGCCTTTGGCAGGAGGGAGCTTCTGGTCAATGATCATCTGCTAAAATCTGGGGTACATACAAAGCCCTCCTTCCCCTTTCCCCCGATGTTTCTCCACCAGGTAGGTGAATATCATCTTGGAGAAGCTGAACGGGTGGTTCAGCAACAACGCAACATACGCGTCTGGATCTGGTCGGAAGCTCATCAAAAACCTCCCTTCCTGGAAGCTATACACTTTAGCAGCACGTGCGCAAGGTACTTAAACTGGGGACAGAGGTACTCTTGTTGAGTACCCCAGCCATTGATGTCCCCAGAGTACTTGGGCTCTCATGAAACATCCCTGACAGTGAGGGGGTGTAGACGAGTAGGGCAATCAGCATCATCCCCAAGCTGTAGAACAATCCTCAGATCCTCCTCTGATACAGTGATAGCCTCACCAAAATCGAACTCCTGATGCAATGAGGCTCAGAGGATCTATCCACAGACGCGCCTTCCCAGAAGGCCTGCTGCACTGATCTGTATGGTGTGCATGGTGTACATAGCATGCTGCGTTCCTGGATGTCAAATCCAGATGAGCACATATGTTGTGCTTGGTGCTCATGGTCCATCGACTCGCCATCTGTACACATAACAATATAAACATTAGTTCCTTTGGCTAAGAGTATAATGAACACTTAGACTTTGAATAAAATCTCGTCATGCGATTGATATGTACGACTGAAGACAGTCGTGCGACTGAATCGTGCGATTGAACTCAGACGTGCGAATGACCTCATGCGCACGACTGAGTGTGCGACTGGACTCATGCGCATGTACTTTTATGCGGTTACACCAGTCGTGCGACTGAGTCTCATTCGCATGGTTCAATCGTGCGGTTAAGTGAATCGCTCCCTTCAGTCGTGCGACTGAAGTTCATCGCTTGACCAGTCGTCTGTCTCAATGTTCAGTCGTCAATCGTTCGAAACTTCACAACTAAGTCTTTTAACTCAATTAACCGGTTCATTAGAGTCGCATTCTCTTTACTAATAACCTATTTACTTAATTTTAACATTTGCTTTGTTTTAATAGGTTATTAGGGTTTGCTTGTCTCGGTTCACATTTCACAGTCGAACAATCCCATTAGGGTTCCAATCTTTCTGTTTTTGATGAAGAAGACTTCAAAATACCTGTATGATGAATGTCGAACGTCAGTGAATCACAATCAGAGTAAAACTAGGGCAAATCAAATTTTGGCAGAGTAACGGTAGGGATGTGCGATTTAGGGGCGATTTGAGGGTGATGAGTCTCTGCGACCGACTCCACCTCTATTTATACCAACCCTAGATCCAATCGTGCGACTGAGTTCATACGCACCTTTCAGTCGTGCGAGTGGGACTCAGTCGTGCGATTGTGTCAGTCGCCCTTCTCCAGTCGTCCGACTGAAGTTCAGTCGTGCGACTGACTCACTCGTTCGCACTTAAGCCTCCGACTGGACTAATCGTATGGTCCATTCGGTTGGATGGTCCATACTCATTTCATTCGTGCGAATGGACTTCATTCGTATGGTTAGCCCATACGTATGGTCCATTCGTGCGAATGGGTCATACTTAGTTAATTTTCTGCCATTTTTACCAATTTACTTTTAAACTCTTTTATATTAATTAAATTAACGTTATGAGCCTTTGATCATCTCAGACATGATCCTTTTATCTTGAAAACACTTTGATCACCTCAGACGTGATCCTTTTATCCACTTTGGTCACCTCAGACGTGACCCTTTTAAAAACACTTTGTCACCCTCAGACGTGACTGTTTTAACCTTTCAAAGCACATTGGTCATCTCAGACATGACCCTTTTAGTGAGTTGATTCCTTCTGATTTTCCTGATGTAGCCCGACACTTGACTCAAATTAAATTAAAACGACTAACTAATTTAAGACTTTAAACTAATTACATAATCAGACATATTTTTGGCTTTTTGTGAGAGATAAATCCAGAGATTGATATCTACGGGATTTGGTTCGGGAGTAGATAGCTTCAACTTAGATTGATCACATCTGGACCAATTCAATTTTTGGAATCATACAGGCAATTCAAATCATTTGGGACTAGTTATTAAACCTTTTGATGCTCAAGTTCTCGGTGTTCATCCAGAGTCGTTAGCAACATAAGGAAATCATACTGAAACTCTTAGATTTTCACATTGATTTGAACCTTTGAGAATGTAGCCACAATGATTGTCAGTATGTTTGTCCACTTAAATCCATACACAGACTTTTGACACAGACTGGTGACTTATTTAGGTTTAATTATTTCAACTAACATTTGTGGATCCCACACTTATATGGTAATCAACATTCCTCAGGAGCTTTTGAGCGGTCTACGGGTATTATTACAAGAAGAGACTATTCTTAGAGCTTTCAAAGAGAAGCCTGTCCTCAGGTCAGTGCCATCGCACAGCAGAGAGGCGGCAAACAACAATGAATTCTAGAATATCTAGGTTATGCTTATCCTCAGGTCAGTGCCATCGCACAGCAGAGAGCACACAACCTATCTCCTTGTTAGAGCAGCTTATTTTATTTTGCACCAAATGCACCAACAACATAAGTCATTAGCTTTATTGCATTTGTCTTTCATTTTTTTCTTGCTTTGCTCTAGTTATGGTCATCCGCACACATTTGTGGCGTTTAATTGCTCATTACCCCTTATTGGAATATTGTTGATTGTGTTAACCAGTGATAAGATGGAAGCCCACAGTCAGTTGAACAACTTAGTTTTTTATCTTGAGATCACCAATCAGGTCTATTTGTCTATTGTGTTGAATCTACCAACATATCATATATGGTCTAGCAGCCTCTAAGTCTACTTTCTTTGTGTCACCTTAGGAGTTGCCAGTTTTCTATCATCTTCCCTTTTTTGTATTGTCTTAGCTTACACAGATTTATACTTTGAACTTTTGCATCTTTCTAAAACTTAAATTTTAAAGTCCCTCTTGATTTGTTCCTGTGTACTATCATTTTCCAAAGGTATCGAATCGGTATCACAGACACATCTCTATTTCAACTATTTCGCTACTACTCCTTCTCCTTCTCCCTTTTTTTTTTTTTTTTTTTTTTTTAATGTTACTTGCTGACATATCTCCCCTAAATACTGAAATCATTTCTGGTTTAATTATTTTAGGATTTTAATAACAGCAAAATAACATGAGTATAAATAAAATAAAATAAATAGACAAATAATTAAATAAAATAAACTTTAACTAAACTACATCGGACTACACATTTTTCATCATCAGGAATTACCTCACTTTCTTTTTAACGCCGTTGACCTCTAATAAATATTGAAACGTGGTTTATCAAAGGCTTTAGTATAGAGGTCAGCGCGTTGAAAATCAGTATTAATTTTAACCACATCAATTAAGTTCTTTTCAAAGCAATCTCTTATGAAATGGTATTTAATACCGATGTGTTTGGTCTTAGGATGTTGGACCGGATTTTTAGTTACTGCAATTGCAGCAGAGTTATCAACAAAAAAGGAGTAGATGAGAATTTTAAACCGTAATCCCGCATTTGCTGTTGAATCCAGATGATTTTGGAACAGCAACTTGCAGCAGCAACATATTGGCTTCACAGTTGACAATGCAACCGATGTCTGCTTCTTACACTGCCAGTAACTAATCTTCTCCCCAAAGAATTGACACCCGCTGATGTAGACTTGTAGTTCATCTTGCAGCCCCCGTAATCCGAGTCACTATACGCGGTAAGCTCAAGTCATCATCATAGGGATACCACAATCCAAGTGTGGGTGTACCCTTCAGATAACGAAAAATCCTCTTGACCCCGATCAGATGGTTGACCTTTGGTTTAGCCTGATATCTGAACATAGACATGTAGCATACATAATATCAGGTCTTGAGGCAGTGAGATACATGAGGGATCCATCATTCCTCGGTACATAGTGTGGCATCTACTAGATCTCCATTCTCATCAGGTGCTATACATGATTTGTAGCCAAAGGAGAGG